>OZ010592.1:11420678-11568178 GCA_963932145.1 Acanthosepion lycidas | reverse complement strand
GGATAATGAAAAGAAAAATTTCAAAATGTGTTAAACTAACTAAATAATCAGTGGGTAACAAAGTTTCCAATATTTGTTTTAACGCCAACAAAAGTAAGCAAATATATATATTCGGAAACTCATAGTTATGAATGAACGAGGTTTGGTCAAAAAGTAATACCTATTCTTCTTATAAAGTGATACCGGTTCTTCGTATAAATACATTTTATTTTTATAAAGTAATGCTATGGTTCAAGTACGAGAAGAGATTCCGCTCTCTAGCAGTGGACGTAGAAAGAAAACTCTGAATTTCAGTTCTTAGAAAAGGCAATGGAGTTCTACTTATCTATGTTTCCCAACAAGGCATAGTAATTCACAGATAATAAAGAAAATGATTGTGTGGTGAGCCATGTTCGTCTACGTCATAAAGGGACATGACATTTTAAAATTGCTTTTCTATTTAACCTACCATCTCAGTTTCAATCACTTCGCCAACGTCGCAATGTATCTTCCCTTTGACTTTTCTATAAATACTTTCATGGTAATTGTACTAATGAACTTGCGTCTATGGTACCTAGACATGATGAATTTAAACGCAGTATTAGACTAACGAGAAGGTTTGATAATTTTACTGTTGAAGTGGCTAGATGCAACCGCAAGTTTTATACTAACATTTTCTTGTATACCTATCTATAGCTCTGTTCCGGATTCTTGCTTTCCAGTGAAGTTTGATCTTAAAAAAAATAATACAATGTCAATCGTTATGTTCTGTCTTCTTAATTACTGTTCTTTTATTGTACTCTCTCTCTCTCTCCTTAATACTATATTATTCGCATACTCTCTAACACTCACTGACACTTTGCGTCTTAGTGTCTTTATTGTCTTTCTTGTGGGGTGGAAAATGATTAAAAAAATAACACAACCAAACAAGTAATCATGCCCATAGAATAGACGGATTATATTTTAACTGAAGTTCTCAATGCAAGGCCCGGGATCCACTCAAGTTGGATGTTTACTAAATGAAGTTTGTGAGAAGAAGTAGAAGTGGGAAATGAAGATCATGTTAAGATGTTTCTTGCATATAATCAAGAACACTTTCATTTGTAAGAATAGCACATCAATTTAGCTCTAGAAAATGGTCCTTGTCCGGCTAGTGATTCCAGTTTTTAGAAAATGTCGATGAACTTCCTGATTGATTTCTTGAATCCAAATTTAGCAGAAAGGTACAGTTTAGTTCAGTCTCTTACCGACAATTTTTGTTTTTGTTTTCAGAATGCAGACAGATTCCAAAACAGAATAGGAAATATCGGCTACCGAAAAACATCTAGAGTTCTACAACACGGGTAGCAGCTTTCATGAAGAATGAATACCGGAGAATGCGCTCCTCCATTGACGACGAAGTGGAAGAGGTAACTTTCACAAGGCTAAGAAAGCTTGTGCGGAATACGCATGCTTGCCTTCCTTCATAATCGCCCTGAGACAGAAGAAGAGTATATTGTAGACTAGATTTTAAACGCTGACACATGTTAATTTTTGTAAGGTTCTACTAATACACCTGTCATAATGAAGAACAAGTATTACTTTATAGGAAGAACAAATATTACTTTATAAAAAGAAAAGGTATCTATAAGAAGAGCAGGTGTTACTTTATAAGAAGAACAAATATTGCTTCATAAGAAAATCAAGTATTACTTTATAAGAAGAACACATATTACTTTATAAGAAGAACAAATATTGCTTCATAAGAAAATCAAGTATTACTTTATAAGAAGAACACATATTACTTTATAAGAAGAACAAATATTGCTTCATAAGAAAATCAAGTATTACTTTATAAGAAGAACACATATTACTTTATAAGAAGAACAAATATTGCTTCATAAGAAAATCAAGTATTACTTTATAAGAAGAACACATATTACTTTATAAGAAGAACAAATATTACACTATTTACATTATTCAGACTATTGTCCTCATCTTTGTAGCCATATTTATTACAACGTATCGGCTGTTGTACAAAACAGGCGGTTGGAATGTCGAACTGAACTCTTTATTTCCCTCACTGGGGTAGACTCTTCTAGTTCCACGTGCCATGTCTAATGGATGTCAGTTATCAGTTGTCTCCTGTTAATTCTCCTCTCCAAGCTCTCCATCGCCTTAACGAGGTATTGAACTTACGCTCTTTGGTTCCTGTCACCGGATCTAGCTAACCCCTTTATCCACAGTGCCATGTGTCCTTGAGGAACAAATATTACTTCATAAGAAGAACATGTATTACTTCATAAGAAGAACATGTATTACTTTTTGACCAAACCTCGTTGATTGATAAGTATGAATACCTGAATATATTTATTTGCTTACTTTTTGTTGGGGTTAAAAAAAAATTGGAAACTTTGTCACCCACTGGTTATTTAGTTAGTTTAACTCGTTTTGAAATAAGTTCTTTTCATTGTCCATTTTACTCAGAATTGGATCCGTAACTTTCGAAAAGTTATAGTGCGCAAAGTGACATTGCAGTATCGAGCAGAATTAGATTCCACTCGCCATTTTTCTCGCCGATAAACGCTAAGTTATACGATGAGATACGCGGGCATATTGAGCTTATCATCGAAAAGAATTAAAAGATAAATGATGTTTTAGATACACCTTCAAATATGGTAATTAAAAACCAACTGATTATATATATATATATATATATAATCAGTATATTAAAAGATAATTTTCATATCTTTTTCACATAAATAAGCGTAGCCATTGCCATGCATGTTCTTTCTTTGCCAAATGGATGCGCTCCTCGAAGATTTTGCAAGCTGAAAAGAATGAAGTCTAAGAAAGGAGTATCATTTTCAAACCTCGAGGTCTGGCGCTACAGAATCAAAGAAAGAACTGAAATAAATGAAGAACTGAAATGAATGACAGAAAAAAAAAAGCTGACAACATTCAACAACATCAACAATTGGAATAAATGGCACATGTAACTCAAAGAGAAAATGATGACCTAATCATGAAGTACCACATGACTTCAAACAAAAGGTCTGATACCTTTGTCGACACTGTTTATAAATGTAAATGCTCTGTTTCAGATGTTCAACATTCTTCGCCTAAAATTATAGCAAGTTTAAAAATGCACTATATATATATATATATATATGTATGTATATATATATGAATTATATGTTATACCTATATACACATATATATGTACATATATATATATATATATATGAATTATTCATACATAAAAAAAAATACAAAGGTTAATGATTTAAATGGCGAGAAATTCGTCTTCGCGAACAATTCAAATAATATACAGAAACCCCGATCCTGTTTATGAATGAAAAGATTCTGAAAAGATCTTGTTTAATAAATTTCTGTTGCATTAGGTCTTTTACAAGCTTTCGTCTGTTTCGTATTTCATACCTGATGATGTCTGTAGGCCGGTAAATGTTGTTTAATACGGTTTATTATAAACATAGCATTTACTTAAATGTTAGTATTAAAAAAAAAGCATATCCGCTCGGGCCGGTGGCTAGGATCAAAGTGTAGTATCTGCGCTTTGTGAGCTGCCGGGTCGGGTGTCTGTCGAACACCCTGCTTGCAGGGAGAGACCCGGACGAAACTCCGCCGAAGGGTAGAGTTTCGTTGGGGGAGGTTGACGGAACTGGCCCCACTCGGGCGGTTTGAATGGTTATTTATTTTTGGCTGGGTCTACAGGCTCGGAGATGCCCACATTAAAAAGGCCTTGTGCCACATTCAATCCTCGTGGTTGGATTGATAAATACCATCAATAAAAAGAATACACACTCGGCCCGGTGGCTAGGATCAAAGTATAGTATCTGTGCTTTGTGAGCTGCCGGGTCGGGTGTCTGTCGAACTCTCTGCTTGCTGGGAGGAACCCTGACGACGCTCCGCCGAAGGGTAGAGTTTCGTTGGGGGAGGTTGACGGAATTGACCCGCCTCGGTGAGGACGATGGTTATTTATTTTTGGCTGGGCCTACGGGTTCGGGGATACCCACATTAAAAAGGCCTTGTGTCACATTCAATCCCCGTGGTTGGATTGATAAATACCATCAATAAAAAGAATACCCGCTCAGCCCGGTGACTAGGATCAAAGTGTAGTATCTGCGCTTTGTGAGCTGCCGGGTCGGGTGTCTCTCGAACTCTCTGCTTGCAGAGAGGAACCCGGACGAAACTCCACCGAAGGGTAGGGTTTCGTTGCGGGAGGTTGACGGAACTGGCCCGCCTCGGCGGGTTTGGATGGTTATTTATTTTTGGCGGGGCCTTCGGGATCGGAGATACCCTCATTAAAAAGGCCTTGTGCCACATTCGATCCCCGTGGGTGGATTGATAAATACCATCTATAAAAAGAATGTATAAACATAAAAGTGTTTTATATATATATATATATATATATATGTATATATATATATATATATATATATATATATATGTATATATATATATATATATATATATATATATATATATATATATATATATATATATATACATATATATATATATACATATATATATATATAAAGACATTTTTATATTTATGCGTATGTGTGTTTATACTTCTATTTTGTTACTAAAGGGGTATTTATTAGAAAGTGTCCATTTCATACACCGTTGTGTTGCATTTCTACCTGCTTATTTGAGACGTGAAGCCAGTGAATGAAAGTAGGTTGTTAATACTTACACCTGAGTAACGACCTTATTCTCCTCTGGCGACAACAAAACTTCATGTAAATGCTGACTACAGAAATATAGATGAACCGCACCCAATTTTGCTGACGCCTCATTTATATATATATATATATATATATATATATATATATATATATATATATATAAAAGAACTTTGGTGACAACATAAATGATGGCATACTACAAACATTGGTGAGGCGCGACAGACAAATATTTTTTCTTTATTTACGCGCCTCACTCAACATGTTGATTATTCAACTTCGCTTCACTGGCGCAAAATTTGAAAATGAATCAAAGGAAATATATTATATGCATTGATGGTTTTGGCGTTAAACAGCATAAAGTTAATGGGGAGTGAATCGCGGATAAAACCAGTTCAAGGTCTGGCTGAGGTACTTTACAGGACTGTTCTTTAAAACGCAGGGTTCAATTTTTTCACATTCAGCCATGATCGAATGAGAATCTAAACGAAAAGAATGGGATTAAAGGCAGTATAAAACTATGCCTAATCGACGTAACTCTTCATGGGCCTTCGTAGCCGAGTCGGTTAAAAGCACGTCGGATCTAACGACCCTTTCTCCTGCAACGGAGGAGACACTTTCGGATACTGCCGGGCGTCTTCTCAAATATGAATATTCACTAAAACAACGTTTAAAGTGATATATATATATATATATATGTATATATATGAGGAGGCACGGTGGCTTGGATTGAGGAATAGAAATGCTGAGTTTAAATTCCAGTCGAATCCATTACATTCACTTACGTGCTAATACACTTGGGAAAGGTGTGAATCTTCTTCTCCTTCCAGCTATGGGTAAATAGCAGGACAGACTGGTTTCTATAGCCTTGGATGGCAACTGGTCTACGAGAAGGACAACTCAGAATTCAAAACCTGCGGAGGGTCGTTTGGGGACCTTGTGGCACCTATTGCACCAGGTCTCTGTAATCTGCCCTTCAAAATGTGTGGATGGTCCTGCACGAAACCTTCACCACTATAATCATATCTCATGTGCTGTTGTCGGGCTGTTGGGTTCCTGGGAACTGATCTGCTTGATCCTCATACCTCGAATTCGACGGGAGAGTATATATATATATATATATATATATATATATATGTTGAGAGAAAAAAGAGTGAGAGAGAAAGAGGGGGAAGATGTAGAATTGATCTAAATAAAGAGATACGATCAACCATATGTGTGAGCGATTACGTACACATACAGGTGGGCAAATAACTATTTATTTAATCTATCGTGTAGACAAAACAGTGCCCATTTAAACAGAGCTATACATTATATGTTAATAATTGAACATGTACTTACGTTTAAACTACAACTCAGAATACTACAAGGTAATCTACAAAGAGTTAAATAAAACATATAAAAAGCACCAGCTGAATGGGAAAATAATATTAATACCGAGTCCAAAATAATAATTAACCCGGCGAACGAATACAAAACGTAATATCGAACGCCGAGCGTAATAACGCCGAGCGTAATAACGCCGAGCGTAATAACGCCGAGCGTAATATTAACGAAATTACACAGGCAACAGGCCTTCAACAATGTTAAGGACCATAAGGGTAATTTCCCCAATAATCTCCAGTTCTGATTGCTTAATTAACTCTTCCAAAAACAACATCGGGAAAATGAGCGATGCTATACTCGAAGGAACCTGCAAATATGCTAAGAAGGCTACACGGATAAACCAATGGAGGAATACAAAAGTTACTATCAAATGGTTCTCTAAAATAAAAAAGAAAAACGAAACCAACTTTATGCAATTCAACATCTGCAATTTGTACATGTCGAACACAGAAGACCTACTAGAGGCGTCTATAAACCTGGATAAAAATAATTGCATCACCACTGACGAAGTGACTATAATCAAACAAGTCCCAAAACCCATCTTATTTTCATGGTTCCAGGTAGACTAAAAAAGACGTCCCAAACTTCTCCACATCAATGGACGCGTTTGATTCTGGTGAAGCTTGTGAATTGGTTATTGTATTAGTACTGTAGAAACTTAGATATACTTTTGACAGCAACAACACTGGCCTCTGCATAATACGTAATACCAACCCACAAAATATAGATCGCCTTAAAAAGCAACTTATTAAATTTTTCAAGTATGAATGACTAAATATTAACACTAACACCAATGCTAATGTAATTAAATTTCTGGACGCCACTTTCGAAAGTAATATTACAAGCATTTTTCTAAATAACATTATAGTCATAAATACATTAGTAAAGATTCTAACAATTCCCCAGGAATTTGAAATAATTTGCAGACATAAGTGCAACACAGGCTCTCTACTAACTCTAGTAATAAAGATATTTTCGACATATTTAAAACTAAATTTGTAGATACACTAATAAAAATCAAACACGAAATAAATCTAGAATAAATCGACAAAAATAAGGCTGACAACAAAACTCTAAACACAGAAAACATAATTTAGTTTAACTCACCATATAACAATAATGTCAAAACCAGCGTAGGTAAAATTTTTCCTTAATTTAATCCCAAAACATTTCGGCAATATTCCATTGCGCATCAAGATTTTCAACAAGAACAACATTAAAATTAGCTACAGCTATGCTAAAAACATTGAGCACTATATAGAACAACATAATAATTTAATATTAATCAAATATTTAAACAACTTCAATAATTTGTTGTGATAAAAGTTCTAAATACATGAATAACGGCGTTATTTAAAAAAACTAGCATTGGCATAATAACGGGATTAAATTTTATTTTGGTTCCACTGCTAACCATTGGAAAACACGCTTTTACCACTATAAAATGAATATTACCAATAAGCAATGTTTAAATACCACGGCACTCTCAAATTTTTGTCTGGAAAATCAAGAGAGATAACTATACACAAGTAGTAAATTGGGATCTCATTGCTATGATAAAACCTTTTAACCTCAACAAGGATAAATGTATTCTGTACCTATTAAAAAAACGAACTATTCTCAAACACACCGATAATCATAATCTGCTGAACAAGTGTAATGAGCTTATTATTACATGCAGCCACAGAAAGAAGTCTCTTCTCGAATATTTCGATGCTGGTTAGAGAAATTATCCTATCATCTGTGTAATAACGCAAATGACCTGCTTCTAATATTTATTTATTTTTATTTTTTCCATATACATTTAACTTCCTTATAACATCCGAGCGTTTAAAGGGTTTTCATCCCAACGTTTCTTTTTTATTTTGTTTTATTATTTATTATTATTATTATTATTATTTATTTTTTCTTTTCTTTACCTTAAATTCTTTTTTGATTACCCACGCTTTTTATTTGGTAACTACCAACTTTTTTTTTTAGTTCGTATTGCAATAATTTTATCCGTTGACTCAATACACATTAACGGATCAATATCCCTATAAATCTTAATATTAATAACTTAGTTTATTTTTTGATATCCTCCTAACAACAGTGTATATTTTTAAAATTTATACCGTATTACTATATTATATTTATAATATTCTTCAACTTTAAATCCGCACACAATGTAGCATTGGTCCCACGAGACCCAGAAACAGTCATGAACAGTTCGTAACATTTGGTATCTGATGATTTGTAAGACCATTAATCTCTGAGCTGTACTTTAAGAGTACGTATATGTGTAATTATTAATATATATATATATATATATATATATATATATATATATTAGTGGACATGGGACTCAAAACCCAGAGGCGACAGCCAGTTTCAAGCTAAACAAAATTGTCAGGCCATATGCTGACCATTGTGTCTAGCATAAAAGTCGCCGCTGGGTGTTAACTCCAATGTCCACTTTTATATTTATATACGCTCTATCTCTGATATTCACCACTTTAACCTATAAATGTAGCATACCTTAAAACTATAGTTTATCATATATATATATATATATATATATATATATATATATATATATATGAAAAATTACGTTTAATTTGACATACACACACACACGCATATATATATATATATGATAGAAATGAATTTTAAATCCTACATTATTTATTTAAAGAAAATTTTAATAAATTTAAAGATACGTGTTTAAAGAAAGTGAGGCTGAAGATTGGTTGAAACTGCTTTATACTAGCCGAATTACCCGCACCTTTCTGTGTGTCAAACATTTTTTTTGTAAGAAAATGATTGATTTCAAATCATTGTTATAATGCTAGGTTTTTTTTCTCGCCAGAATCTATCTTACATATTTTCTAAGTTTTCCATTCTTCTATGCTTTGAATATTACTGCCACATATAGTGTGGTGCTTCTGAGATATATTTATTTATAAAGCTACTTACAAGAATCTGCAATACCAATGGTCCTGACCTGGCATCTCACCTTCAGTCTATTTACCACCGCGTAACGTAGCTTCCCTGTGCAATTTCTATAGATACTTTCATGATAATTGTTTTGATAAATTTTTCTATAGAGTACCTCGATACTATGAGCGATAATGCCTCTAAGATGCAGTGGTAGATTAGCAGCAAGATATCATCATTTTGCAGTTAAAATGGCTAGATGTAACCATAAGTTCTATGCTGACAGTGTCTTCTCTTGCACTTCTCGCTTGGCAAATTCTCTTCTGCTTTATTGCTTTCCAGTAAAATCTGAGCTTCAAAAATTGAAATACAATGTCAATCATTACTCTTTGTCGTCTCTATTTCTGTTCTTTTCTTGTTTTTGCTCTTTGATATTAGTTTCTTTTTTTATATTCTTTCACTTTCGTCTTAGTAGCTTTGTTGCCTTTCTTGGGCGTGAAATGATAAATATCTATTCGGGCTGTCGAAACTCTACTTTGGAAGCCTTCAGAATCGACACAGCTTTGTTTGGGTTCTCACGCCTAGTTGTAGGGCAAACATTTCAAACCCCCAACAAAGCAAGCATTGAAAGAAAACTCACTACCAAAAACGAGACAACATACATACAGACACTCATGCACACATACGAGTACCTTCAGATACATACACAAACAGAACATGCACACAGTTTGATATATATATATATATATATATATATATATATATATATATATATATATATATATATATATAAATATATATATATATATAATATATATATAAATATATATGTATAAAATATATAGAAAATAGGAAAGAACTGGTTAGGTAAATAATCCAACGTTCTTTAGTATTTTTGTTATTATTTTTTAAAATATAGTGCTCGATACAAAAGTAGAGCATAAATATGATTATTTATTTAAAAATATGATTCCAACGCTACATAAGAGTACTTTAATTCAATTTAATTCAAATAATTATATTGAAGTTTTCGGCTATTGTTTTGAAACATGAGAAATCTTATGTAGCGTTGGAATCATATTTTTAAATAAATAATTATATATATATATATATATATATATATATAAATAAATAAATATATATATATATATATATATATATATATATATATATATATATATATATATATATGTGTGTGTGTGTGTGTTGTATGTGTGTGTATGTGTGCCCGGAACCGTCTCTAATTAACCCAGTTTTGAAAGGGTTTAAATTGATTTACATATCTTATTCTTGCCGTTCAACCATTTGAAGGATTTCGGGCATGTGTTGTTGGATTTACTATTATTAATTTTAAATTTTAGCACTCAAAATTGTGACTGCTTTGTTTTTCAGAGTGCATATGTCTCGATACGTAATCCTGCATATATATATACACCGAGACGATTGTAATTTGTAAATGTAATTGAAAATACACATGTTTGTCATTTCCTCTGCTTAAACAAATGCAAAAGTATAATCATGAGCTATTTGCGTCCTCTTGAAGTGTCCATGGCAAAGGCATAATTTGGACTTGACCTGAATATAAAAGGTAGCTTGGCGTCATAGATTTTTTTTCTCTTTTAATTATTACAAAAATAATTTTACTTACAATTCATTCCTTGAGCCGGAAACCTCGATCGACACCATATGTGGCAAAAAGATATTTCAAATATATACGCCAACCTGGGAATATATGAAAAACAAATACAAGTCTTCAGAATGTGAGTTTTAATATGACAAAAATCTGATTAAATTCAGATAACATCAGGATAAAAATCAGGTTAAAAAAAACACAGACTGAAGTGTTATTGTGTTAAATTCCGTTTTACGATGAAATCATTATTCGGAAAATCTATGTCATTGTGGAAAAAAATTCCTTTCACTGACGTTTCGTCCTTTGCGTCTTCATCAGACTAAAGTGATATTTACGTTCATGCGACAAAATATGCGCACGAAGGGGAAGGGATGCTGAAATTTTAAATTGAAATTTAATATGTTTTTAAAATATGTGTCAGGAAATTTAGTCGAGCGGATTTTATTTAATTTCTGTTTTCTTTGTATGTTTTTATCACTTTTGTTATTAAGTATCGGCCATTGTGATAATAGAGGATCTGGTGAGAAAAGTGAAAGTGTAGGAACTTGGACGTAGATTTCTTGTGGATGAGCAAGCGATTAAAACACTTTCCATATACATTCTCTTTAAATTAAAGTAGCATTTTTAAAATCTAAATTATGATCAAACTCATTAAAGTGAGCAAGTAATGCATTTAATGTGTTGTTTAGTAAAAGTTCCCTTTTATATTCATTTAATCTTTTATTTAAATTCCCTCAAATCATTAAAAGTATGACGATTATTTTATTGTCTCTATGCATCCTTTTAAAAATTTACCCGCTAAACGCATTTTGATATTTCATAACCTCTGTTAAAGCGAGTTATTTCTGAGTCAGTTATTATACCAGCAAAAACGACACATCACAGCGAAATTTACGGTGGAGCAATACCTTAAAATTCATCAGAATATTAAAATAGTACAAACGTGAAATTTTCACGGCTCTTTTAATGGGCTGTATCAGCGGTAAGGTATAGTTGATGAGTAGTTGAGTGAACAAAGGAGGAGTTACAAATTGTGGACAGGAAGACTCGGACACTGACTTTGGAGAATGATGCTTAGTACTTTCGATAAGTCATCTACCGTCTTCTTTTTGTGGAGGTAGAGGACTTACCCGCATTGAAGGGTGTGTAGTGAGTGAACGTAGGTCGATGGATTGTATCTGGTAAACAATGAAGAGACACTGTTAAGTAAACGGAAAAGCATCGAGAACAAGGACAATTACAGGAAGCGGGGTCTGAAATAGAAGTTAAAAGCAAGAGAGGCAATGGCCGCTTCATAGCCAGTTTGGGAGGAACATCAAAGCCATTAAGACAAACGATTCCTGGGATTGGTTGACGAAAGGCGAACAGAAGTGCGTGATTGAAAGCCTGCTGGTAGCCGCTCAAAACCAAACACTGAATACTAATTCTGTTTGCTAAAAATATCTATTTGCAAGTGAATTCGGACAAGTTCTGTCTGTGTGTCATGCAGGTGGAAAATGTAACCACTTCATTAGCGTTTTCTGAATAGGTGAGTAATGACGAAGTCTTAAGTAATATAGGGACTTAAAGGAAATATTTATTTGCACTCAGAAAAAGACAGTTGAAATTTCTCGTATAAAAATCGACGAAAGTGTGTCTAGACAATTTAACAATAATATAATTTATAACAGAATCTGCGAGTAGGTAGAATCTGCGGTATCCTAATTGTTTTAATCTAGAGAAGATTATTGAACAGAAAAATCACACGAAGTTTGGTAATGAACGATAATACTTAGAACAAGAACAACACATATAAGATTCGCCAGCGGCGCGTAGAAGAAGTAGTCAACTGTTAGAAGTCACTGAAGTGAATTCCACAATGAACCTCTAACTTCAAACCAATATACAGTATTTACTACTGTATTTCTGTGAATGAGGAGATACACATTATCGTCCGTAGGTATGCTACAACACTAATTAAGTATTCACGTGAAGGGGTGACAGAATACGAGCAAGATTATGTGAAAGGTCAAAAGATATTTATAACAAAAAAGCAGGAAGTTGTGGAGAGTCATGAACATTTATATCCTAAGAAGATACGATACATAAACGAAGAAGTTACCTCCGTCATTGTAGTTATAAAAGCATAGAGAAACTCCCATTCAGCTCTCTCTAAAATGAGGTTTAAACAATCGCTAAGAAACACAATTTGAAAATGAGAAAATTGAAGTTAGTGGAAGACACGTTAGTATAGATTTTAACACAGTATAAATTTCTGAGCAAAGAAAAGATTAGAGAGCATTGCTGGTTATAAAATATATGGAATATTTTTTTAAGCAATTCACTCCAAGCAAGGCGGGAGTGCCACTAGCATGCAAGGGGATACAGAGGATTGGGAACAAGACTAAAGAGGTGTGTTTTTTTAGGAAAGGATACAGAGAAGGACTGGGGAACAAACTCAGGGTATCTGATGTCGACTGACATTACATTTGAATATTTGAAGATTATACTCATCGGGGAAGCAAGTAAGAGGAAGGGAGTTCCCCAGACGGGAAGTGCGGGAGAAGAAACTGTTTGAGAAGAAGAGACGGTTACATTTAACCGTATTGTCAGTGAAAGGGTGGGACCGAGATGCCAGCCTGGTAGCTTGCTTAAATTTATGCAGTCTGGGAACCAGCGAAAGTAGCCCGTCGGAACCGTTGCCGTGAAAATACTTGTAAAGGAGACAGAGGGAAGCCCTGGCACGTCTATGCGAAAGCGACTGTAGACGAGATGCCAGGTCAGGAACGATCCCATTGCATATTCGTACAGCTGGGGCACCAGACCATATATGACAGCAATATGCCATGCAAGGACGGATGGTTGATTTATAGATTTGATGGATGGACTCAGACGAGAAAAACTTTCCGGCACGACACAGGGAACTAAGTCGCTATTTGTTGTGGCCTTGTTAGGGTCAGAAATAAATATACAAGAGAGAAATTGAGTTAAACAAATATATTAACAGGAACAGTAATACAAACATATACAAACGAGAGTGTTACAGCTAGAATGTTCGGTACTACTGTCAGAGCTGACTGCTGGAAACTTCCTTCTCCAAAAGGCAGTACCTGCTCTATTTATAACTAGGAGAGTCCATACGTGCGTGGGTAAATTACCACAACAGTATTTGGTTAAATTTTGGGTAATGGAATAGCTTTTTATAGACGTGTCACTGTAAATTTTTTATTGATTCTTTCAATATTTATTTTGTATGCGGTCGGTTGTTCATTTAGAATGAACGGAAATGAATTATGAATTATTTTGATATAAAATAATACTGTTATATGTTGCGTTAACGTAAAGGAGTAGCTAAGTGTAAACTACTATAAAAAGTCCTCACTTGTATCACATTCTATTTACTATTATTTTATTAAGTAGGAGCAGATAGGTTCGACTATCAGCCTGTTCACTACGTTTTTCCTTTTTTCGAACAGGGGTAAATGCTTATCCTTTGCTTCCTGTTTAGGATTGTGTTTCCTGTTCTTTTTCTAAAATTGTTCCCATTCTCTTTCACTCCCTGTAGCTCTTCGCGTTTTAACGGCATTATCGTCTTACACGGGTTGGGGGTGAAACGATGAAAAGGCATTATCCAGCAGAATATAGTTACCTGTTTTACGTTTGAAAAATGAGACAACGAGACGCGGGTTCGTTTCCGAATCAACTCTTTACACCTGAAGATTGCTATAAGCCTCGAGACATTAATTATAGTAGGCACTTACACTTTACCTCTATTAAGAGTTTTGTCAAAATGTTTCCGGGACTCACGTGATCAAAGTGTTACAACTGAGTTATCAAAAACAACAATAGAAACAACAACAAGTTTATTAACTTTTGGTACAGGGAAACATAATATAGAATAGAAACTAGAGAAGAGAATGTTTAGCTGAGAATGAATAACTGTTTTCAGCAAAAACTACTGCTTCTACTTCTTCTCCTGCTACTCCTCTTTATGTAGGTTTATTTTTGTCTTTCGTCCGACAGCCGAGTCCAAACTTGTAGGGAAATAATCTTCCTCATAACACAAAGTCTTTTGCTTTTCACCTCGGTTTAGATTGTTTGTTCATAGGTGCACTTTGCATTTTCTAGAATCCTAGATATTACAAATTTAAACGCAGTACTGGAGTGGCAACAAGGTTTCATCATTTTACAGTTGAAATGACTAGATGTAACCATAAGTTCTATGCTAACATTTTCTTTTCTTGCATTTCTCGCTTGTGGAGCTCTTTTCCAGCATCTTGAAATTTTTAAATGATTTCATCCTAAGTAAGGCAATAAAGCCACTACGAGGAAATAGGTTAATGTGTGTGAGGGGATATGAGAGAAAAAAATTCTATTAAGTAGAAAGGACAATATAAGAACATTTACAAGGAATTCGAGTCAGGTTGCATGTTCAAAAAAATCAAATGCAATTTCAATCGTTATATTCGGCCTTCTTAATTCCTGTTTTTTTTTTATTGTTCTCTTTCCTTAATAATGCTTTGTTTTTTCATATTCTCTTACACTCGGTAACCCTTGCATCTCAGTGGTTTTATTACCTTACTTATTACATGATATGATAAAAATGTTTTAAATATAGAGAGAAATTATTTTTTTTTCCATACGAATTCCAAATCTGAAGAAAACAATAGAATCGAATGATTGAAACGTTGTCAGATTAATGAAAGCAAAATAACAGAAAACAATGAATCAGTTAGGCTGACCAACTTTCAGTTTTGGTTTGATTTGTTTTGTTTTACGGCGTATCAAACTCAACGAGTTATTTAATGCTGACAAGATTTTTATTCCTGGTAATATTTTTTCAAAGATATTGTTGGTAATATATTTTTTTAAAAATGTATTGCTGATAATATTTTTTTCGAAAATGTATTGATGGTAATAGATATATACTTTAAAATGCATTGATGGTAATATATATATTTAAAATGTATTGCTGGTAATATTTTTTTCAAAAATGTATAGCTGGCAAAAAGTTTTCAGAAACCTATTTTATACTTTCATAGTGTTTTGAGCCCTTTTGGTGGGTGGGTTTACTATTTGCCCATGGCAGGGTTCCTGACAAGTGCTACCACCTTGGGTCAGGGTGGACCTGGGAACAACAGCAATTATGAGATGGTTCCACGCTCCGAAAAACCTAATCAAAGGCCTTGATGTCGTTTAACGTTTTACTAAGGACTCGGATGTAGTTTATCGTCACACCCAGATTTTTGAATGTTTGGTATTTATTTGAGAATAGGGAAGTAGGTTACCGATTTCCACGAAATAAATTAATAATATTCTTTTAGATTGGTCAGAATGTCGTTGGAATAAAGGATAGATCATAGTTTAGTCACCGTTTGGTACTTGCTGGTTCCGCAATGCCATAAACGATAAATTTTGTTTTCTTTACGACAACGCCCCAAAAGAATCTTGTTTGCACGCCCGGAAGCACTAAAGGACAATTTGGTTTCTGTTAGAGAATGATCGCTTCAGTTATTGCAAGTCGTCTGTGCTAATCCAGATATTCACATGTCGTCGACATTTAAAGATTCGACAGGAGTGACAACAAAATGGCTTATCAAGGGTTTCCATTGTTTCAAGGACACCTCGCTAGACAGGAGAATCTAAATATACGTGGTCAGTGGCCTATATTTGCATCACCATCATCAAATACCCAGCTGGATAGCGGCATTAAACCATGAAAAGATTACACGCGAAAACTTGTACACTGGAAGGCATACATAGATAAACAGGGTGAGGCAAAAGTGGTTCGCCATAGGGGTAGTTTATTGAAAGAATAATTGAAAAAAAAGCATCAATGATAATTGTATTTAAAAATTATTTAATTGTTATATATGTTGTTCAAAATGTCCTCCTTCTTTTTCAAACACATTTCAATTCTCTTCCTGCATGATTCATTAACATGTCGGAGAGATTACTTTGCCATTTTCATTGTGCACGACTTTTTCCTTACCATCTATATATACAGGGTACGATGATTAAATTGCCGCCATTTTTAATTTTGCGCATGCGCGTCGTTTATTTTTTTTATTTTGCTCATTGCACAGTATAGTTTGGTCAGTTGGGAAACGTCTGTGAGAAAAAAGAGCACCATGACGCAATTCCTTCCTCTAGAAATTTGGAAACGCCATGCTGTACTGCTTGGCATTCGCGCCTAAACCTCCAATACGAACATTTCCGAGTGTTTGGGTGTCAATCTGAGGACAGTGCAAAGGATTTGGAAAGAGTTGGATGAGTCTGATGGTGATTAAAAAGGTGTTTGGAGTGGTCATTCATTTTCTAGCAGGGGCCTGCCTCAAGTACTTTGAGGGAGTAGTGTTGTCTAGGGTCAATATGGTGGTTGTTGGAAGAACCTCTGTCGGTTAACAAGACACTGCACCATGCCAAAGAAGCAGGAGAACCCAATCATGACTGTCAGGCAATTTCTGCGCCTATATCACCCCTTATATCCGGTCATCCAGAATGCAACACCCCTTTATTATTATGTGTCCGCACTTGAGCGACAGATGAACAAATTTCCTTGTAACACAAAACATGAATTGAAGGCAAGAATTATGGCAACATTCACCAACAAGTTGACCGTGCAAAAGAATTGCAAGAGATTCCGACGCCGTTTGGAGGCCGTGGTTGAAGCCAATGACGATTTTATTGAATAAATGTAGTCATTAGTATTTCAAGATATTTCTGTCTATTTTTCTCAAATGAGATATTATGTAGACTATTTACATTATTCTGATTATTGTCCTCCTCTTTGTCTAATAATAATGTAGTGTACATAATACCTCATCTCAGAAATACAGACAGATAGTGAAAGGCCGAAACGTTGTAATAAATATGGCGACAAAGATGAGGACAATAGTCCGAATAATGTAAATAATGTACATAATACCTCATCTCAGAAATATAGACAGATAGTGAAAGGCCGAAACGTTGTAATAAATATGGCGACAAAGGTGAGGACAATATTTCGAGTAATGTAAATAGTCTTCAAGATATTTTTGTGTAATTTTGGTAAATGTATCTGTTAATATGAGATGTCAGTTTTATTTTCATTTTTGCGTCATTTAGACGATAATACATAAAATATAATGAAGATAAAGTGCAATGTTCTTTGGAACAAACATATAAATGTAAATATAACTTGATTTTATTATTTTCTGTAGATTTTGCGGATTCGGGAATAAATTATCGCGTTGAATTGGGAAGAAGAAGATACTCTGTCTTAAGTAGCTTAAGGCCAGGTATAAGAACATCGAATGAGAAAAGTTATGATAATATGCACTTTAAAAATTCTTCCAGCTTATTAACATGCATGTAAGGTGCCTTAGAAAGTAATTCTAGCTGAACATTCAGTTATCCATTCATGATACACGCTTAGGCGATCATGTATCTTTCACGTCAGATTTATTTTTCCCGCAGTAGTTTGTCGTTTCTTTCTGCGGTAGATCAGTTGCTATCAAACCTGGTCTGTCCTGCTATTTAGCCATAGATCTTGGGTGGGGTTGAAGAATTCATACCTTTCCCAAAGGTGTTAGCACGTAAGTGAATGTAATTCGAACTCGGCTCTCCGATTTCTCAATCCGAGCCGCTATCCATTACTCCACAGTCGTTTTACAATAAAATCATGGCTAAAATGTTGAGAAATTGTGATTCGAAAGAGAGGATAGCTTAATGAAATGTAGACCGCTTAGAATTTCCAAAAACAGTATTCAAACCACTCTAAAAATGTTTGCTACGACTAAGACGTGTTTTCAGTAAACTGGAAGGTTGGTTGCTTCTTTTGTTTTATGGCATATCAACCTCAGTGGGGCAACAAAATTCCTGAAAAACATTCATAGCGATAGTTTGGAAAATATATATATATATATATATATATATATATATATATATATATATATATATATTTCAAACATTTTTCAATTACTAATATTTTTGAGTACAATCAAAATTTAGTCTCTATTGCTGTTTTTTTTTCCTTAAAAAATTATTGTGGGTAATATTTATTTTATTACAAAGTATTTCTGCTATTAAAACCTATTTTAACACAAGTTTGAGTGTTAATTATTTGACCATAGATGGGACCCTAACAGGTGCTACCACCCCGGGTCAGGGTGGAACCAGCAATTAAGAGGTGGTTCCACGCTCCTCAAAACCTCCTGAACAGAGGCCTTGCTGTTGGACGTAGTTTATCGTCTTACCCAGGACGCGGATGTAGTTTATCGTCATACACAGGACGGTACACTGGAAGGCCACAACAGTTAGACAAGACAGATGAAAGAAAGATTGTGAGTGTCTGGTAGGCAATCCAAAATTAACAGCGAGACAAGTGAGGAATTAATGCAGTCTTATCAGTAAGGATTCAATGTGATGCAGTATGTAGAGTATTATGAAGAAAAAACATGAAAGGGCGTATAGCAGAAAAACAACGAAAAATAAAATTAAAACAAGCCAAAATAAATACCATTAACCAAAATAAAAAAACAACAACAAAAAAACAAACAAACATTGGAACAGAACATTGAAGTGGTCAAAAGAACCTCTAGAATAATTCTGAAAAGTGACAAAAAGATTTTTTTTTTACTTTTGAATTCAGGATAGAGTTACATTGTAATGCAAAAAATTATGTCAGAACACCAGTGAACGAAAGAAACAAGATACAATTTAGTGATGGGCTCCTAATGGTGTGAGGTTGCATCAAAAGCGATGGTAGAAGTAAATTGGTAAAAGGTGATAAAAACAGCTAAAACTATATTAATTTATGACATTACCGGAGGATGTTACACAAGATATGCTACTGCGTGTTTGGTAGGAGCTGGACTACCGACTTGACGTATGTTGTGCCACAGATGTGCGTATTTCGAACTTTTTAGAATAGGTTATAAAATCAACATCTCTTTGAACAGAGGATTTATTAACTGTATTATATATATATATATATATATATATATATATATATATATATATATATATATATATGTTCACTTGACCAGCCAATCCCATACAATATTTTATACTGTCACGTAGAAATTCCAAATGTATCATGAATTAGATGATTTCAAAATTTGAATTTTTGGTTTAATTAAAGATTTAAATATAAGGAAATGATAAATCAAAGAAAATATATACTGGATGTTTGAACATGTATTATAAATATTTTAGGAAGCAAATGTAAGAGAAAGTTTATAATCACGGATAAAAAGAAAGAAACGAAACAAATCTTCAATAAATAATACACATAATTATCAAAATTACCAAAATTAACAAGTACTTTGCTCTCTTCTTTTACTTAAGAAAAGAAAAAAAAATATTTTCAGTTAAGATGAATAAAGCAAGGATCAATATTTGTCCATTCAGAATTCGTTTTTATTTCGGATCAGATTTCATGGTCTTTTCATCGTGTATACTAGAATCCTCGTTTACCTTTCATTTTCCACTGCAGCATAAAATGATTGCTTTTTTCCCATCTGCTCTAATTGTTTCCCTTAAATTAATTGCCGATGAACGTTTTACAATTTTCGCTGTTTATTTTTCGCTTAATCTTCAATTAAGGATCCTTTCAAATACCGCATCGTGCCTGGAAACAAATCATTTCGACATTCATATGAGAAAAAAAAAATTGATCCAAGCCTGCCCCTTTACACTCAGAAGCACACCATATTTTTCTTTTCTTCGTTTGTTTTGCCATTAATTTTTATTTTGTTTAAATTCAAACAAATAAATTATTTCCTCGTAAACAACGTTCGAAAGTTCCACGCGCACGATATTTGTCAAATTCAAGGCAAACTCTGACATTGGAAAATTTATAATTAAACTTTTCCATGAAACAAAGAAAACGGTCTAAAACATAGAAAAGAATTGCCCAAAAATGCTAAATAAAGAAATTTAATTGATCTTTAACCAAAGTTGTAGAGATGAAAAATGACTATCTAAAGACACCAATATGCCTACCTACCTACATACACACATACATACAATATTGAACGGATTAAGTCGGATTATTATTTAATATATTTTCTGTTTATACCTTGTTTTTATAGATACTGTTCTTACAAGTAAATGCTCTGTTTTAATTATACAACATTAATTAAATTTACCAGCCTAAATGTTTTTAAAATATCTTAGAAAGTATGAGTTCTCCTACTAAAATCACGGAGAACAAATATTTTTACTAAATTAAAAACAGAGTATTAGCCTAAAAAGTGTATCTGTAAAAATAAGTTATAATTTTATATTACAATGGATAAATTAGTAAAGTTTATGATATAAAATGGCGAAATCCCTTCGCTAACAATTTGTAAAGATGCATTAACATACTAATCACTCGATGAATGTTATGATGCTTGTTTTTTTTTTTAAATTAAAAACTGTATTAGGTCTTTCTTAAAGACGAAAGTACTTTCGACAGTTCTACCAGTCATCATCAGACATAAAATCTATTTTGTTTTTGGTAAAATTCATGTAGTATTCGAGACGAATAAATATAATCCAAATGGAATTATGTTTTTTTTTTAAATGTGTTGTTGAAAACGGATACAATCTTGTGGAGCATGTAGTCGCAACGCTAAGGTTGAATTTTTGAAAAGTGAATGTGTTTTTTTTTTTTTTTTTTTACTAATATGGCAATTTAAGAATTTTTTGTTTAGGAGTTTTCAGTCAACAAGGCATGAAATAAATAGTTCAATAAGTATAATAATCTAATTTACGTTTTGTATGAATTATTCATTGTAATATATATATATATATATATATATATATATATATATATAGAGAGAGAGAGAGAGAGAAAAATAGATAGAGAGAGTATATATATTCTATGGAGTAAATGTGCCGAAATTTGTCAGACTATACTGTTTAGAAATTAAAATAGGTAAAATACTGAAAGAAGAGCAGAAGCACACACACAACCGCGCGGGCACACACACACACACACACGCACACACACACATATATATATATATGTGTGTGTGTGTGTCTTGTTTCATATTTGCAATAATTATGGTGAAAAATGCTCACTATCTGAAAACCTTTATAGAGATAGTGTCTCCAGAGTAATTTACACTACATCTCAAGTTTGCATTGAGGCGTGAAACTCATTCGTTATGCAGTGTTGATTCCTATGTCCACTTTATCTGTCTCACTATATATATATATATATATATATATATATATATATATATATATAGAGAGAGAGAGAGAGAGTGAGATAGATAGATAGATAGATAGATAGATAGATAGATAGATAGATATCGGGGGAGATATAGAGAATGAGTGAGTGAGCGAAAACACTAGCTCAACAGACATGTCTGTGTACGCAAAAACCTTCAAATGTGGAATAATGAGTTGATTGTAAGGATGGGATATTCTTTATGCAAATATCTTCTTACCACACTCGTCTCCACAAAGGGTCATTATTGTAGGTGGTTTCCTATTTTACAGTCCTATCCACTTGATTTACAGAAGATCAAGTTATTATGCTCATTTTACATAGAATTTATCCTCTAAATCTGTTAGGTTTTATTAGGTAAGTCAATATGTAATGTTTGTTACAATCTTCAGTTGAATTCATATTTTATTATCAATACACAATGAGAATAAAAGCTAATCATAGCTGTTAAAAGTCTTTACAATAGAGTATTTAGCACTGTGAGGTTTTAAAATGTAGACAAGTTTTGTTTAACAAAATATATTGATATTTATTTATTTTTAATTTCAGTCATATTAATACAAAAATGAGTCGTAAGAAAGACATAAACTAAAACTACTAGCAACTTATTCGGTGACATCAACGCATCATCGGAAATTATGAAAAGGTTTAAATGTAAGCATAAGACAATGGAAAACAAATTGAACAAATTGAGAAAATAACAAAGAAACATTGATTTTAAGTATTTCAGAAAAAGAGATTTGAGAAAAGTAAAAAAGGCAATAGGCAGAAAATTTCTATTGATCAGCAAGAAAATATTTGAAGAAGCTGTTGTTGAAAATGTAGATAGAGAGAAAACAAATCGGTTTTATTATTACATAAATTTGCATTTTAAAGTTACTATGTACAATTTACCTCTCACTATTAAACAAAATAAAATAACAAATAAATCTTATTTATAAATATCGAGTTAAAATAATATATTGTCATTTTAGAAGTATTGATTAAAATTAATCTGCAGACGATTTCGATGTAAAAATAATAACGTCTGATTATTTACAATGAAGAAGAAGAAGAAGAAGAAGCAACAAAAAACAAAGGAGGAAGAAAAGAATAAGAAGGAGCAAAACAAAGCCAAAGAGAAAGAAAAGAAGAAGAAGCAAAAAAAGAAAGCAAAGGAGGAAGAAAGGAAGAAAAGAAGAAGAAGCAAAAAAAGCAAAGGAGGAAGAAAAGAAGAAAAGAAGAAGAAGCAAAAAAAGAAAGCAAAGGAGAAAGAAAAGAAGAAAAGAAGAAGAAGGAAAAAAGCAAAGGAGGAAGAAAGGAAGAAAAGAAGAAGAAGCAAAAAAATCAAAGGAGGAAGAAAAGAAGAAAAGAAAAAGCAAAAAAAGCAAAGTAGGAAGAAAAGAAGAAGAAGCAAACAAAGCAAAGGAGGAAGAAAAGAAGAAGAAGCAAAAAAAGAAAGCAAAGGAGAAAGAGAAGAAGAAAAGAAGAAGAAGGAAAAAAGCAAAGGAGGAAGAAAGGAAGAAAAGAAGAAGAAGCAAAAAAATCAAAGGAGGAAGAAAAGAAGAAAAGAAAAAGCAAAAAAAGCAAAGTAGGAAGAAAAGAAGAAGAAGCAAAAAAAGCTAAGGGGGATGAAAAGAAGAAGCAAAAAAGAAAAAAAAGAAGCAAAGAACGAAGAAAATAAATTGGGTTTGTTTTGATATATTGTTGACTCCATCTCCATTCAAAATAACGAATACGTACATATTCAAAAAACGTCTTTACTTATAAACCTTGTGCAAAAGTTCCAATGCTGAAAAATAACAAGTTAATTTTCGTACATGTTATTTTTTCTACAAGTCATTAAACTTCATAATGATAACCGAATCCCTTCAGACCAAAATGAAGACATCGGAAAAAGCAGGCGAATTCGGCAACAAGACCGTCCGCGTTTGGAAAGGAAGATGGGACTCAGTAAGATTTTTACACCCAACAGAACACAAAAATGATTTTCAACGAGAGAAATGTATGCTCACGAGAATATATATTCGCTTCATTAAGAACCTTATTTATAAATGTCTGGAAATAAGATTAACCATTTTGTCCGTATTAGGTCTTTTCACAGCTAAGTAAAGCGATGATTACGAAATGCATAAAATATTTGAGATAGGAAGGCATGTACAAATTTTTCGTTGCAAAGTCCTAGAATTGGACTATCATTATCTAAGTGTCTATGTACGATGATTTGCATTATTTCTGATGTTTTTCTGGATGTCAGAGCTTCGAGTTTTCATTTATTTCAAAAGAACTGTCTAAAGAAAACCCTTTTAAAATAAAAATTATCTAGCAGGATATTGTTAATGTTTTCAAGAAATCTTCGGCAGTTTGTAGGAATAATTTGGTACTAGTTTGATACTAATTTAATTAAGTTATACTCAGTATTAATTTATAATGTTGAGGGGTTCTCCATTTTATTACACAAATGGACTCACCCAGTATATACATATACTATAGCAACGTGAAGACCTGAGAGAGCAAGACATCCGAGTCTAGCTGAGTCGTGATACAGTCTTTGACTGTAAGCGACAGCTGTCGGACTCTCTGCGCTAACAGAGAGGAACCCGGACGAAGCTTTACCGAAGGGCAAGGTTTCGTCGGGGGATGTAGACAGAGCCTGAACCCGTCTAAACGGGTTCAAAGGCTATATTTTTGGCCGAGCCTACGGGCTCGGAGATACCCACATTAAACCGGCCTTGTGTCACATTTGGTCCTCGTGGGTGGATCGATAAATAGCTAGCAAGACATCCGAGTCTTGTTGAGTCGTGATACAGTCTTTCACTGTAAGCGACTGCTGTCGGACTCGCTGCGTTAACAGAGAGGAACCCGGACGAAGCTTCGCCGAAGGGAAAGGTTTCGTCCGGGGAGTTAGACAGGGCCTGAACACGTCTAGGCGGGTTCAAAGGATATATTTTTGGCCGAGCCTACGGGCTCGGAGATACCCACATTAAACCGGCGTTGTGCTTCATTTGGTCGTCGTGGGTGGATCGATAAAGAGCGAGCAAGACGTGCGAGTCTAGCTGAGTCGTAATACAGTCTTTGACTGTAAGCGATGTCTGTCGGACCCTCTGCGTTCACAGAGAGGAACCCAGACGAAGCTTTTCCGAAGGGCAAAGTTTCGTCCGAGGAGGTAGACAGGGCCTGAACACGTCTGGGTGGGTTCAAAGGCTATATTTTTGGCCGAGCCTACGGGCTCGGAGATGCCCACTTTAAACCGGCCCTGTGCCACATTTGGTCATCGTGGGTGGATCGATAAATAGCGAGCATGACCTCCGAGTCTAGCTGAGTCGTGATACAGTATTTGCCTGTAAGCGACGTCTGTCGGACTCTCTGCGTTAACAGAGAGGAACCCGGACTAAGCTTTGACGAAGGGCAAGTTTTCGTCAGGGGAGGTAGACATTTGGTACTCGTGGGTGGATTGATAAATAGCGAGCAAGACCGAAGACAAGAGTCGAGTCCAGATTGAAAAACTAAAAGGTTGTAGGTTGCCGGAAGAGTGGGGGTGAGGTAACAGCGTTTGTAGGAGTCACATTGAGCGAGGACGTAGACTCAGTAAGAAGTCATACAGCGATACTTCAATACCACAGACTGTATATATATATTGCTACTAACACGTATTTCTGGAACTACTAACCTGCTTTACCAGTTTGTATTATTACGATTAATACATTATTTTCCTTTATTCATTCCTGGCGTTTGTTATTTATTGGTACTGGATTTTAATCCGGAATCCACAACAGTTAATATTATTTCATTTATTGTTTAAAAAATCTTTTTTGGTTTTTGTATTCATTTTATACAAGTGATTTTTATTGTGAAGTATAAAATTATATATATTTTATTTAAAACATATCTTTAAGCCATTTCTTTCTTTCTTTCTTTCTCCTTTACATTTAATTGTCTTATTTTCTTCAATGTTGCCGCTCTATCGGGAAGTAAGTAAGCACGTATTTTGGCGTTTGTGTTTTTCAGAATATTAAGGATATTTTTTCCCAAACTCGAAAACAAAGAAAATATTAAGACAGCCTTTAAGTAGATACCCCAATGAGAAATACATGAGTTGAACTGAATCGTACATGGGAAATAATTTCTTGACAATATTTTTAGTGATTACTGTAGATCTATATTGCATAAACCTGATGGCTTGGCTCGAAGTTGGGTTCTTCATAGAAGTAGTCAACCAACAAAACTTGGAAGACAATCGCGAAGTTGAAGTCTAAAAATCGTATTTTCAATATTAAAATAATCGATTTCTTCAAAATTGATGATTGTGTCAAGATAAACATGAAAAATTAATGAAAATTCTTGGAACAATCTTTTTTGACTGACGCAAGGCATAATAATAATAAAAAAAAAACTTTAATCAAAATGGACATTCGCAAAGATGACTATACCTTGCCGAAAAATAAAATTATTTTTAAAACACAAAATTCATGGAAAGGATCTGAGTCATTTTTTTAAATCCAAGGGAAAAGGTGTTTGATATATGATAGGTGGCTATTTGTATTCGTATACCTGGCTATTGCAGACGCTCGTTCAGGTATATTTATGCTTGTTCAACACCCACCTGTGATTTATACTGCAAACTATGCTGAGAAAACCTCAGTTACAATTTCTCGGAAAGAGCGCGTTTTCTAACGTGATCAACAATCTGAACAAGGCCAGCACGCTTAAACCCTCGGTCACGATGAATTGTGACTTTGTGCTCGCAAAGCTATCGACGGCTCCCAAAGGTTCAGTCTAGCCAATTTCACTCAAAAGTCTTAGGACAGATACTTTGGATCTTCTTCCAAGATTATCTTCAGGCGTGAAGTAGTACAAAACTATATGTTGTGCATTGGTATAACTATTTATACAAAATTGTGCGCTGGGAAATGAATTAAAAGAAATTTAAACAGCTATGGCACATTTTTCTCATCCTTTAACATCAATACACGGAAGGTTATTCGTGAGCACGAACGGATTATGTTAAAAATTAGCAGACATAATGTTTGCAATTTATTCAAACAGACATGCCTAAATAAGAATTTGCTGCCCAAATACACGAATTTTAACACACACACACACGCACACGCACACACACACACATACACACACACACACACACACATATATATATATATATATATATATATATATATATATTAGCTGTATTTAGGCAGCAGTAATTTTCTTTAACATGTTTGATTAAATAATATAGAAAAGTTCTGACAATAAATATTTTATTTAATTTTTTTCCAATTTTCGAATTAGTTGTTTCACTGATTTGTTCGTTTAACAGCACCCTCTTTAGGGGTCATTTAATACCGAAATTTAATTTTCTCGCGAATTTTAAAGTAATATAAATATTATATATGTTATTCTGCTTTCCCAGTTGAATACATGGTAGATAATACTCTGCATTTGTGCATATAGATTTTTGCATGAGTATAATAATAATATAAATACTATGTAGTATTTTAGTTTAATTTACAGTTTGATTTCTTTAAGGAAATTTAGAATATTATATAGATTAATGTCATGAAAGAGTTCTTTCGCATTTATTGATGTATTGCTGGTTATATTTTTATATAGAAATGTAATACCTCATCTCCGAAATATAGACAGATAGTGAAAGGCCGAAACGTTGTAATAAATATGGCTACAAAGATGAGGACAATAGTCCGAATAATGTAAATAATGTACATAATACCTCATCTCAGAAATATAGACAGATAGTGAAAGGGCGAAACGTTGTAATATGGCGATAAAGATGAGGACAATAGTCCGAATAATATAAATAGTGTACATAAGGATTCATCTCAGAAATATAGACAGATACTGAAAGCCCGAAACGTTGTAATAAATATGGCGACAAAGATGAGAACAATAATCCGAATAATGTAAATAGTGTACATAATACCTCATCTCAGAAATATAGACAGATACTGAACGGCCGAAACGTTGTAATAAATATGGCGACAAAGATGAGGACAATAGTCCGAATAATGTAAATAATGTGCATAATACCTCATCTTAGAACTATAGACAGATATCATGAATGTATTTTTACAAGAGGCGCAGTGAAGCTGTCTATATTTATGCAATTGTTTTTTTTGTAATTCCGTTGTTCTCCATTTTGAGGCAAACAATTTTAAGTCGCTCAAAGTGACGTCATATAAACAGTCAAACCGAAAAAAAGTGTTTTATTTTATTTATATTAGAATAGAAAAGAATATTGACAAAGCCAAAAATATTCTGCAGGTAATGTTAAAGTTGAAACACCAAAATGAAATGCCGAGGAAAGACATATAATACCATTATATAATCTTATATATTAAGATATAAAATTGTATTCATAATTATTATTGGCGGTCACAATCTTAACAACATAAGATAGGCAGATGATACTATGATGATCATCATCACACACATACATACATATTTACAAAATTCAAATTATACAACAACAAGCATTCATTGGATAATAAATCAACACTACTGTGTAATAGACAATTTACAAATCGCAGCTATGCGACAATTTTATAATCGCTATATTTTCATGTAGTCGATTTTGTGCACTTTTGGAAGAATCGGATCCCAAGAGGCTTCTCAGCTTAATAAATATTTTTCAGGAAACATCAGCTTCTAATTGGTCAATAAACACACAAGTGGGCGTTGGAATCCACCCACGCACAATATATTTTTCCAGGGCGTGACCAAGTCAAGTTTTCCGCCGTGTTGTTTTGATCATGTCACGTGATTACATTGTCTATAGATAACAGACACGAGTTCGTTCATTCTCTTTTTACTCTTCCAAATTCCTGCGAAGATGTGATCTTCAGTATTCTCATTTCGACCACGGACGGTCAGACGTTAAAAGCACATTCATGCATTCACGTACATACGAACCTTCACGAACTTTTTCAACCTACATTACAAACCTACAGAACATTTTCAAACATGCAACAAGAACTTTATTCTTCTAAAACTACAGTTTAATAATTAATTTTACTTCTACGCATGTACATCAACACATAAATAAATATAATGTTGTTTGTTTTAAAACCTTTTGTTTCTTCTTGTATTTCATGCTTTGTGGTATTTTACGTTTAATATGAATTGTGTGGGCATGTTATTCACGCAGCCGTAAACAACCATACACAATGGTCATTCCTCTTAACATGTCTCTACAATACAGCGTTGACAGCAGACACGAAAAGAAAATTACAAAAACTGATCGTAATCCCGAAAGAAAACTTTACAAAGCAGTTTTGATAAAACAAAACAAAACAAAACAAAACAAAAAAGTCGCTCATATATCAGTGTAAGAACCCAAAAGAAACAACTTTAGACGATACTAAAGCTCCATTGCTTTTGAGAGGCTATATTTTTGTTGTAGGGTCGAAGTGAATGATACACAGAGAAGAATGAGTTCTTAATATATTCATTCAGCACTAGTATCCGGTGCTAACGGATACATACAAAAAACACAGAACAATAAGTTACAAAACAATTAACAAGACATCTTAAAAGGAATAACAAACGAAATAAGTTCAGTCTGAATATTAATCAAGTTAGTATCATCTTATTAATCAACTGTTAATCGTAACTTAATCGTAAACTATTTAAGTCTTTGAGCCAGTCCATCTGGTAGAGTGCTGAAGGGGTGTTAGCTTCTGTACAGCAATTTCTGGCTGGTTTCCGAAAGTAAATCGTATGTTTCTGTATTTGCACTCAGCTCTCTTAAAATACTGCCATCACTAATACAACTACTAATACTACTACTACTTATAATAATAATAATAATAATAATAATAATAATAATAATAATATAATAGAAATCAGTAGAATGTGGCATTACAAGGCAACGAAATTATCAGTTGTTATTGGGCCTTTGGGAATGGTACCAAAAGGCGAAAACAAAGATAGAAAACATGTTTCTGGTTATGCCAAAATTTCTGAATTTGAAAAAAACAAAAAAAAACAAAACAAAACAAAAAAAAACATACTCATGGGTACTCCTCACATTTTAGCGTAGATTTCTCTCCGTACAGTGACCGCAATTACATATTAACCCTCATAATTGCATAAAACCTCGTCTATTTGCTTCTTCTGTTATAAAATAAACAAACATGTCTCTTGTTGAGACTTAGGGATAACTCGTACTACACAAAGCAAAATTAAAAAAAGATAAGAGCAGTAAGAGAAATGTTTGAAAAAATAAGCAAATACAAATATCTGGAGATAGAAATAGAAAAAATGTGGCACTTAAAAACTGATATTGTTCCCGTTATGGTTGGAGCTTTGGGTCTGATAAAGAAAGGAACTCAACCACAAATCAAAAAATCCCCGGTGCAACATCTCTCCAGGAAATCAAAACAATAGTTATAAATAGCACAACAGATATCCTGCGATGTGCTATGTCCATTAAGGTTTTTTTTTTAAATAACTCCCTTTTGTTTAAGTGTAAACAACAAAAACAACAAAAGTAACACATTCTTCCCTTCCCCTAGGTTAATGGTTATGATACGGCATATGAATATAAACAATAGTGAATTAAGTATTTGTTAAAAAGCCTCTATTCTACTATTATCAAGTTCAACAGTTTTTGTTTAATTATCAGATAAATTTGAGTGCCTGACGAACCAGTTGAATGCATTGGAGATCAACAAACAGAAAAGCAATGGGGGCCACACGCCCCATTTAAAACAATAACTCCGCATTTCCAGACCAACAGAAAATTCTACAGTTTAGTGATGCATGATTCTTAATGTCGCTTCGATACTTGTCTAGTAACTATCATAATCACTGTTCAAGTTCAGAAAACAAAACACGTAGATTTTTCGAATATTCATTCCCGAGATAGAAAGGTCATATATATATATATATATATATATATATATATATATATATATATATATATATATATATTTATTAATTTCTTATATATATATATATATCTTTTTAAATTTTGCAAGCACCTTTATCAGCTTTGAGGCCTAGTTTGAATCAATGAATCAAAATTTCCTGAAGAAAAGCTTCCAGAATAAAAATCTCCAGGATCAAAATTCACAAAATCAAAATTGCCAGAATCAAAATTTCCAGAACCAAATTTTCCTGAATAAAATTTCCAGAATCAAAGTTTCCAGAAACAAAATTTCCAGAACCAAATTTTCCTGAATAAAATTTCCAGAATCAAAGTTTACAGAAAAAAATTTCCAAATTCAAAGTTTCCAGAAGCAAAATTTCCAGAATCAAATTTGTCTCCGTCAAAATGTATTGATAATAAAATAGTTAATAATATTAACAATATAATATATTCATAATTGTTCGAATAAAACCAGCTTTGTAGTAAATGTCTGTAATACCGGAAGTCCTTTTCTTTTAAAGTTATTAATATATCTGGAATAAAGTTTATTTTATAGCAGTAAGAAAAAAAACTCAAACCTCGTATGCTTTATTTTGAAGTAATTGTTATCATAGTACACGTTTGCTGGAGTTGTTTTAAAAATAATATCTTAAGAAAAATGCAAAGAGAACTAGATGATTCACGAGGATCTATATTCGGTGGACATTATCTTCACAACAAATATGTCATCAGCATATCTGAATCAGAATAAAAATGCAGTAAAGAATAGAAAGAAGAAAGGAATAACTATTAACAGTGAGTAGACAAAGATGGCTGCTTTGTTATGAGAACAGCCTCCAGAATTTAGAGTCTTTCTTTGCACTGTCTCTTATATAAAATTCTGGTGTTATCTACTAAAATTTCATCTTATTTATATGTTATATAAAAATTCTTTGTGTATATATTAACACTGTCCTCTTTTTTTCTTATATAAACACACAAAACACCAAAATGATCTATGGTGGAAATGAACACCACCCATTATACATTATATTTTTTTAAATCATTTCATCCCAAGCAAGGCAATAAAGCCACAAAAACGCAGTTTTACTGAATGTTAGAGATTATGAGAACATTTACTATTAAGGAGAGAGATAGATAGATAGATAGATAGAGAGAGAGAGAGAGAGAGAGAGAGAGAGAGAAAGAGAGAGAGAGAGAGAGAGAGAGAGATAAATAACAATAAAAGTCCGACCTAGGATTTGAGTGATTTGTTGGGGACATCAAAATCAAGAAGTAATAGACGACAGAAAATTCGACACAAAACTCTGTTGGCGCATGAAAATAGTGAAACATGCTTTACAGAAACTAAACAAAATATTTAAAGATAGAAACATTTCATCAGAAGCAGAGAAATGTGTTTTGAATTGGGATGTCATATATGATTTGTTATCGGGTAGTGAATTTTAAACAATTTCCTCACAGATGACAAAGAGACTTCAAGTATGAATAATCAAAATCCGTTTACTGGGACCATAAAAGGACATTATACGCGAACCTTGTATTCTCAGTTGAATAAAGCTTTCTTAAAGCCTACACCTGCGTACTTTTGTCATTACACTACCCATGGTACGAATACCAATTTCCGAAATTGTGAGTAACGAGTCGGTATTAGATAAATTAGGAAAAACAAGGAAATTCCGACTTACAATCAGGAAAAAAGACCGTTGAAATTTCTAGGACACATGATAGGGAAAGAGAGCCTGGGGAATTTAAAACTCGCAAGGCAAATGCAAGACTTACAGAGGCAAAGTGCACGTATCTTAATCAAAATATATGTGAATGCCTTGCAGAAGAGTGACAAAGACTGATGGTAAAGAGGTTCCACTGAACTACTATAATATTTAAGATAATTTTAAGATTTTACACAGCGCACTTTGCTCTCGTCTCTTCATTGAATGCATGTGTTGGGCTGGAACAAAAGTTCGGAAGCTCGGTGGAGTAAAGGTTAGGGGCTCGGATTGAGAAATCGGAGAGCCAATTTCGAATTCCAGTCGTCCATTACATTCATTTACACGCTAATACGCTTAGGAAAGACACGAATCCCCCTCTTCTCCCTTTCAGCTATAGGTAAATAGCAGGGCAGACCGGGTCCTATAGCCTTGGGTGGTAACTAGTCTAGGAGAAAAATTCTGAATTCAAAACCTCCATCTATGGGTAAATAGTAGGGCAGACTGCACTTTGCAGTCATGATTGGCAACTAGTTTAAGAGAAGGACAACTTTGAAATCAAAACTGTATATAACCCTGGAATAGCACATGCTATACAGGTTACGAAAGGTTCGGATAGTACGCATTGGCCCGATGTTCCTGACGACTGTGTTTGTGTGTGTTTTCCTTACTACGGTATGTGTGTGTGTGCGCGCGCGCTGTGTCTGTGTCTGTGCGCGCGCAGCCATTAAAAAAAGTTCGAGCAGATTTTAAAGGAATTTCAAGAAGAATATATAGATATTTGTATATAGACGTATTTAATCGCTCACGGGCCATTTTGATATACTACGCCATTTTTGAGGCAGCTTCAATATTCCCTCCTCCCAGAACTTAAAAGCTTTCTGGATGATGAACTGGCCTAAGTTGCTTTCAAATGCTTTCATAGAAAAGTTATTCTCATTAAATTAATTTTTCAGGGATCGAAATAAATGGTTACCAGGATGTGTAAGGTCAAGTGAGTACGGTAGGTGAAGTAAGAAATCCTAACCAAGCCGTACGAATTTCTTCAAGGTCTGCAAAGAGACGTTGGATATTTCTGCTGCAGTTTGTGTCCTTATGGAAAACGATAATCCTAGACGTTTTTTCCTCGATTGTTATCCTTAATTGGTCCAGTCGGAGAACGGTATCTGTTTGAATCCAAATTTTGATTTTGTAGAGAGACCTCAGATTGCATAATGGCCTTCCAGTTCCACCAAATACAAACTACCACTTTGTTCGGATACAGCTCAGCTTTTTCACGTGGCCAACGTTGCACCAATTTCGTTTCACGCCAACATCTTTTTTATTTTTTGCTTCCCATTGTTGCAAACCAGGTACATATAGCCTTTTCCAAACACTGGGCCACGGAGATGGCACTGCCAAAAAAATCAAGCTGATTTATTTTTATTAACATTATAGCATCCATTTACACTACAGAGGATCATAAGCATATAAATGCGCCTTAATCTTGGTATAATATTATCATTGATGGCATATGTGATTAACAACACCCATCACTGTGTATTATTTGTTTCAGTCAGCAAACATGTTTTGTTTGTAAATTTTTTTTAAGCGTTTCACCCCAAGCAAGGCGGGAAACAATTAGCACGTAATGGGTGACAGAGAGTTGGAGCTAGATCAAATAGGAGTGATAGAGGAAAGGATAAAGAGAAGGATAGGGGATAGATCAGGACATCTGGAGACGTCGATTGACATTACATTTCAATAGTTGAAGATTATAGCTATCAGGGAAACAGGAAGAGAGGAAGGGAGTTCCACAGGCGAGAAGTGCGAGACATAAAGCTATTGGAGTAGAAGAGACAACTACATTTAATAGTTTCGACAGTGAAAGGGTGTGAGCGAGATGCCAGCCTAGTAGAACGCTTATATTCATGAAGTCTGGGGACCAGCGAAAGCAGCTCATCGGAGCAGTTACTGTGAAGGTATTTGTAAAAAAGACAGAGGGAGGCGACGGTACGTTTGTGAGAGAGCGGCTGCAGACGAGATGCCAGATCAGGGCCAATTACGTTGCATATCCGTCTCTGGATCTTATCACGAACCTTGAGACAAACATAAGGGGCGCCAGACCATATATGGCAGCAAGAGTCCATGCAAGGGCAACCACTGTACTTCTAAACCACTTATAAACAATGCTTTCAGCTTGTGCTATTTTCTTCATAAAAGGTTCATATTTTTTGCGGCTTGTGGAACGGGTTTTCTTTTCGCAATGAATCTAAAGTATCTAAAAAATAGATCTAATTTTTCTCTTTTTTCACTTTTAACATAAAAACTAATTCAAAATCCATCCAAGAATGAAAGAGAAAAACACGTTTAAAGTCACCTTTCATAATATATACATATGTCATGAAGTTCAGCCCTTTCTAAAACGAAATGACGTCTTCACACGCATGTTTCGTTCTGTGTAGCCAACGCCGCGTCATAAAATGTATCTCATGTTTTATCATATGAGAAGGGCATACATGTTAGCGCGTCCTGGGTAAGACGATAAACTACGTCCAACAGCAAGACCTCAGATCAGGAGGGTTTGAGGAGCTTGGAACCACCTCTCAATTGCTGGTGTTCCCAGGTCCACCCTGACCCGGGGTGGTAGCACCTGTTAGGGTCCCAGCTATGGGCAAACAGTCGACCTAAAAACCTGACTCAAAACACTATGTAAGTGTAAAAATAGATGTTAATAGCAGAAATACTTAAAAAAAAGTATCAGCAATAAATATTTGAAAAAAATAAAATATTATCAGAAATAAAAATCTTGTCAGCATTAAATAACCCATTGAGTTTAATATGCCACAAAAAAAAAAAAAAAAAATAACAAACTATATATTTTTAAAAGAAATATTTCCAGCTATACATTTTTGAAAAAAAAAAAAAAAGGAAATTTTGTCAGCATTAAATAACCCATTGTGGTTGATATGCCGTAAAACAAAAACAAACCAAACCATACATGGTAGCATCGACCCTAGGATGTAACAGGTGGAAGGTCTTCAGGGAAACTCAGACACACACGTTGGTTTAGCTTTCTGTCACATACGGCCTAGCCTTTTGAAGAAATGTGGGTCCGGAAAGCGTGTTGACGCTTCAAAATTCTTGCGTCCATCTGTCGTGTTCGCGCCATTTTTATCCATAACTTAGACAAAGGCAATTAATCACAATCAAAATCCCACGCCTACAAGGAATTCTGACCAATCACTCGCTATCCTCGGCCATTCCCTACATTCTGTAACAGCTAGATATTGAAAAACGCTAGTAATTTTTCTTGCAGTCCCATATTTATTAAATGCAACTGAATGTCTTTATTACCTTCCTGCATAGAATATGATTGTAATCCATCGAAATATTTCACTGCTTGTTCGTTAACCAGATCGCATTTTCAAGCATATATAATTCGTACACATAGTTGTACCTATACTCTAAAAGGCTGTAAACAGTAGATGTACTGCTTGGTTGGGGCAATATACAATTAGGAAAAAAGATATCGTTTGCAATTTTATTAATATTTCGTATTCATTCATTTATTTTTAGTAATCGTATCTATCTCTAATTTTAGTAGGTTAATGTCCACGCCTCTCAACAGTGTTTTAGTCAATTTGTATCTATAAACACTGCAATGCAATGATTGTTCTTTGGAAAAATAGCACATAGATTTAAAGTTGTGCCATTCACGGCTTTCAATTAAGAGTTACGCTTCAATCAGACTGCTTGACTTGAGGGAGAATATTCTGTCCCATAATTTAAACTCTTAATCGAATATAGACCATATAACATATCGGGCAACTCGACGTGATATAATGGTTAGTAAGCTTGTTTCGATAGAACTATTACTCCTGAGTATTGAATTCGATACTCGCTGGGTTTACTTTTCGGCATTGTACCACTTTTAAGCTATGCCACGAAAATCACTATAGATCATTCACAGTTATATAATTTTTACATTAAGCTGCGTAAATATTTCTCCTCGGTCCGTTAGTATACACGAGATGCAATAAAATGTGATGTCTAATCTAAATTTATTAACAGGATTATCTTTGATGCAAATTTCACGAGCTAATCCCTTAAAGTGGTCTTAGTTTGAGGTCTGTTTAATTATCTTAATTCGTCTTAATTATATCAATAATTCCCATTAATCTTACCAGGTATAATCTGTTCTGTCAGTTGCAGCATTACGAAGATTAGTCTAACTTCCATTTTTTTTTTTTAATACTACAACCATCTGCACTCGATCTGATAGATTTTCTCTTCTTCCCTTCCATTTGCATTTTTTCATTATTCTTTCTGTTCACTCCTGAATTTCGAACCGACGCGAAAACCTAATGGCTATTTGTAAAAAAAAAAAAAAATAAATAAAAAAAAAAAAAAAAATAAAGGTGGTATTCTATGTTAGAACAAAAACGACCACACTGCTAATCAAGAGAGGCATCATATTAAGAGTAATAGCAGGAGGGTATTGTCTCGAGAAGGAATTGGATTCAAGAGTCTGAGATGGAACAGCAAATGAATTTAGATGACACTTCAAATTTTCGTGAATGGAAAAAAAGTTAATAAATATAACAAAATACAACCATATTTTTTTTTATCCTTTTACACCGTAAAGGCAGTAACTTCTATTCATTTTAAAAGTTTTCTTATTTACGTGATGGTTGTGTCTGGCCGATCGTATGAGTGTATGCCTGTATCTTAGAGCGGGCAGCCAATCCCTGCTACAGACGCCTGCTCAGGCATTTGTATTTGTTCAACACCTACACAGCCCACCTGTGGTTTATACTGCAACTATGCTGAGCAGATCTTAGTTACAATTCCTGGAAGAGAACTAATTATCTGGCGTGATCAGCAATCTGAACAAGGCCAGTACACTCAAACACTCGGTCACGATGACTTGTGACTACGTGCTAGAATAACATGGACGGCTTCCCAAAGAGTTCCGTCTATCCAATTTCATTCACGTGACTTAGGTCAACACGTGGTATGATTTTCAGGCACTTTAAAAACATGCCAGTGATGAACGATAATATCAAGAAATCACCTTCCTGACAGATCGACACTGGATAGATTCGAACCCGGTGTCTCGTGCTCAGAACCGTTCAGCCATGTAACAAATAACACCTGCAAGTTAGAAACAAGGGTAATCAAGATTAACAATTGAATTGTGACCCTTTGAGGAATAGATTTGAGAACTAATCAAGCTATAATAACATGAGCGGAACTTCGTTACAGCTACTGAGAGAGAGAGAGAGAGAGAGAGAGAGAGAGAGAGAGAGAGAGAGAGAGAGAGAGAGAGAGAGAGAGATCAACAGTTAGATTAAAGCCAACATGCTCAAACCCTCAATCACGATGACTTGTGATTTCGTGCTGGCACAACCATCGAAGGTCTCCCCAAAGAGTTCCGTCTATCCAATCTCATTCACAATGTTTGGGCCAACTCGTGATATAGTTTTCAGACATATTCCGAAGATGCCACACTCTGTGATCACCTCCCTAGGCCGATATGAAGAAGTCACTTTCCTGATAAATCGACCATGATGAGATTCGGACAGAGGTTAAATGGTTTGAAAGTGAAAGTTCTAACCACTCGGTTTAGCGCCCATTTGTAATAATATATTATCATTAATGGAATATCGTATTGTGCAATTTATTTAGTGGAAGTTCATATCTAACATAAAAATCCATATTTTTATTTTATTTAATCTGAGCGCAAACATCAACCGCTGATATGAATAAAACTGAACAATAGCTAAGACAGCATCTTGTTTAAGAAACCCAGTTTGCTCTAGTAAAAAAGAAATAGGTAACATTAAAATTATGTTTCGCCAAATACAAAACAGTAAAGACCTAATCTCGTGTCGCTTATTTCAATAAAGTTCAGAGCTGATATTCTATCGAGAAGGTTGTGATTATCAAATAATCTGCAATATTATGTGACATGGTATCTTAGCATTAATTCTTTTCCTACTGCAGTAACATTACTCCCCTGAACCTTTTCTATAAATATTTTTATTGCAATTGTTTTTATGAACTTTCCTCTTTGGTACGTAGACGTCATAAATTTAAACGTAGTACTATATTGGTAGTTAGGCCCCATTCTTTTTACTGTTAAAACTGCTAATTGTAACCGTAAGTTCTATGTTAGTATGTTTATTTTCTAGTACTTTTCACTTCCGGCTTTTTACTTTTCTGACAAGGATCTTCAAAAATTTAAATGTAGTATTAACCGTCACATTCTATCTCTTTGAACCCTTTGCCTCCCTGTCTTTCCACAAATAAGTTTTTCTCAGTTTGTTTCCCTCCCGGTAAATCTTTGCGATTTAGTGTGGCTTTACTGCATTTTGTTGAGAAGAAATTATTAAAAAAAATACATAGCAATAAAAAAGGGGAGATTAGCAAAAAATTATCAATCATTATGATACAGGAAAATTTCGTTTGAAACAATGAAAAGATCTGAATTGTTATGTAATAAAAATTCTCTTAAATGACCGTGAATGTTGAACAATTTGCTCACAAATGAATATCTAAGGTGAGAGAGATATGGTTCTTCAAAACGGTTCAGATAATATCAAAGATTGAGAATGTGTGTAACAAGTTATTCTTAAGGAAAATGGCCACTTTACGGACCGCAAGTGATATAAATATTAGGTTGGTGCAAAAATAATGACGTAATAATGTCGTTTTTGACGTATTTTTTAACGTCAAAAAACGACATTATTACGTCATTATTTTTGCACCAACCTAATAATTCATATAGAAAGCGTTATTTTCAGATACAAAATGGAGTAAATTTCAAGACTTTCTTTTGTATCAATTTCAATATTCTGTAATATTTTTCATTTGCGTTTACTCTGAATAAAGAATTTTGCGTCCCAGTGTGAATTCCAAGTATTAGCTTTTCTCGATTTTCAGTCAAATTTCTTTGTTCTCGATATTGCGGGTATAACAGCGAAATTCTCCAAATCGTGTAACAGCAAAATTGTCCATCCCACAAAATTTTTAATATATAAATCCACTAAACTAATTAACTTTCTTTTATCCAGGTTTTCAGATAAGACGTTTACCACGTTTGTTGTAAGAATAACTGAAAAAAATTCTTTGAATTATTCCGCTAGAAACAGAACGGGTTGAAAATGTTTTTTTGCTAGCCCTGCTATATTTTTAACTTATCAACGGTGAGAGGGAAACGGCCATTAAGGCCTTCAGTAATGGTACCAACATTTATAGTCCGGCTTCCATCTTCAAAGGTCATTAAAGAACAATCAAGAGAACGGTGAATAAGTTTTTAAAAAGAGGGAACAGTGAAGAGAAAAAAACTGTTTCAGGAGAACAGAACAGGAAGAGGGATCATCATTTCAACTTATAGCTAAAGTTGATCAATTAGAAAAGATCCAACTCAATTCATAAGACGTTTGGGGCGTGAGAAAGGAGTTCCAGCTATGACACTACAAAAAGCAGTGTTGGGCACCTCGGCGTGGTGTAATGGTTAGCAAGCTTGTCTTGCTAGGTCAGTTGCTACTAAAAAGTGAGTTCGATCCTCACTGGATGCCCCATGCTTTCGGCCTTGTGCCACATCTAAGCTACGCCGCTTGGAAAATCTTTACAAAGAGCAGTGAAAACAGATTTGAAAATGAAATCCTAGGGGAAACCTGTGGGGCACTTTATTCCAGGACAGAGAACGTTAGAGAGGATGAAGATCATCTTGAATAAGTTGGAAAATAATCCTAGAATTATATATATATATATATATATATATATATATATATATATATATGAAGTTTATTTCACTTCTTCCTGAGCTTCTGATCCTTAACTATGATCGATTTCATCACGTTAAGCTTAGAGAGTAATTATACATTCTTATTGCTCAAAGTCGAGTCCAATAATGTTACAATACATCGGAGAATTCCAGTAAGGTATCTTTAATCATTTCCAACATATAACGTTTCAAGGCTTAATCTAACAAATAGACAATTTTGTTATTACAGGATTAGGACAATATATGACTCGTACAAGATTGGTAAGGATTTCTCGCGTTTATTTTGCTTTGTGGTTGCGTTGGCTAGGTATAGGCGATTCTATCTATCTATCTATCTATCTATCTATCTATCTATCTCACGGTCAGTTCATATCTATCTATCTATCTATCTATCTATCTATCTATCTATCTATCTATCTATCTCACAGTCAGTTCATATCTATCTATCTATTGCCATAAATATACTTATATATTTCGCTGGCGAAACCGAATTTTAAAAAATTTGTTCTTTCTATCTATCTATCTATCTATCTATCTATCTATTGCCATAAATATACTTATATATTTCTCTGGAGAAACAGAATTTTAAAAAATTTGTTCGTATCTCACCAAATGAATAACTTTTTAAGTTAAGTTTTGATGGTGTCTCAGATTTCCTCCCACGTGGGATTCAAATAGTAAACTCTCCTTCCGCGCCGCCTCTTGCTCCACCTCATAGACACTCCCAACCGACTCAGCTCAACTTTTCCTAAAAATGTCTGAATGCATTGCATTTAGGAATTTCTAACCATATCGCTCTTCTCTTATTCTCTCGTGAAATATTCTTTCTCCCAGTTTAGATCACTTGAGAGCAAAGGAGAGTGATAGGCATAAATAAAATACTTTCTCTATCTTCTAATACGAGAAAGAAAAGAAAGAGAAGAAAATAACAGGAATAAAAGAAAGAAAGGAAGATAGAAAGAAAGAATGGATGAAAGAAATGAAAAATGAAATGATACAAGAAAAAAAAGAAAGAAAGAGCATCAAAGAATAACGTAAGGAAAGTATAGAAGGAAAGATTATGAAAAATGAACGAGAAAAGAAAGGAATTAAGAAAAGAAAGAAAGGAAGAAAGAAATTTACCTATATAGAATGGAAGAAAGAAAACAAACCCACATATGAAGAAACGAAGTAAAAATGAAGTAAGAATGAAAGAAAGAAAGAAAATAAGAATGAAAGAAAGAATGAAAGAAAGAAAGTAAGAAAGAAAAAAAGAAAGAAAGAAAGTAAGAATGAAAGAAAGAAAGTAAGAATGAAAGAAAGAAAGTAAGTAAGAAAGAAGAAAGTAAGAATGAAAGAAAGTAAAAAATTAAGAATGAAAGAAAGAAAGTAAGAATGAAAGAAATAAACTAAGAATGAAAGAAAGTAAAAAGTAAAAAAATAAGAATGAAAGAAAGAAAGTAAGAATGAAAGAAAGTAAAAAAATAAGAATGAAAGAAAGTAAGAAAGAAAGTAAGAATGAAAGAAAGAAAGAATGAAAGAAAGAAAGAAAGTAAGAAAAAAAGAAAGAAAGTAAGAATGAAAGAAGGAAAGAAAGTAAGATTGAAAGAAAGAAAGTAAGAAAGAAAGAAAGTAAAAAAATAAGAATGAAAGAAAGAAAGGAAGTAAGAATGAAAGAAAGTAAAAAATAAGAATGAAAGAAAGAAATTAAGAATGAAAAAAGTAAAAAAATAAGAATGAAAGAAAGTAAGAAAGAAAGAAAGTAAGAATGAAAGAAAGTAAAAAAATTAGAATGAAAGAAAGAAAGTAAGAATGAAAGAAAGAAAGAAAGTAAGAATGAAAGAAAGAAAGTAAGAATGAAAGAAAGAAAGTAAGTAAGAAAAAAGTAAGTAAGAAAAAAGAAAGTAAGAATGAAAGAAAGTAAAAAAATTAAGAATGAAAGAAAGAAAGTAAGAAAGAAAGAAATAAAGTAAGAATAAAAGAAAGAAAAAAAATAAGAATGAAAGAAAGAAAGAAAGTAAGAATGAAAGAAAGAAAGTAAGAAAGAAAGAAAGAAAGTAAGAATGAAAGAAAGTAAAAAAATAAGAATGAAAGAAAGTAAGAATGAAAGAAAGTAAAAAAATAAGAATGAAAGAAAGAAAGTAAGAATGAAAGAAAGAATGAAAGAAAGAAAGTAAGAATGAAAGAAAGAAAGAAAGTAAGAAAGAAAGAAAGTAAGAATGAAAGTAAGAATGAAAGGAAGGAAAAAAATAAGAATGAAAGAAAGAAAGTAAGAATGAAAGAAAGAAAGAAAGTAAGAATGAAAGAAAGCAAAAAAAATAAGAATAAAAGAAAGAAAGTAAGAATGAAAAAAAGTAAAAAAATAAGAATGAAAGAAAGTAAGAAAGAAAGAAAGAAAGAAAGAAAGTAAGAATGAAAAAAAGTAAAAAAAATGAAAGAAAGGAAGTAAGAAAGAAAAAAAGAAAGAAAGAAAGTAAGAATGAAAGAAAGAAAGTAAGAAAGAAAGAAATAAAGTAAGAATAAAAGAAAGAAAAAAAATAAGAATGAAAGAAAGAAAGAAAGTAAGAATGAAAGAAAGAAAGTAAGAAAGAAAGAAAGAAAGTAAGAATGAAAGAAAGTAAAAAAATAAGAATGAAAGAAAGTAAGAATGAAAGAAAGTAAAAAAATAAGAATGAAAGAAAGTAAGAAAGAAAGTAAGAATGAAAGAAAGAAAGAATGAAAGAAAGAAAGTAAGAAAAAAAGAAAGAAAGTAAGAATGAAAGAAGGAAAGAAAGTAAGATTGAAAGAAAGAAAGTAAGAAAGAAAGAAAGGAAAAAAATAAGAATGAAAGAAAGAAAGGAAGTAAGAATGAAAGAAAGTAAAAAATAAGAATGAAAGAAAGAAATTAAGAATGAAAAAAGTAAAAAAATAAGAATGAAAGAAAGTAAGAATGAAAGAAAGTAAAAAAATTAGAATGAAAGAAAGAAAGTAAGAATGAAAGAAAGAAAGAAAGTAAGAATGAAAGAAAGAAAGTAAGAATGAAAGAAAGAAAGTAAGTAAGAAAAAAGTAAGTAAGAAAAAAGAAAGTAAGAATGAAAGAAAGTAAAAAAATTAAGAATGAAAGAAAGAAAGTAAGAAAGAAAGAAAGAAAGTAAGAATGAAAGAAAGTAAAAAAATAAGAATGAAAGAAAGTAAGAATGAAAGAAAGTAAAAAAATAAGAATGAAAGAAAGTAAGAAAGAAAGAAAGAAAGTAAGAATGAAAGAAAGAATGAAAGAAAGAAAGTAAGAATGAAAGAAAGAAAGAAAGTAAGAAAGAAAGAAAGTAAGAATGAAAGTAAGAATGAAAGGAAGGAAAAAAATAAGAATGAAAGAAAGAAAGTAAGAATGAAAGAAAGAAAGAAAGTAAGAATGAAAGAAAGCAAAAAAAATAAGAATAAAAGAAAGAAAGTAAGAATGAAAAAAGTAAAAAAATAAGAATGAAAGAAAGTAAGAAAGAAAGAAAGAAAGAAAGAAAGTAAGAATGAAAAAAAGTAAAAAAAAATGAAAGAAAGGAAGTAAGAATGAAAGAAAGAAAGAAAGTAAGAATGAAAGAAAGAAAGAAAGAAAGAAAGTAAGAATGAAAGAAAGTAAAAAAATAAGAATGAAAGAAAGAAAGTAAGAATGAAAGAAAGAAAGAAAAAGAAAGAAATGAATTAACAAAAAAAGTAAATAAGAAAGAACGTAAGAATGAAAGAAAGAAAGAAAGAAAGAATGAGAGAAAGTAAGAAAGAAAGGAAAGTGGAAATAAAGTAAGAAAGAAAGAAAGAAAGAAAGAAGGAAAGAAAGAAAGAAAGAAAGAAATAAAGAAAGAAATACCTCTATAGAATAGAAGAAAAGGAAGGAAAGCAACATAGGTTTTCATAGAAATAGTAAAAATGGAATGGAACAAGAAAAGAAGTGAAAATAAATAACGAAAGAAAGTAAGTAAGCATGAAAGAAACTAATAAAGAAAGTAAGAAAAAAGAAAGAAAGAAAGAAAGAAAGAAAGAAAGAAAGAATAAATCTTACGTTTGCTCCTTTGCTAAAATTTAGAAGCTAATTCAGTGCAGGGGAGAAAATGGTTTTATTTTAACAAATAGTTTATTTATAAATTCTTAGCGGAAATAAATTTTTAAATTATAGTTATTTTTAAGAATGGGACTTTTTTTTCTTTTAACTGAAAGTGCATCTGTCTTATCTCTAAACATGAACAGAAACGCTGGGTATCATATAAGACATGCTAGTATATTGATATATATAAATCTCCTTTATCTGATCTCACAGCAGTAGGATTGTTTTGATCTGACGTATCAGCGATAGTTTACCGAGGAAAGGAGAAATATCATATAATCCTAGAGATCAATTTACCGAGAAAGATTCCGTATTCAGTGTACATTGAAAATATTATACTCTGTTATATAATGCTTTCTATTTTAATTAAGACTGTATTATTTCAGTTCAAATTGGGAGAGTATAATTTCTAATTTAAACAAAAATACACTTCTATTTGTTAGCCATTTACCAAGTGTTCATAAGGCTTACAAACGCGCGTTCGAATCTTACAGAGTTTGTTCTGTATTCCAGGCGAGGCGTCAGAGATGTGGTTTTACAGAAGGATGCTAAGGATATCATGGACCGAGAGTGTGAGCAAACATGAGATCTTAGAGAGCATGGAAACAAGAAGGAGGTGTATATGTAATATCAGGAAGAGGCAGCTGAAGTTTCTGGGACACATAATGAGGAAAGAGGACTGGAGAATCTGATACTCACAGTTCGAATAGTGGAAAAGAGAGACAACGGAAAACAACGCGTGATATACCTGGCTGACTTAAGCAAGAGGATGACAGAACGTGGTCTGGGGGAGGTGGCAGAGGGAAGGAACTTGTTGAGAGCTACATGATTTGAGGGAGGTGAAGAGCCGTGGTCACCTATTTCTTATTTTTTTAAAAAATTTACTTCCATGAGTCGTTTACCAGATGTCCATAAGGCTTACAAACCCGAGTTCGAATCTTGCAGAGTTTTTTCTGTATTTCATATCTTGTATTGTCTACAAAATGCAGTAGACTGACCGTCTGGATTAAGTTGGATCAAAGCAGGTACTCGCCAAAATCATGCATCATGGGAAATAGCGAGAGATTTTTATACATTGTTTTTATACATTGTTTTATACATTGTTGTACAAATATCTTTTAATTCTTGGTTTATATTCTTTGACTAGCAGCATGACCCGGCGTTGCCCGTGATTGATTCAAAAATCGCATGACTCATACAGCAATCGCTATCACTTGACTTAAAATATTTTTGCCATTCCTTGCCTTTAAAGGAGTGCCCTTTGCCGTGCTGATGTTGCTACATGCCTTACTTCTTGCAAATTTTTTCTAAGCTCTATGCTAAACATTAAACCTGTTACGAAAAAAGAACTAAACAAAATGAACACAAAATGATCAGCTTTAAAAAAGGACTCGTAACTGGAAAAACCGAATAAAAAAAGAATGTTAATAAAAATATTTTTTCACACCCAAGCCAGTTCTGCGGAATCAGAATCAACGTTGAGTTTAACCAAGCGAATGAGCCAACTGGAGTAAAGTGCCATGCAGATTAAAATTTTCCCCACTTGTGACGAATGCAGCTATCGAATTTTTTTGCATGCTAGTTAACATTCGTGTCAGTCAGCTGTTGGCTCTTAATCTTCCTGTCTATTCGAGGCAGCCAGCCATAGGCTCTCAAACTGACCAGTACGTAGAAGCATGAAAAAATCGAATATTTCCACTATCGATGGGAGTTGGGAAATGCAAAGTCGGTCTTGGCCTTTCCACTAACTTGGAGCATGTGCATATAAATTTTGGTGCAAATCCGTCGAAAATTGTGGCTGTGCATTCGTTGCACACACACACACACACACACACACACACACACACACACACACACACACACACATCCTGCCTTTTATAGATAGAGATTAAAAAATTTATCATTTAAAATATGTCGACTGTCAGAAGAGAAGGATCTTGAGCAAGATTTTTCAGACTCGAAATTAAGTAAAAATCAAGATATTGTTAAACTAGTACCAATGTCGTGTTAAAACATATATAACAAGAAATGCCTGTTGGAATTGGAGCCAAGTCTCAGATCGTTAGATTGTTACGGGTTTTAGACAAATGTGATTTTGTGTAATGAAAAAACATTGTCGAAACGATTGAAAGAATTTGTTTAAAGTCAAACGATTCTTCTTTCTCAACCTGATTTTTATCATCCATTGCAGATTCGCTCGGCTGAGGCAAAATGAAGTAACCGATTAAGAAAAAGGAAGATTAATGTTTAGAAGGTCAAGAAAAAGATGAAGAAATGCAGAGGAAGAGGAATGAGAAAAAGAAGTTGAAGAAGGTAAAGAAACAAAGGGTGAGAAGAAGGAGGACCTGAAAACGAGAAAAAGCAAAAGAAAGTGAGTAAAATGAAATAGAGATATAGTGAAGAAGAAGAGGAATGAGAAGAAGAAAAGAGGGGGAGGAGGAGGAGGAGGAAGTAGACAAAGAAGAAGAAGAAGAAGAAGAAGAAGAAGAAGAAGAAGAAGAAGAAGAAAGTAGAAGAAAAACTGGAGGATAAGGGGAGACTAAAAATAATGAAACGAAGCAACAGAAAAATGTTAGAAAGAAAATGGGATAAGATAAGGAAGGGATAAATTAAAGAAGAAGAAGAAAGAGTTGATGAAGAAGAAGAAAAGGAAGAGAAAGAAAAAGAAGAATAGGAAAAGGTAGAAGAAGAAGTAGAAGAGGGAGAAGAAGAAGAAGAAGAATAAGAATGAGGAGTGAAGATTTGAAACAGAAGAAAAATAAAGTTTCACAAAAAAAAAAAAAGAAGACAAACGGTGAAAGTAAAAATAAAACATATTTAAATTATATTACGATGAAGAATAAAAAAAGAATAAGAACAAGAGGAAAAAAGAAGAAAAAAAGAGTCGAAAACAACAACAAAAAAAATGATCACGTAATTACCACCCCCAGAAAAACAAAACAAAACAAAGAAGAAGAATGAGGAGTAAAGATTGGAGACAGGAAAAAAAGTAACAGAAAAAAAGAAAAAAAGAAAATAAGAAAGCGAACGGTAAAAGTAAAAAAAAAAAAATAAAGTGAAGCAGTAAAAGAAAAAGAAGACGACGAAAAAAAGAAGAAAAAAGAGAAGAAAAAAGAGAAGAAAAAAGGAATGAAATTATGGAAAAGAACTAAAAAAAATCAATACAAAGAAGAGAAGTGAAAGACAAAAAAAGAAAGAAGAAAAAGTTTGAAAAAGAACTAAAAACATTTTACTAAAAAGAAGATAAATAAAACGTAAAGGGCAAAAATTTTGAAAATTCTTCTTCTGAAGAAGGAAGAGGAGGAGAGAGAAATAAGATGATAAATAAATAAATAAATAAAGAAGTAGTTGTAATAGTAGTAGTAGTAGTAGAAGAAGAAGAAGAAGAAGAAGAAGAAGAAGAAGAAGAAGAAGAAGAAGAAGAAGAAGAAAAAATGGCGATGTTTCTTTTTTCTAATTGTTCTACACCCAGTAAGACCTTTCGTGTGTCTTAGTAACTTTACTGCCTTGTTTGGTGTGAACTCGATTAACAAAAAAAAAAAAAAAAAAAAAAAAAGGTAAAGGAGTGAAAAGGAGAAAGTAATTCTTTCAAATATTTCAAGTGCACTAAAACATTTAATTTTCTCGGAAGATTTTTCATCCAATTTGCAAATCTTCCAAGCTTGACTCATCGACGCATTCCTATATGAAAGAAATATTTAATTATCCTAAACTGATTGCAACGCTCAATGTGCTTTTACTTTTTGCATTGCTCTCTCTAGGTCAAAAAATACAAAGACCATTTACGGCATTCATGCAAACAAGGCGGACAATGGATAACCACAAACGCGAAAAGCATTAAACAGAAACCCAGTTTAAGCGGAAGTCATGCAGAAGTATGGATGCCTAAAGAAGATTAGAAAAATTGGCGCAACTTGAAATCCGAGAAAAAGTAGAGACAATCTACACGACAACGTTATTGAAAATAGGGCAAATAATTAAAAGAAAGGAGTGATATCTTGTCACTTAATCTCTAGTCTAAATATTTCAGTGAATCGGACTGGTAATGATGAGTTAGCCGTTTCCATACAATAAATATCAGGCCTTCATTAACCAAACAGTTACTGTCGACTTAAATTTATATAATCGTTCACTTAAAATAATTTTCCTGGAAAATACACTGCTTAAGATCTTTTTTTAAATAATTTCAACGCAAGCACGGCAATAAAGCAACTAAGATGCAAGGAATCAATGCGTGTTAGAGAATAGGAGAAAATATACTATTAAGGAAAGAAGACAATAAAAGAGCAACAATTATAAGACAGAAGATAACGATTGACATTGCATTTAAATTTTTGAAGATTAAAGTTGACTTGAAAACAAGAAGCTGGAGGAGAGTTCCACAAGCGAGAAGTACAAGAGAAGAAACTTTTAGCATATAATTTACAGTTACATCTACCAATTTTTGAAGTGCACTAACTGTTATATCTTATTTACATTATTCAGACTATTGTCCTCATCTTTGTCGCCATATTTCGACCGTTGTACGCTCCGGCCTTCTTCAGGTATTTAGAATGTCGAACTTAACTCTGTATTTCGCTCACTGTGGTAGACTGTTCTAGTTCCATATGCCATGTTGAATGGATGTCAGTTATCTGTAATTCCTGTTAATTTCCCTCTGAAAGTTCTCCATTACCTTAACCGGGTATTGAACTCACACTCTTTGGGTCCTGTCACTGTGCCATGTCAGCGTTGGCCAAATTTGCAAGAATATGGAAGAGCGAAATGAGTTTCCAAACGAAGTACAGACTATACAAATCCCTGGTAGTCTCCATTCACCTATACGCATAAACAGAGAGAAGGATCCAAGCCTTTGAGGACCAAAGCCATCTCCTTGGTATTTTCTATTGGGACATAATACCAATGCGCTTGTGCGTAAAATGGTAGAAAATTCGTGGGTCACCAGGAACCTCTTTCTGCCACTGTCAAACAGAGAAAATGGCGTGGTTTGGGCACGTTAAAGTGCACGACAACCTGTGCAAGACCATCATGCAAGGCATAGTTGAAGGACGCTAAGGCAAAACGTGCTTGGACAATGTCAAACAATGGACAAGTATAACTACACCAGAATTACTGATGGCTGCTATTGATAGACCCTTGTGGAGAGTTAATGTGGTTTTCGCATTCGGATCATCCCTACGATTACAAATATCAAGGGGATGATGATAATGATGAGCTCCCCTCTTTGAGATCTGATGCAGTATTTCCTTTAAGACCTAGAGGATTCATTCAATTGGTCTTTTTTACTGTTTGGTCTGAGAAAATAGTTGAAGAGAGCTGATAGTTTAGGCATTTCTGAATTAAATGAACGCCGTGCTTTCCATCTGTGCAGAGTCTAAATCTAACAAGATTACTTAAGAACATAACTCGCGATATGAGGTTTAATGTTAAACAGAAAAGACTACTGAACATTTATCTAATATATGGGAGACAACACTTTAATCCTTAGGGAAAGCCACTAATGAACTTTTTTAATTCATGTCCCTTCAGGACGTGAATGGCTATAGCTTTCCACAGGTTTTACTTCTATTTCCGTGTCCCTTCAGTACATAGAAAACGATGGCTCTCCACAACCTCTCAATAAAGTTTGCATTTTACTATCTCTGCAAATCCATGTTCTGCCAACCCTATGCCCAAAATTTACAAACTGATTTCCACTGTTGTTCTTAATTTTAAACGTCCAAATTTACTAAGAATTATTTCCTTATTCTGCTCTAGAAAATATCAATTGTTTCTTTCTGATTGTAAGTAAAAGTAGCCTTCTTGCTTTCATTTTCTCCAGAACTTTGTCGTTGTTCAGTCCATTGTCTTATTCTCAGCATGTTTCTGTAGAGCAACATTTTTGTTGCTTCAAATATTCCCTTCCACAGATTCTCCACTTTTTATTATCTGTGTTTTTCTATGGATTCTAGGGAAACAAAGTGCAGTATCTTCCCATGGTCTTAGCCAATGTTTTGAATTCAAAGATTTCCTCCTAACCTGTTATTTAATCCATAGCGCGGAGAGGGATTCATGCGAGAGTGATCGTAACTGATCGTGCACGAATTTGAACTAGGATCACCGATTCCGCACTTCAACTATGATCACTGTTACGCTTTGCATTTATCAAGGTCTAAGGTCAGAGGAGAATTGTTGTCGCATATGAGGCTCAAATAGACGAACCTAGACGGTTACAACTGCAGGGACATGCGTATTCCGCCCACCGCTTTTATTGAATATTTAGAAAACTTCCGCCTGCACCCTAATTTAGGATGCTTGCACTCTAGGACAAAGTGTTTGGTTTGAATATTTATTAAAAGGTGCGACTGGAATAAGATATTTAATCCACACCGAAACTTATTATCTATGTTGATGATACAACCATTTACTCAAGTCTCGATTATGCCTGATAAGTTCGATAAAGTCAAATTGGCATCTGATGTAAAAATTTAACTACAGTCTGTTGTCAATCTGGACAAGGAACGGCTCGTTAATTTTAACAGCTCCAAAACAAAATTTCTCCTTTTTATCATCAGAGAGACAGCTTTGTGCCTTCCATCTGTATGGCTGATGCTGACCTCTACGAGAGTGTCTCGTTGTCCCTTTCGGCTGACAAGAATTGAAATATCATATTGAATCAATTACTAGATTTGCAGCGAAGAAATTGGGTTTACTGTGTCGTTCGAGAAATTTCTTCTCTCCTGAATCTAACTTATATATCTAAAGAGTGTTCCAATAACTTGGACCGATTTTAATGTAAATTAAGTTTAAGCGTGTAATGATTTTTTTCTTTTTCTTTCAGATTTGGCGGGCATTTAGCCAATATTATTTTTCACCCATAACTGCCACGACCTAAATAATATGATCCAACAGAGAAATAAATCATTTTCAACAATAACACTGATTTATTTACTGCCGACTTTGATCCGTCTTAATGAAACACCCTTAATTATTATCCGTCTTATCTCTACAATTTGTCCATGCCTCGAATATTGCTGCTTCATATGACCCGGTGTTCCTGTTATATATTCAGAGATTCTTGATAAAATCTAAAGAAGAATGAGCATTATTATTATTCCTGAACTGGCATGTCGACTTCAGTCACTTCCTCAGCGCCGTAATGTAGCTTCACTGTTCCTTTACTATTAACACTTTATTGTTCGGGATGAAGACATCGCTATAGTATCTAGACTTTATGAGTTTAAGAATAGTACTAGATTGGCGAGAAGGTCTTATCAATTCACAATTAAATTAGCTCGGTTTAACCATAAGTCTATGTTAACAATGTCTTTTCTGGCAATTCTTGGTGGAACTCTCTTCTGCTTCTGTGCTTTACAGCCAACTTTGATTTTCAATAAAATCAACAAAGATTAAGAAGACAGAAGAATAAAGATTGAGATTGCATTTAAATTTTAAGATAACAAAATTGACAGTGAAGCAAGAAGCTGGAAAAGAGTTTCACAAGCGAGAAGTGCGGTATAAGAAACTGGTAGCATAGAACTTAAGCTTACATCTGTTCATTTCAAGTGTAAAATGATGAGACTTTGACGCTAACCTTGTACTTCACTTAAATTCTTGAAGTCTAGGTATGATAGAGGAAAGCTTATCGGAAAAATTTCTATGAACGTATATATATAAGCTAGGTTGCGGCGGTGGGACAGTGACTGAATGCCGAGATGCCAAGTCAGGGCCAATAAAATCGCAGATCCTTTTTTTGGATTTCATCAAGAATCATTAAATATATACCAAGGGAAATAGTCAAGATGTGGTACCAATATCCAATGCAAGGAAGGATGGTAGACTTATAAATATGTAAGATAGATTCTGGCGAAAAACATTTTCTAGCACGACAAAACAAACCAACATTTTTAGCAGCGGACCTAGAAATTGAGAAGTCATAATGAGTCACTCTCCTGGGGGTTAGCATCAGCCATACTGATGCAAAAAATCGTCATATATTCATTCGGAATGTCATCATATTGGTTGCTCATATTGTTTCGGCAGTTGTCTGCTCATTCAGGTAGTCTTCAGGGAAATTCAAACTGAGCTCCGATTAGACTTTTTCATAATCTTTTGCAAATACATAGTCTTTATTTATCGAATATAGTAAATAAAATTGCATATTTTTCTTGTGGTAATTCATAATTAGAATTCTGGTTTGAATATATTTCCCTTTAATACAAAAAATATCAGCTTTATTTGGATTTATTCTTGAAATTTTGAAGTCAATTTGTAAGCAAAAAACTTGCAGAAATAATTTATTTCTGTACATTTTTCAGGCGATCTTTAAAACTAAATGCTCAGAAATTGCTAAAAGTTATGAATCTAATTTTTGGTGTAAGTACTATTCAATAGGTCAAGTCGATTTTCGATCCACGTTATTAGAAAGTGGGAATTTGACATGATAAATAATGACACAAAATGTCTTTTCAAAATCATTAGCATTATTTGAGGAAACTGGTTTAAAATTTAGGTTCAAAATCATTGGTATTATTTGAGGAAACAGGTTTAAAATTTAGGTTCAAAATCATTAGCATTATTTGAGGAAACAGGTTTAAAATTTAGGTTCAAAATCATTAGCATTAATTGAGGAAAATGGTTTAAAATTTAGGTGCAAAATCATTAGCATTAATTGAGGAAAATGGTTTAAAATTTAGGTTCAAAATCATTAGCATTAATTGAGGAAAATGGTTTAAAATTTAGGTTCAAAATCATTAACATTAATTGAGGAAACAAGTTTAAAATTTAGGTACAAAATCATTAGCATTAGAATTTCATTCTGGTGATTAGTGAAAACCTTATAGAATAGTCTTAAAAAATTTATAATTTACTGAAATTTTACAAATTGCATATGCAGATTTTGCTTGTGGTGATTCATAATGAGGATCCTGGTTTCAATATATTTTTCAATCTATCGATCTAATACAACAAAAATCATCTTTATTTGGATTTATCCTTGAAAGAGTGAAATTTTGAAGTCAGTTTATAAGCAAAAACCTGCGGAAATTAAGTATTTTTGTATATTTTTTCAGAAAATATTTAAAACTGAATGTTCAAAAACTGCAAAAAGTCATGAATGTAATTTTTGGTATCAAAACACAACTGTTACATCAAATGCAATATTGATTTTCTAAAAGATCTGAAAAATCAAATTACTCCTCAGTCTATATCTGTTTTATTTAGCACTGCTCATTAAACAGCGGTCCTATCTTAATTGAGACTGAGTTTATTCATGAAATGTACTCATAATTACTATGCTATAGTATTCAGAAAGCATTGCTATTATCTAATAGCCTATTGTAGTATAGTTAGTGTGTGTTCAATCCTTCAGTACTCAGTGAAAATAAAAGTCACAATAACTGAACCGCTGTGAATAATAAAGAAAGTGTTCAGTTTTAAATTACCTAAAATTTATCCGCATTGACAGACACCTGAATAAAACCGGAGACTTCATCGGCCAGAACATTGTGAGAGTAGCTAGAAAGCATGAAAAGGCTAGTTTGTAGATAATATAAATAATGGTAACATTTCAATCTACAAATTCAGAAAATCAAAAAAGGTGTATAGGTTATAAAATATTGTTCGTTTTATATGCAGATATTGTGCAACAGAATGCTTCCTCATAGCTGACTATTCTGGGTTCATGGAATGTTTCGGTCGTCCATCATATCAGACTTTCTTTCCCGTGGACCCAACCGAGAGTGATCACTTTTTGACTAGCATTTTGACATCGCTTCCGCATAACTGCAAGAATTGTAAACACTGTCCTTACACAAATGATATCCCATATAAAATATTAAACCGAGAAAATATCATACAACTTTTGGGGCTGGAGATAAATCTCATGGACAGCACTCTATGATTGATTAATTTGTTTTTTACGGCTTATCAACACTTTGCAGCTTATTTAAACCCATAAAATATGTTCATAATTTAAGTTTTTTTTTGACTAACTGATACAGGTCCTACTAATTAACCCATAGCTAGAGGGAAAAGCGATGGATACATTTCCCAACGATATTTGCTCGTAAGTGAATATAAAGAACCCAACTGGAATTGGAACTCGGCTCTCCGATTTACAATTCTGATATTGCACCATCGACACATCTAAGCTTACAACAAATGGTATTTCCAAGAGGTCACCCCTCCTGAAACTGACCAGATTCGACGTTGCTTAAGATCGGTGATCGTATGAGAACCGGTGTTTCAACTTGATATGGCCATAAGGTTCAAATGGAGGAGGAGCAGACATTTTGTAACATTGGAGATTCGAAGATGTACATGGTCTTTCAAGCTCATTTTCTGTAGGTTTTAAGTGTATTGCGGAAGGTGCTGGAGATGTGAAGCGATTTGCTGTCACTTATTTTCTCGCTATAAGCACCAGGCATCTAGTCTGAACAGACATGATTATTTAGAACAAGCAAAATAAGATACTGATGATTTTGATGATGAGTATAAAAACGGAGTCTCAAACAAGAGTGCATCAAGATAAATCATGGCTTCTGTGAAATCTCTTGCTGTGAGACGTGCACACTTCTTTTGATCCGTGATCTTGACTGAGTCGAATATTCCTGTGGGAGGAAATATTTGATAATCTTTATCTACGCAAGACATTAATAGTAAATTCGTTTCTATACTAAATTTTACATGAAAGCAATTTTGTGTACAACTTATCAGACAAACTGAAAATGCACACGTATCAGATAATGAAGAGAGAAGAAAAGATTATTAGATGGAGAGAAAGACGACTACGGAAACAGAAAGAGAGTAGATAGAAAAGGAGAAAAAAAGGGAGGTGGGAGAGGATGAAGGAGTAAAAAAATCCCAGTCAGCCCAGCAGGAGAAAAAGCAGAGGCAGGCTCCACCAAAAATAGCTGGCTTAAACGCTGACATATAACTTAGATAAAACTACATTCAATATTTAATTAAAACAATTTCAACTTTTTCGCAAAGAAATGAAACAGAAGTAGAATACACTATCAAGATATGTTGTTTTGGAAAAAAATAACGTGTGTATCTATTTTGTGTGTGTTTTTATTTATATCTCTATGGGTTAGTGTTTTTGTGCATCTCACTCTCTGTGAGTTATTAGTTTGATTTATTGTACGTTTATGACCAGTATCGCTGACTGATATCATATTTCCTCAACACTACCACAGTCACACTTACCCCCACCCCAACAATTCCAGTCGACGCATTAATATATATATATATATATATATATATATATACTTTAAATATTACTTCAAACGTTATGTTTTAAACAGACACACACATACAAAGCTAGAGATGAAATTATATATATATATATATATATATATATATATATATATATATATATATATATATATATATATATATATATGTATGTGTGTGTGTGTGTGTGTGTGTAATATAATAAAATAATATATATATATATGTAGAAATATACTCTTAAGATGTGATATATTTATGGGATAAAGTGCCAAATATCAGAGATAGAACGTGTGTATATGTATGTATGTGTATATATATATATATATATATATATATATATATATATATATATATATATATTATACACATTTCATTGAATACGACAGACAAGTTGCTTTGATTTAGTTTTTTTTATACAATTTCTAAAATGTTTTTTTTCTTTTCAGATGATAAATTATATAAAAAACTATCCTAATGTTCTTTTAATCCGAGCGCTTTCGGCTATATATTTATCCATATTCAAAGATTAAATATTTTAAATGTTAAATAAGATCATAGCTTAGATCTCATTTAAATATTCATGGATATATATATATATATATATATATATATATATATATATATATATATATATATATATATATATATATATATAACTGACTGTGTGTATGCATGTGTGTTCGCGAACTACTCGAGAACCATGAGGCATATTTCCACCAAATTTGGAACATAAATTGTACTCGATATTGGGTGTGTCTAGGAAAAAAAATTAATCATTTTTCAAGAATCAATAACCGATAATCGATAAATATAATATTTAAATGGGAATTTACATTAGTTTGTTTTTAAACTTTCAGACTTTGGCCGATTTTAATGAAACTTGAAAAGTGTATGCAACTTACTGTCACGCTTATTATACCCTATATTGATTTTTGTTTCTCTCCACACTGGGACTCCCAGGATGCCCCAAAGGGACCACCCAAAATTCAAATCGAAGCAATTTTTACCGTCAACTTAATACAAACTAAACTATTTCAGTACCAAAACCGGAAATCCATGGGAAAAACTGATATTTTTCATAATGTATTTATGACACATGGGTTGTCAGTTGATTGATCTAAACAAAAATTATGTGCAAATTTTCATCGGAATGCTGCTAATCACTACAAAATGTTTTCACACTTCATGTCAACAGGCACTAAAGAAAAATCTTCTTTATTTTAACTTTACAGATTGGAGGTTCGTGAGGTTTGAATAAACCCAGGCAACGCCGGGTAATGTTGCCAGTATATATATATATATATATATATATATATATATATATATATATATATATATATATATATAGCTTGTTATCTATTTGAATTTAATTAATAATTGCTCTGATTTAACATTGATCTCTCTGGATTAGATCCTCCTTCGGATTATCCATACTGATTACCAAACTTTTCATTACTCAATTATATATATATATGGTATGGAAAATTAGGAAATCAACCGATTCTGCTACCATGGTTTCAACCTTTTGGTGACTTCAGGCGAATTCGGTCAATTTCCTAAATGAAATATACATACGTTCTTTTTATCCCACTTCAAATGAACTCAAAAGGAAAGTTTTAATATTAATACAACGGGACATAATTTCCGATCTCTGATTTAAAGGGGTTTTTGTTGAGACCTAAAAGAACGTATGTATATTTCAATTAATCCCCCACATATACATTTCCAACACATTTGAAAATTTTCTATAATTCTTGAAAAAATTTGATTTATAACCGGGTTATCAAGTCGGTTGTTGTAGGATCAGAAAGTACAAATGTTTATTTCACTCACTGATAGTAAATTTAATAAATTCTCGCTTTTCTGCCCAAATGAATTTCCTTCCCAAATGAATTTCCTTCCAAAATGAATTTCCTTCCAAAATAAAATTCCTTCCCAAATGAATTTCCTTCCAAATGAATTTCCTTCCTAAATGAATTTCCTTCCAAAATGAATTTTCTTCCCAAATGAAATTCCTTCCAAAATGAAATTCCTTCCAAAATGAATTTCTTTCCCAAATGAATTTCCTTCCAAAATGAATTTCCTTCCCAAATGAAATTCCTTCCAAAATGAATTTCCTTCCAGAATCAATTACCTTTCCAAATGAATTTCGTTCCAAAATTAATTTCCTTTCAAAATGAAATTCCTTGAAGATCTAACACTATATCATTCTCCATTATTGGTAAATTAATTTTTTTTATCAATAATAAAGATGTCTTTTTCATAAGAAGATGATATGTTTATAAGAATGCACAAACTTTGAAATAATTCTATTGTGATTATTTTAGCTATTAAATGAAAGTTTAGAGAATGGTTAGAGGCAAATTACTCAACGCGAAATAGAAATTGATGTTTTACAACAAGCGGAAAAGAGTGATGAATTGAAAGAAATATGTCCTAAATAATTTTTACATTTTAAGTTCTTTACCCTTTTTTGAGTAGATACACGTTTTCTTATCATCTCTCAGTTGCGTCTCTGTCCTTGGACAGAGTGCACTCAGCGGCTTCTCTATTAAAGGACAGAGGAGCAACTGCGAAAATAATACTGCGAGTTGCCCAGCCCTGGGGAACAGCTGCCTGAGACTGCGCCCTCCCATTGCACCAGAGAGAGGGATCTGCGCTCTCACCGAGGTCAGCGCAACCAACGGTTGCGGGAGCTGAGGTAAATTTTTGTTCCTGTCCCGGGTGTACGCGCTCGGGTCCCCACCTAAAAATAGACCTTGTGTCACATCTCGTCCTAGTGGGGGACAGAGTGAATACTTACCCTTTAAGTCTAGGTTAGAATAAAAAAATAAAAGTTATAATGTAATGATGAATTAAACTCTTAAAGTAGCAGAAAAGTACGTGTGTTTCCGTTAACAAAAGTTTTCAATACAAATGATTACTAACCTTTGCTGGACAAAATAAGATTCTCAAGAAAAATCTTCTTAAAAAGATTGGTTATGAAGTTTTATCATTGACTGGAGCATCGCATTAGATTAAATAATATTTTGACAACTGACAATAATATATCATCTCTCATATTACTACATTCAATATTTAATTAAAACAATTTCAACTTTTTCGCAAAGAAATGAAACAGAAGTAGAATACACTATCAAGATATGTTGTTTTGGAAAAAAATAACGTGTGTATCTATTTTGTGTGTGTTTTTATTTATATCTCTATGGGTTAGTGTTTTTGTGCATCTCACTCTCTGTGAGTTATTAGTTTGATTTATTGTACGTTTATGACCAGTATCGCTGACTGATATCATATTTCCTCAACACTACCACAGTCACACTTACCCCCACCCCAACAATTCCAGTCGACGCATTAATATATATATATATATATATATATATATACTTTAAATATTACTTCAAACGTTATGTTTTAAACAGACACACACATACAAAATATACTGTATGTATAATATAAATTATTATTTGAAGTATATATATATATATATATATATATATATATATATATATATATATATATATATATATTCCGGGTGTAACAGCAACATTGTACAAATCGTGTAACAGTATAATTATGCAACCCATAAAATATATGTTTAATATCAAAAACCACTAAACTCATTGATTTTCTTTTTTCCATGTTTCACAATAAAAAGATTAGCCATCTTATTCAGCTAAAATGAGAACAGAAAATTGTTTTGGGTCGAAGCCACTGTCTTCCCAAATGAGCAATAGTGAAAGGATAATGATCATTCAAGCCTTCAGTAACTGTACCGACATTCATAATTTGGCTTCCATCTTCAAACTCCATTCAGGATCCATCAATCTGGCGATGAATAATTTAAAAAAAAGAAGGAACACTGGATCAGGAGGTTACAGTGGGAAGAGGGATCATCATTTAAACTTAGAGCTTGAGACCAATTAGAAAATATCCAACTCGAGCATCACATGTTGCAGGTATGACAGTTCTAAGGGCAGTGAAAAAAGACTTGAACATGTAATCGTTTGTGAAACGTGTGAGGCACATTGTTACTTCGGGATAGAAATTTAGAAGCTTAATAAAGCCTAAAATCATATCGAATACGTTTGTAAATTATATATATATATATATATATATATATATATATATATATATATATATATATATATATATTTGAACCTTATTTCAATGAGCTTCCCATCCTTAACTAGATTAATTAGTTTCGTTTATGATCAATTTCAATGATTATTCTGTGACGAAAATAATACATTCTTATAGCTCGAAGTCCAAGAATGTTATAACAACCTCGGAAAATCCCAGTAATATATCTTTAAACATTTAATTTTCCTGTTACAGGATTTGTACAATTTTGTTGTTACACACGGTATATATATATATATATATATATATATATATATATAATGGGGGGAAATAAATATTCCTACACATGAAAAATTGTATTTTTATAAATGTAAAAGCCTTAACTAAAACAAATTTTGATACATTTTATGTGTAAAGATACATTTTATCAAAAAATCGTAATAAACTTAATTAATTCTTATTCTAACAGAAATTAATGCATTTTTTCATTTTAACTGATGAAAAAAGTATTCGTACAAAACAAAAAAGCATATTAACTTAATTTAATACTTTGTAGAATATCCTTTATTGAGTTCAACAGCTACCAGTCTATTCCCGTATGTCTCAACTAATGATTTGCACACGTTGAGTGGTATTTTGTCCCATTCTTCTTGGCATATTGTCTTCAAATTCTTGATATTTGTTGGTGCTCTTTTCCCAATTTGAATTTTCAAATATCGCCATAATTTCTCGATTGGGTTCAAGTCTGGGTACTGACTTGATCATTGCAAGACATCAACGTTACTTTCAGCTAACCGTATCCTTGTAGATCTAGCAGTATGCTTAGGATCATTATCCAGTTGGAAAACCCAATCAGGAGGTAGCCGAAGTCTCTCAACAGAACGCATTAAATTGTCTTACAGGATTTTCTGGTATCTTTCGGCATTCATCTTGCCTTCTGTTATTGATATTCTGCCAACACCTTTTGCAGAAAAACAGCCCCAGATCATTTTACAGTTGGCAAGGTGTTCTTAGGTAAGAAGGCTTCACCGTCCTTCCTCCACGCATGATTTTGGTAATTATGACCAAACAACTCTATTTTAGTTGCATCTGTCCATAGTACTTTTCCCCAAAACGAATATTCTTTATCCTTATGCTCTCTAACGGATTTTAGCCTAACATCTCTGTGTCGTTTCAAGAGGAGTAGAGTCTTCCTTGGGATGCATGATTTCAGACTGTTTTTGTGTAGTTCATTACTTATTGTACGCTTGCTTACTTTAATCCCTAATGCACGCAGATGTTCCTGCAGCTCTTCTCGGGTAACCCGTGGATTTTGTTAGATCTGGCGTCCTAATATCCTTGCTGATCTTAGACAAATCTTCCTCGGAGCACCTGTTCGTCTTTGGTTTTCGACGCTGTTACGAGTTTTAAACCTGGCAATGAACGAAGCAATTGTAGTAAAAGGAATATTAAGGTTGTTAGAAATCGTTCTGTAACTGTTCCCATCTTTCCAAAGGAACAAATTGTGTTGTTTTTGTGAAATAGTCAATTCTTTATATTTAGGCATTATTAGAAGCGTCTCGTAAGACTAGAAATTGCAGAATGCTCTGATAATGGCTAATAGCGTTCACTATAATTACTGATAACATTACTGGAACATTCTAGAACATACTTTTTCATAATAAATTGATTATTTAATTCTAATTATTGATTTGTACTTTTTCACCAGTTAGAATAAAAAAATGAATTAATTTCTGTTAGAATAAGAATTAATTAATTAAGTTTATTATTATTTGTTAATAGTATGTGTCTTTATACATAAAATGTTCGGATTTGTTTTATTTAAGGCTTTTACATTTATAAAAATACAATTTTTGAACGAATATTTATTTCTCCCCACTGTGTGTGTATATATATATATATATATATATATATATATATATATATATATATATATATATATATAATGACGTAATAATGTCGGTTTTTGAGGTATTTTTTAACGTCAAAAAACGACATTATTACGTCATTATTTTTGCACCAACCTAATATATATATATATATATATCATTACTCAGATACAAAATTTTGAATACAACAGACAACGAATGTCTATTATGTTTGATCAAGGGCTGATCGAAGCTTCGCATAGTGGCTTCAGTTTCAGGAGAAAATAAAGACAAAACTGTCCAGCATTGTGTTATTTTTTTTATTATGCTCTTTCTCGTTAGATAGTATTTGGAACTAGAAGACAACAGTTATTTGAACTTGCAAGGCTACAAATCTACAAGTTTTTGAACCTACACGTATTTGAGCCAATACGCATTTAAACCTACAAGTCTAGATGACTTTGAAGGTACAAGACTACAATTATTTGAATCGATACGTATCTGAACCCACAAGTCTAAAATGATTTCACTATATCTCTGAGATGAGGTATTATGATTCTTTAAATTATTTACATTATTCGGACTATTATCATCATCTTCATTGCCATATTCATAACGTTTCAGTCGTGGTAATCTCCGGCCTTCTTTAGGTGATTGGAAATTCGAACCGAAATCTTTCTTTCGTCGACCGAGGTAGATTGTTCTAGTTCCACGTGCCATTCCTCGTCCGGATGAAGTCGCTGGTTCGATCCAGTGACTTGTCCCAAAGAAATGTAAGTTCAATACCAGGACACAGCAGTGGTGAACCAAAAACTTGGAGAATTGAGTTAAAGGGAAATAACTGAGGCATCTGGAAGATGCATGGCACGTGCAACTAGAACGGCCGAAACGTTTTGGATATGGCAGTGAAGATGAGGTTAATCACAGCTAGTGGTAACTAAACTTTAAATGCAAAATACTTACAATTTAAGATAGTACAATTTAATCATTTTATGCTGTGCTGGTGATTGACATCGCTTTAGAATTTGTTTTTTTGATATATACGGTTGGAATGTCTGTGTAGATACCACTTTGATCATAGATGACAAATGCGTATCCGTTAATCTGGTTCTGTGAGACATTTTTGTGACCTTCATAAATGAAAATAACTTCTCACAGACAGATGTGGACCTAAACATCGCCATAATCTTTATGACAAACTTTCTGAAGTTCTTAAATATCTGAGGAAGGTATGAAAAAAATTCGGGTACCCCTACTTGTAGGTACTTTCCCTTGAGTGTTGAGTCAGTCTGCATTTCCAGTAATTCCATCTGTAGACTTTCCTCTGCCTGAGCAACATCAAAAGTGAATGGTGCTGAGAATAATGCAAACTGATCTTCACAAGATTAAAAATCACAAAACCTTCGCTGAAATTCCCTTGACAGCAATTCCAGGTAAGTGTCGTACTTAGAAAAAATAAATACTGACACTGGCAGCTTTTTTGTTTATTGGCAAATTTTTTCAACTCTTTGCACATAGGGAACTGAATCAAATTTTCATGTAACAAGTGGGCCTTCAATAATGCTAATTTTGCTAGGAAGCACTTGATATCATCAATGATGAGCTTATGTTTACCTTGTAATTTCAAATTAAGGTCACTTAATTTGGCACGTGGAACTAGAACAGCCGAAAAAGCTAGATCCTTCAGCCAGTTTTCATCTTTCAATTCATTTGTGCTTTGACCCTTCATCTCCAAAAAGATAACAATTTCGTGTCGCAATAAAAACATCTTTTCAGTATGTTGTGACAGTAAAGCCACCTAATTTCGGTGTAGAATGGAACATTTGTGGATTGATTATTCACGTCTTCCAATAACTGGCTAAACTGATGGTGATGCAGAGCACGGTCTCTGATATAATTCACTGTGACAAAAGTCAACACATCTAATTTTAAAATCTTTGAACATAAGTTCTGTTGATGAATTATACAGTGAAAATCCTTAAATATTTTATCTGGATATATGTTTTCTATTTATACCTAATTAGCAGCAACATATTCGCAGCACCATCAGAAGATAAGGACTCAAGTTTACACAACTTAAAGCCATACTCATGGATAAATTGTTCAATATTCTCAAAAATGTCCTGGCTTGTAGTATCATGAATTGGGACCAGTTCAATTAGTTCTTCATAAATTTGAAATTCATTGTCACAAGCCCTGAAGAAAATGGCGAGCTGTGCTATTCCAGCTATGTCAACAGTCTCATCCAGGGCAATAAAAATGTTCAAAATTTGATAATAAAGTCTTTAACTGTCGACTCAAATCACCTGCCATTTCATCAATCCATTCAACAAGTGTTCCTGCTTAAGGAAATATCTGGAAATAAGTATGACTTCTCTGGACATACAAGTTCAGCTGTTTTTACAAGACATCGCTTTATGAAATGTTCACTGATGGCAAACATTTTGCACAGTTCAAAGCTTGCAGTAACAGAACTAACGTTGCCTTTCTGAATTTTTGTAAAGCAACTCGCTGTGTTAACTTAACCTTGAATTCCTTCACTTTTGAAACACGCATTTCTCCTTCATATTTATCATAAGATCGATGGTCTGTTTCATAATATCTTTTCATCTTATATTCTTTTGGCGTTATAATGCAGTGGTTGCAAATGAAACAGTTTCTTTCCATTAAAAGTGATATTCTTGATAGATAATTTTCTCTTTTTACGAGATGGAGTAGAATTCGACATTTTTAAAGCAAAATATTACAAAATTGCGAACGTTTTCACTTTACATTTGTTCTTATATAGTTGTCAAGGATGATCATATAATTAACCGGAAGTTAAAAATATTCGCTGACATTCGAATGCAAAAAACAAACAAACAAAAAAACAACAAAACATTAAGATAGAAGAAACAACTTGAAAATACCAACTGAAAAAAGATCTCACTGTTTTTAATATTTTGCATTACCAACATACACACAATTCTCGATATACTACGGCTATAGAAACCTTTGTGAAGGCCACCAAGACGCATGTAAAATGCCGCATGCGTCCCGGAGGCCGCCAGTTTGACACACCTGATGTAAATACAATTATTTGAACCGATAAGTCGTCTTTGAACCTACAAGGCTACAAATCTACAATTATTTGTAACTAAACGCATTTGAAACTACAGTTATTTGAAACTACAAAGCTAGAATTATTTGAACCTACAAATCTATTTGTCTTTGAACCTACAAGGCTACAAGTCTTTAACTCTTTGAACTTACAAGTCTTTGAACCTGCAAGTCTACAAGTCTTCCTACAGAAAAAATGGGGAGATTAAAATATTTCTACAATACCGTAGAGTAATTTCGGTCTGCATCAGTGATGCAATGGCGAAAGATTTACGAGTTAGAAGCTTATGTACGACAACGAGGCAAATATTCTCACTGGACGCATTGAAGGAGAGAATGAATATATGCCTCGAACTGCCCAAGATATGTGTCATTTTTATTTTTGCAAACTTACAGATTCTTGCATGAGCATTGCCATTTCTATCAATAAATGACAAATAAGAACATTTTAAATTACAGTAATGCATATCCAGGAATGCTGTGCAATTTTATGCAAAAAGCTCAAAAACTGAAAAACCTTAAGAATTCATATAAAAAAAAACCCAAAATCATTCTGTATGGTGAAAGTATACAGAATTCACAATATGTTAAATACACACATACAAACACATATATATAATTAAATGGAATAATTCCGACAATTATTTAATATATTTTCTGTTTATACGTTATTTTATAGATACAAATATTTAAGTAAATGCTCTGTTTATAATAAACAGTCTTACCAAATTTACCGGTCTGAGTGTCCGAGAAATCTCACAGAAAATAGATGTCCTACGACAGGAATCGAACCTGTAACCTACAAGGAACCATCATATAGCCTGACGTGCAAAACCATTTAAATCATGGAAAATTTACAGTTTAAAAATTATTATTTTACCTTGATAACCAGCCGCTTCCTGTGTAGCTAAATGATATAGCACGTCAGGCTATATGACGGATGACGGTTCCATGTAAAATAACCCTGAATCTCAAAGAGATATAATATTAAAAGAAGAAAAAGATGTGGCAGAGAGACATGAGTGTTTATAAAGTGGATGAACATAATTGGCAATAAAAATAGAAATAGATAACTCAGATAAGACAAGTACAAGTACAAATCGATATTACAGAATATGAAATCTCATTACCTGTATCAACTGTAATATATATATATATATATATATATATATATATATATATATATATATATATATATATATATCAAGCACTTTCTGGTCTCTGGTCGTTGGAATTGTTAAGGTTAGTTATTTAATCTATTGCCAAAAATCCTATCCTAAAATATAACAATCTGTAGAAGCCCAAGCTTACAGAATCTTACATACCTCGACGAAACGAAACGCGTCGTTAAAAAGCTTATCCACTCTGAACCATTATATCCACACACTGCTGTCCATATATATATATATATATATATACATATATATATATATATATATATATATATATATATATATATATATATATATGAGCAATAAGAATGTATAATTACTTTCCAAGTAAACAAGAATCGTGATGAAATCGATCATAAACGAAAATGACATGTTCACCATTAATTAATCATATCTAAGGATGACAAGCTCGTGAAGGATTGAAATAAAGTTCAAATATATACATTATTCGAAGATCATTTTCCAGTTTCTTCAAGATAATCGTCGCCTTCTCTAATCTTCTAATCTTCTGTCCTCGAGTAACAATGTGCTTCACAGATTTCACATATGATTTCATTTTCAAATCTTTTTTCACTGCTTTTTAGACTGTCATAGACGAAACTACTGTCTCAAGTGTCCAAAGTCTTATGGATTGAGTTGGATCTTTTCTAATTGATCGCTTTAGCTCTAAGTTGAAATGATGATCCCTCTTCCCGCTGTGACCTCCTGATCAAGTTTTTCTCTGTAATCTTCCCTTTTTTAAAATTTATTCAGCGTTCGCTTGATGGCTCTTGATAGGACTTTGAAGATGGAAGTCATAATTGGTACTGAATGCTAATTTTCATTTCACCATTGCTCAGTGTAGAAGACTGTGGGTCTGGCACAAAACAATTTTTACCTGGTCTCATTCGAGTTGAATAACTCGATGGGCTATTCAGTGATTCTTAGAAAAAATGTTGTTAAGATGGCTACACGTCTTATCAGAAAACCTAGAAAAAGAAACTCATATGTCGAAACCGACGGGAGAGTCCATTATTATTATATGTGCATTTGTGTATCGATCATTTACTATCTTCTCCTAGATATTCTGCTCCCATCTGTCATTACAGCATTAGTCAATATATATTACATGTAGATCTCTTCCAAGGTTTCAGGATCTGAAATTCAATCTACCTAGATCAAGCATATCCTAATGAGGACATTAAGAATTTGTTTTGGTGGAGAAAACGGACTGGTCGGTCGCGCGCACGTGGTACTTTACACTAGGTGTTCCCTTTCCTCCCTTTCACTGAGGTCTATGGGGCCTCAATAATATAAGGTTTTGCTGATTTGATTTTTCATAGCAAATAAGATATCAAAATTACAAATTAGAGATATCAAGATCAAAAAATATAAAAATTTAAATATCTGGGAAGTTCTTTAAACAGAAGACGGAATGTGTCTGAAATCCGAAGGTGCATTGTGATAATAAAAGATGCCTTTCAAATGCTAAGTAAAACATTAAGAAAGAGAAAAATATAGTTAGACACAACTGAAAAAGTACTGAACTGTTACGTAATATCAGTTTTCCTATATCGCTGTGCATATTGGATAGTCTCCTCAAAGATGAAGAAGAGACTTGAATCAATAAAACATCTACTGAATGATGCTTAGGATCATTTGAGTAACGACAGTGTTGGAGAAAAATGGAAACAAAAAGGAAAATCAAGAAGAGACAGTTGAAATTTTTAGGACACATAATGAGGAAAGATGTCTTGGAAAATTTGATACTCAAAAGACAGAAAGCAAGAGAGAAAGAGGAAAATAATACATAATCTACTTTGGAAGCTTGAACAAATGAATGGCGCTGTTTAGAAAAGATAAAAAGGCAAAATTTATTAACAGCTACAAAGGATAGAAAAGTGTAGAGAGCTATGATCGCAAAGGTCCTTAAATGACACAGAACATAGAAAAGAAGAAGAAGAAGAACTAAACAGCAGAATAAGGTTTTACGGGTTGAAGATGCCAGCTCAACTGTTTTTTTTTTACCTATGATGAAACGAGGACAGCTGTTTCAGTGTGATTTGGTCGTAAGCAAGAGTTCACCAGTAAAGGTTAAATATTCGTTCCAGGGGTCAATCTATGAAATAATATTTTTTTTATATACACATTTACAAGACCCCGAGCCTATAGAATATCTCCACAGAACAAACTTAAGCGTCTTTTAATTGGACTTTGTTTTATCAAACATGGCAGGTTTAAAATAACCCATTGTCTGTCGGGTCTTAATATTTTCCATATTCTTGACTGCGCTTCAAAACAAACGAAATACAGAATAAAATTTTTCATTTCTATTTCATTTTTTGTCTTAATTTATTTCGCTGACAAAATTCATACAATTATTCATGATTTTGTCTTTAGATCCTAACATTTGATTTTCCTGGTCATCCATTTTCTCACCCTTTGTCCGAAATTTAGCATTCTATAATTAAATATAAATCTATTATTTGGTAAGCCTTAAAAAAAAAATCAAAACATTCCTTTTTAATGCAGTTGTTAATTAACTAAATTCGCTATTGTTAAGGTGAACAATTTGATTCTTCTAGATTGCTAACCCTCGTTGTCCTGAGAGAGAGAGAGAGAGTTAGTGAGTGAGAGAGAGAGGAAGAGAGAGAGTGAGAGAGAGTGACATACAGAGAGAATGAGAGAGAGAATGAGGGAGAGAGTGAGAGTGAGAGAGAGAGTGAGATATATATATATAGAGAGAGAGTGAGAGATTGAGTGAGAGAGAGAGGGAGAGAGAGTGAGAAAGTGTGAGAGAGAGAGTGAGTGAGAGTGAGAGTAAGAGAGAGTGAGAGAATGACAGAGTGACAGAGAGAATGAGAGAGAGAATGAGAGAGAGAATGAGAGAGAGAGTGAGAGAGAGTGACAGAGATAGAGAGAGAGAGTGAGAGAGAGTGAGAGAAAGTGAGAGAGATAGAGAGAGAGTGAGAGAGAGTGAGAGAGAGTGAGAGAGAGTGAGAGAGAGAGTGAGAGACAGAGAGAATGAGAGAGAGAATGAGAGTGAAAGTGAGAGTGAGAGAGAGTGAGAGAGAGATAGAGAGAGTGAGAGACAGAGAGAGAGTGAGAGTGAGAGATAGAGTGAGAGAGAGACAGAGAGAGACAGAGAGAGAAACTAAATAAATATCTAGAGACACTAGTCAAATAATTAATAGACGAATTTACATTGCTATTGAGGGGAGTTAAATACTCACTGAGTGCTAAGATTTACACGGAGAAAAATAACATTTATTTTCTGGGTAACAGTCAAATGAGTTCCTTGATTTCGAATATGTCCTTAGAATTAGTGGGTGGGTGAAATTGTAGTTACGAAGTTATTGTTCTGTGCACGAGATCCGAGTTCGAATCTCACCATTTTCAATTTCTCAAGGACATGATTCTGGATAATATCAGACAGGAGAAGTACCTGAAAACCATACCGTAGGTTGATCCAAACATTGTGCACGAAATTGGGTAAGCAAAACTGTTAATATCGGTACGAGCACGATATAAAAAGTCATTGTGAACGAGCAGTTAGAAGTACATGCTCTGTTCAAACTGTTCGTTTCAGTAGCTTACATGCTGTCACTTAGAAACAGTAACTTATAGTTGTCGTATAAAGGTACAGTTTGTCTATGTGGGAGATGAAGGAACAAAAATGTGTCTGAGCGGATGTCTGTAATATATTAGCTTGCTTCCTTAGTAGACAGAAAATGGGCAGCCAAAGATTTTACTCAGAATAATTCGCAGACAACATTTATAAGATATGCTTATTGACAAGTCGGCATCAGAGAGTCATTGTTACCTCAAAGATGTCTTCTTTGGATGCATTGGATATACTTTGCCAGATACGAATTTATATTCAGTGTTGTTATTCTAATAGACTGATTGTCCAAACAAGACCGAAGTCCACCGTCTTCACTACTATTTAACTGATAGCTGGCAGAGACAAGCGGTGGATTAATACACTCGCCGCGTTCGAAAATTATTCTAACATAAGTAAAAAATTGAACTCTGCTCTCCGATTTCCAAAATACTATCTATTACACCAACCGAACATCCCTATATTCAAGAGAAATATTAGCTTAAATTTATATTAATACAGTACATTAATGTTCAAGGGATACTTCGATAACGATAGGAAACAGCTGAATGCATCTATATTTTGTTTTTATCTTAATAAATCTTACTTTTCAGTTTGTGCAGTAAGCTGTCCTCCTGTTGAAGGAATTAGCAATGGCTCATTCAATTAAATTCACCTCCATAGATGAATTCCCTCTCAGATATGTCGTGGGGAAATTTCTCAACGAGACGCGATTGCATAAAACGCATTTAATGAACATACAGCATCTCATTCTTGATAAGCTCAGCGTAATGTCGTATCAGTTTTCAGTTAGATTAAACCCTTTTAATTACGGAGAACTAACTCGAATGAGGCTTATTACGCACTAATATACAGGTAATAAAATATTGTATTATAACATGTCATTCAACGCGTTCTACTTTATTATGCAGCGAGATGACATGGCGTCGCTCGGGTGTTGGCTTCCTAGATTGAAGTAACTGACCTCATAGGATAAAGCTTACGATGTAACTGTATCCTGGGTGAGCCTTCAAGTTGGGAGGAATAGGCTAGAAAAATTGAGAAGAGGTCTAGAGAGATATGTGCTCTCTCATGACACGCTACAAATAAATTCTTCAAGGGCTTCCAGATGTATAGAGGGAAGTAGTCCTGGTGTTCAAGAGTGTAGCGATCCTTCTATCGCAACTGATGATGACGATGGCGATGATAATGATCATGATGATATTTAACCCGAGCATAAATATTTTTATATATTATACACCTATCACAAAGGCCTGTAATTATAAGGGCATATTCGTAATCACCTTTAAAAACAAGTAAACGCTTTCTTCGCCTGTAAAAGAATGAGCAGCTCACATGACAAAAGAATGACAATCATTGTGCGTTTTCATGTGTCGATTCATCCCCGCGAGTGGCCCAGGCTGGAGGTGGCTGATAGGGCGATATTGCGATGAAGATGAACGGTTCCGGTCTTTATTGAAAACAGGGAAATCATTTGACAACTTCCGCAGATTTGGGAAATATTTCTCTTTCCGGTAATTGTTAAAAAAACCCCTCAAGACTGGAAAAAAAAATCTGGGAAAGCAAACATTTTATCCAGACGAGTTGCCCCGTATTGGGTATGACAATAAACTACATCCGCGTCCAGGGTAAGACATAATCTACGTCCGACAGCAAGGCCTCTAATCTGAAGGTTTTGAGGAGCGTGGAACTACCTTTTAATTACTGGTGTTCCCATGTCCACCCTGACCCGAGGTGGGAACTGGCACCTTCAATCCGTATAACGTTATCCTGCTGCTTAGTTCTTCTTCTTCTTCTTCTTCTTCTATGTGCCGTGTCCTTTAAGGACGTTTACAATCATGGCTCTCCACATTTTCTTATCTTTTGTAACTGTTATTAGATTTTGACTTTTTATCTCTTCTAAACCTTCCTCCACTATCCATTTTCTCAAGCTTGCAAAGTAGATTATGTGTTATTTTCCTCTCTCTCTCTCTCTCTCTCTCTCTTGCTTTCAATCTGTCATGTGAGTATCACATTTTCCAAGACGTCTTTTCTCATTTTTTACTCAAAAAATTTCAACTGTCTTTTTTTGATTTTAAACACAAGTTACCTTTTTGTTTCAATTTACTTCAACGCTTTGTCTTACTCAGATGTATTGTCCATTTTGGAAAAATATATTACCAGCAATACATTTTGAGGAAAAAAAATATTTCCAGAAATAGATTTTTGACAAAACATTAAATAACCTACTGCGGTTGATATGCCGTAAAACAAACCAAACCAAATCAAACCGGACGAGTTGACTTCAGAGAATCAAGGATTTAAAAGTGCTTAAAAGCTCATCTAACCGTGGTAGATTGTTAATAATTTTTGTACCGCAAGAAGTTAGGTATAAAGTGGATCTGATTGACTATTGTGAAGTTTGAAGCAATTGTCCATTGTAAAGAGTTTAGTGTATGTCAGTGAAAAATGTAATAACAATTAATAGCAGATCATTTCAATATGTTAATAAACTTGTTAGTGATTCTCAAGAATTTTGGGAAACCAATATCTTTCGTTTCCAATTCTAGATTGAAATGGCTATGTATAACTGACCTTAGCATTATCCTGAACTCACTTGGAATGGTGGCAGGTAACTCTGAATGCGGCATTAGTCTCGTTTTTAGCGATTATGATGATAGAAATATTAATTACGGTTAATTGTGACTAATGCACATTCAGTTATACATGAAGGCTGAAACGTCGGCTATGGCGATGCATCTTGAAAGGAAGACAACTCGATGTATCCTTATCACAAAGGCCTGTAAAGGCAACTCGATGTATACCTATCAAAAAAGGCCTCAACTTGATGTTGATCCACTCATCGATACTGGATGCTCTGCTTTAGAAGTAATTTGGGTGAAGAGCTTTAATAATGAAATATCTGTTTATATTTCTGAGATGAGTTATTATGTACACTATTTACATTCTTCGGATTATTGTCGCCATATTTATCATAACGTTTCGGCCGTTGTACGCTCCGGCCTTCTTCAGGTAGTTGGAATGTCGAACTGAACATCTGTCTATATTTCTGAGATGAGGTACTATGTACACTATTTACATTATTCAGACTTTTGTCCGCATCTTTGTTACCATATTTATTACAACGTTTCGGCCATTGTACGCTTCGGTTGGTTGGAATGTCGAACTGCACCCTTTATTTCGCTGGCTGGGGTAGACTGTTCTAGATTCACGTGACATGTCTAATGTATGTCAGTTATCAGTTATCTCCCGTTAATTCCCCTCTCCAAGTTCTCCACCGCCTTAGCCAGGTATTGAACTCACACTCTTTGGATCCTGTCACTGGATCAAACTGACGCCTTTATCCACTGTGTCATGTGTACACGAGGACATTGAATTTATGGGTATTATAAACCTAATGTCTTCAGCAACCATTTTTACCAGTGTTCATATTGCAATTCCAACCACATGAAGAAGGCCAGAGCGTACAAGGGCAGAAACGTTGTGATAAATATGGCAACAGAGATGACGATGATAGTCCGAACAATGGAAATAGTGTCTAAAGATATTATATTTAAATCACATTAATTTATTATGTGCTTTGATATTGTCAGACAACAATTAACAATGACGTATACCAAGTGGAGTATCTGTTCACTATCTATAAAGGCAATGCTAATATCAAATTCCCTTATAAGGAAACAGTTGGTATTCAATGACCGAGCACCCAGTTTTACCGATTTACAGTTTTATTTCCTCTTTCGCCATTTGTCTGGGATAAAAGTGTTGTATCTGTTCCATTAATATCTCATAGTAATAGTAATATAAACTATTTCCTTCTAAGGAAACATTCGGTATTTCATTGACAGAGAAATCAGAATTAAACGAGTTCTCCTTATCTCTCATGGTAATTAGCAGTTTCCTTCTGAGGAAACAGTCAACATTTATTAACCGATCAGCCAGTGCAGTTGTCCGTTGGAATTTATAAAATCTTTCTATTATACAGATCCCAGTACTTATGTTTATTGCTTGGAATATGAAAAAAATCTTTGAAAAGGAATTAAATAAATTGATTATGGAATATTTTAAAGGATTATAATGAAAATAAAAGACAATCTGTTGTTGCATATTTCACTTTTTGGAAACTGACAAATTGATTTTTTCATGTTGATTTTTGAATTCGATTTTTCATAAACAATTTCTTTCATTTTTATTTATCCTAAGATGCCGGATAGAACACTCAAAACAAGAGTGATGGTAATATCAGCTATTTCCTTATAAGGAAACATGCAGCATTTCTTGATGGAGGTGCCAAGGCTAGTTTTGATGGAAATTTATAAAATATTTCTGTTAAAAGAATTTTGAAAGAAAATCGATTTCTCAAGTCCACTGTTATCGTTCTTTTCCATATTGATATTAACATTCTTTCTAATATTTTCATTGAAAAAATAGAGAAGATCAGCATCTTGATTATGGCATTATTTTATCATCGAGATAAATGTGCTATCCATTTTAGTTGTTGCTGCAGTTGATAGTCTACAAGTGATGTGTTTTCCGTTATATAATAAATAATAATGTTATTAGATTTTCGTTTTCGGCCTAAATTTTGGGAAAAGCTTGTCCACACCGTCCCACAACGATATCTATCTATCTATCTATCTATCTATCTATCTATCTATCTATCTATCTATCTATCTATCCAATAATATTAATAATAATAATAATAAGGAGAATAATGATAATAACTAAGGACATTAGTTTGGATCCGACTCTACAGGATACAAAGCAGGAAACATAACATGCATATAAATATAATAATAAGACAGTATTGGCTGACTATAGAAATGTGTTTTACAGTGTACCACACTTATGGATAGAGAAGAGCTTTAAAATATACAGAGTATGCCCTACAACGATCAAATTCATAACTGAGAACATGAAAAACTGGAAGACTAAGCCTAAACCTTAAAGGGGTAAACTAACGAAAACTGCAGATTTAGACCGTGAGAACATCAACAAAATTAAGGAACTAGACCAAGATGGTATATAAAAATACTGAGGAATTAATGTAGGAGACGGAATACAACATTCAATTATGAAGAAGAAGATCGGAAAGGAATAATATAAGAGAGAGCGTTTGAAAGCGAACCAAATGGGGCCAATAAAATGAAGCCTATCAATACTTTAGCTATACCCGTAATAACATTCAGCTTCAACATTATTAAATGAAAGATGAATGACATTAAAAGATTGGACGCTAAGACCAGAAAAATGCGTAAACAAGTGAGGAAGTACCATCCGAATTCAGATGTTGTTATGCTGTACGTACCAAGGGCTTTAGGAGGCTGAGGTCTAATTCGACTTGAACTAACTCTAACAAAGATCAATTGAAAACATACCTCCCAAAAACCAGTGAGCCTCTCCTACAAATAGTAAAACATCAAATCCAATCCATCAACAATGAAGCTGCACTGTTCAAGAAACAGCTTTATCTGCCTGATACCCTACCAACAAAAAACGAAGCGAATACCATCTAGGTCAAGCGAGTAAAATAGAAGGGCCAAATATAAAACTTGGCCAAATAAAATTAAAAAGAAAATTGGGAGGACAAGGCGTTTCATGTCAAATAGAACGAAAGAAGCAGATGTGGACCAGCAGAAAACATATCACTGGCTGAGGAGCATCGTGTTTAAAGCTGAGGCAGAATACCTAGTTAAGGCAATGGAGAAATTTCAGAGGGAAATTAACAGCAGATAACTGATAACTGACATCCATTTAACATGGCACGTGTAATTAGAACAGTCTACCCCAGTGAGCAAAATAAAGGGTTCAGTTCGACATTCCAATCACTTGAAGAAGGCCGGAGCGTACAACGACCGAAACATTGTAATAAATATGGCGACAAAGATGAGGACAATAGTCCGAACAATATAAATAGTGTACATACTGAGATGAGGTATTATATACACTATTTACATTCTTCGGACTATTGTCGCCATATTTATTAAAACGTTTCAGCCGTTGTACGCTTCGGCCTATCTATTATTGCTGGTCAGGACCAAGACCTCGCAACCAGATCCTATTACTGTAACATAATCAACGATGGAACTAACCCGAAATGCAGGATCTGCGTGAAATAGGATGAAACTGTCGACCATATTATCTTAGGATATCCGTAACTAGCAAGTAATTAATATACCCACACACGACAAGGTAGCGACATATGTGTACAGGAAGATATGCAAGAAGCACAAAGTCGAAACCATTGAGTGATGGTTTGACTACCAAGGAGACAGAGTTACCTAAAATAACGATGTAACTATCCTCTGGGACATGCAAATTCAAACTGACAGGGAAATAAAAACCAACAGACCTGATATTATCATAAAAACTATAAATTCAGGAAGTGCATGCTTATCGACATAGCAGTGACCATCTGAGAGAAACACCTCCCTAAAATTATCGAGAAATTGTCCAAATACAAGGACCTGGAGATCGAAATTAACAGGATGTGGAGAATGAAGACTGTGACTGTACCAATAGTAATCGGAGCACTGGGACTTGTGAAAAAGGGATGGTCAATTTTGCTAACAGTATCCGAGGCAACATCAACATACGAGTTGTCCAGAAAATTGCGCTTCTTGGAACATCCCATACACTAAGAAAAAGTGCTATCAACTAAATTACAATTCTTCTATAGGAGCTAAGGACCATTGTGTGAATCCTGCTCTACAGGAATCAAAGTAGGAAAAATAACATACACAAATAATAATAATAATAATAATAATAATAATAATAATAATAATAATAACATGTGAAAAAATACGTGAATATTGTTAGGATTTTACGTGTATTTTCAAGTAAACAGAAATTCTGCTAAAAAGCTCTGAATAAATTAAGAAAAGTTCAAGTGACTTTTCTGTTTAACCGATTGTGTCAAAACGCTCATCAAGCGCAGATGTTTGATAAATCTTTTATACTTATCAAAATGAAATCTAATAATAATCCTTCTAGTAAATCTATTGACGATTAATGCTTCTGATAAATCAATTAAACTTAGATCTCATAATATATATATATATATATATATATATATATATATATATATATATATATATGTTTCCATGGAACTGTGGAATTTTTATTTCTTCTTGTTATTTTTACACGCCTTTTTTCTCTTTTCTGTTTTTCAGAACTTTTTTGTCTTTTCTAATGTCAACAACGATAATTGGGACTAGACAGTTTTTAAGAGGGTAACCGTAAATAATTGCTGTAGACATTTTAAGTAATTCTTCCAATTAAATCATTCGTTTATAGAAGTTCGTCCCTTATTAGACAAAGGAAAACAAAGAAGGTATTTATAAACAGTCGTGCGAACCCACACGCATGTACTTTTGCGAAAAAGAACAAAAGACAAATTTTCTTTTCTTTATGAATAATTTTATTTCATTTTCGGCTTTTGTATTTTAATTTCATAATCTTTCGCGTTCATTATTATTTCAATTTGTATTTCAGTATGACCATTAGGAATTCTTAAATCAGTTCAGGACTTGGAGTTTAGAATCATCGTAAAAATATATATTTTTGAAGAAGAAATCGAAAAGTGTTAGTTTCTACGATTATAATCAAATTTCCTACGGGAGCTTTTTGCTGGACAAAGTTTATTAGAAAATATTTAGTAATTTTTTTTTTCTATTTTCACCCTTTTTCTTAATTCATTCTTTTCTTTGAACTTCTTTTTCTTATCGTTTTTTTCTAACATTTCTATGATTTTGGTTTCTTCATTCTTGCTTTATTTATGTCTCTCCTCCCTTTCTACACGAGTTTCTTTCTTTTTCTTCTTCTTTTTACTCTTTTTTCTCTTCACTCTATCATTTCTGCTTTTTCTTCCCTATTTTTCGCTTCTTTTCTCTCTTTCTCACTATTATTTCTTTCTTTCATTTCTTCTTTCTTCTTCTTCTTCCATGTCCTACTATCTCTCTATTTTACTCTTTTTCTTTTTCTTCCCTTCTAATATCTTCTTTCTTCATTTTTCCCACTCAGTTTCTTTCTTACTTTCTTTCTTTGCTTCTTTATTCTCTTTCTTTACTTTTATCTCTTTCTTTCTCTCTTAATTATTTCCTCATCTCTTGTTCATTTTTGATTTTCAGCCCTCTTTCTTTACGTTTCTTTACCTTTCATTCTTTCGTTCTTTCTTAATTTATTTACATTATTCAGACTGTTATCCTCATCTTCATTGCCGTATTCCACGACGTTTCTTCTTCAGGTGATTGGAATTTCGAACCGAACACTTCATTTCATCCACGGAGGAAGATTGTTCTAGTTCCACGTGTCATGCCTCTTCAGGATGTCTCGATTATTTCCCTTTAACTCCAATCTCCACGTGTTGGTTCACCACTGCTGTGGAAAGGTATTGAACTCACAACTCTAGATACTGATGAACCAAAAGTTGGAGAGTTGAGTTAACGAGAAATAATTGAGACATCCGGAAGAGGCATGGCACGTGGAACTAACACAATCTACCCTGGTGTACGAAATAAAGGTTTTGGTTAGGAATTCTAATCACCTGAAGAAAGCTGCAGCGTACAACGCCCGAAACGTAGTGAATATGGCAGTGAAGATGAGGATAACAGTCCGAAAAATGTTGTTGCAGAATTTATGCTAAGTAAGTGGTGTCAGAAGGTGAAATTGTGTGAAGGCCTAAAATGTGCGTGTACATGATGCATTTATCCACAACAAATGAATTAAACGAATATATGAAGACAATACAACTTGAAGAAATCAAGAAAAAAGCAACGTAGTTATAGATTTCAACAACAGCATGAATTTATATATATATATATATATATATATATATATATATTTGACATGTGTGATAAAGGATAAAGTGATGATAAGTTGCTTGTTAAATGTGGCAAGTGAGATAAGATTGCAAAGAATGTCCAAGCAGAGATTTGGTGAGTGAATGTGGATGGTTTAAGTTTATTTGTGAAATTAAAACAGTTTGATTTCTGCAAGGCAAAATGTCAATTGTGTGAGTTCAAATAATAGTCTATGTGTGTGACAATTGTAATTGTAAGTGTTGATTCAAGTTATGAAGAGTTGTGTGCCTTTGACTGATAAATGTACAATTACTATTTCGTAGTGATAATGTCACTTTTTTAGTATATTGTAAGTTAAGTTTCTTCACGCGGCAATAGTAGTGCGAGTTGTGTTGAGCTGATGAGAGTCTGCTGGCATCTCTCGAAACTCAGTGTCTGACTAACTTGAATCAAGTCGAGCGATTCTTTTTTTTTTTTTTTTATAGATTTTTGGGTTCTCAAATAGGCTCCAGACAGATGCACGGGAAAAAGGATTTGTTTCAATTTGCTACATTTTTGTGTCTTTTTAACCAATGTGAAGTTGAGTTTGGAAATGTGAAGTGATGATTGGTTAAAGGTTAATTTGGGGAAGAGTGCATCTTCCCCTAGGGGGTGACAGGCAAGTATGGAGGATTCCATAATGTAAACAATGTAAGTAATCATAATACCGCATCTCAGAGATATAGACAGTTACTGAAGAATCGTTCTTTCTTAATTCAGTCATGGCACAATCAGAAATTCAATTTCATTCACTGTTTGATTCGTTGATTTCTTCACTCTATAAGTCTTTGCTTCATTTTTGTCTCGTCTGTTTCCATCCAGTTAACCATAATTTTTTTATTTCCTTTATCATTTATATTCATTTATTTATTTTTTCTTCCATTTTTTGTTTACTAATGACACTTTTCTGTGTCATGCTCATTCGCTCAGTTTTTAATCCAATCATTTAGTTTCCCGCTTCCTCTTACCCCGAAAGTCTTTATTCCAGCATTCCTAATATTTATTCGCGGTCTCCCAGGAATTTATTCATCAGTAAAACGAATCAGCAATTTATTTCTCTACGAAAAGTCAGATTTTCAAAAATGTATTATGAACCGAAGCTGTTTAAATCTATCTATCTATCTATCTATCTATCTATCTATCTATCTATCTATCTATCTATCTCTCCCGATGTTTTTTATTTAACTAGCTAGATAGATAGCTAAATCTCTTCCTTCCTATCTATCTATCTATGATATATATAGAATCTAGGATCAATGAAAAAGTAAGATTACTCAAATATTGTCGTCGAAATAGACCAACATTAAAGAGCTATAGATGTGGAAGTATCTTCAAATGTGAAAAAGTCAGATAAAAATAGCCAACAATAATGGCGTCGCTAAGGAATAGGAGATAATTGTTCGATGTTAATAAATATCGACCATTGCACAAAAAGACTTGAGGGAAGCTTAGAGGAAAATTTGAAAATCTCCAGAACATGGTATATTGCTGGGATGTACCGAAATACTTAAGAAGATACTAGGGAACTGAGGTCGCTTTTTGACACTTGATCGCCAACCTCTCTATATTTGTGAGGAGTATAAATGTAATTTGTTCAGAGTTGAAAGAATCAATGACACTAGAAAAGAAGTAACTTACGATAAAGAAGAAGATGAAGATGAAGTGTAACGAAGAAGACAAAGAAGAATAACAAGAGAAATAGTAAGAAGAAGAAGTGCCACGAAGAAGTAGGAAGCGGAGAAGTAAAAGAAGAAGTGTAACGAATAATAATAATAATAATAATAATAAGAAGAAGAAGAAGAAGAAGAAAAGAAAAAGAAAACAGAGAAGAAAAAGAAGTACAAGAAGAAGTAAGAGGAGGAAAGATAAAGTAGTAGTAGTGCAACAAAGAAGGAGGACGATGAGAAGTAAAATAAGTGCAATGAATAATAATAATAATAATAATAATAATAATAATAATAATAATAAGAGGAAGAAGAAGAAGAGGAAGAAGAAGAAGAAGGAGGAGGTAAGATAAAGAAGAAGTGCAGTGAAAAGAAGGAGGAGGCAGAGGAGAAGTCGAAGTGTAATGAATTATAATACTAAGAAGAAGAATAAAAAGTTCAACAAGAAGGGGGAGGAGGAAAGACGAAGAGAAGCAAGAAAGAAGAAGAAGGAGGAGAAGACAAGAGGATTATGAAAGAAAAGACGAAGAAGAAGTGCAACGAAGAGGAGGAAGAAGAAGACAATGAAGCAGCAGCAGCAGAAGAAAATATAGCAATGAAAACAAAGAAAAAATATTGGGTGAATAATTTTAGGAGCCAAACCAAATGAAGAAGGAAATTATAAAGTGCGGAATGAAAAAGAGAACAAATGAAGACATTTTTGAAAGGGAGACTGAAAAAAGGAGAATGAAGAAAAGGATGCGTAGAGAAATGAGAAATGGGAGAAATGATAAAGGGAGATAACTCATGAAAGTGATGTCGAGAAAAGGGGTATAAAACATTCAAAAGAAAATAATGAAAATAAATGACAGATATTTAAGAAAATAAAGAATGTGAATAAAGAGGGAGTAGAGAAAATAAGGAAAGAAAAAAGAAAAGAAGAAGAAATAGAATATTTCTGTTGTTTTTATTGATGTATGTATAGCATAATTGGATTCGTATCGGCTAAAGGCGAATATTTTTTTTTAAAAAAGTACGGAGAATATAAAAAGAATACTTTTAGCAAAAGGTCGAGTTGTTAGAGCAAAATGAAAACCTTTAAATGAATTACTTATTCCAAATAGATTTAGAAGATGAAGTTCTCTGATTGGAATGATTTAGAAGATAAAGTTCTCTGATTGGTTGATAAGTCTAGACGGTTTGAGGAAAGCAAACCTTTGTAGAACTTATTTTGTGATATTTCGTTACGTCCGTACATATTGAAAAAAATGATCGAAATTGAATTAAACGTTTCAAATCAAAGCTAAGAACAAAGCATGCCTAAAGAAAACTAAACAGAATAGCAGACAACTTAGTATGGCACAAGTTTGACGATTTTCGTTTGAAAAGACATAAGAAATGATGTCATATTTGAGATTGGGTGAAAACGAAAGGACAGTTGCAATATTTATATTGATATTAGGGAAAATATATATATATATAAATAAAAAGAAAGAACAGTAAGATATATAATCCGGTGTTCTTATAGATATTTTTATTTTTACAAAATAGTACTCAATGTAAATTTACAAAGTATTAATATTATAAATTAATTGATTTAAAATATGGTTTTTTCGCTACACAGTTCTAACCATGTTTCAAAAATAGAAGGACCGAATTTAATTTTGTAATTAAATTAAAGACATTAGTTCCATTTAACTTTTAAAAATACTGTAGGGGAAAAAACATATTTTAAATCTATTAATTTATAATATTAGGAAAAATATGTATCTATCCTCCTTTGAATATTTAATTGCCGTTGTCGGCGTTGGTGGGACGCTGTGCATTGAAAATTCTTTCTGTGTTGAAAAAGTCCAATAGAGCATCCATTTTATTTCATGAAAAAGAGACTGAAGAAAGAAACCCATCGAAACTACAAGAACGGAAAGAGACTGTGTTAAAAGTTTCGAAAAGTATTACAGATGAGAAATGCAAAAGTATGGTGATGTTAATGTGTCACAGGCTTAATACAGTTATTGCAAGCAAGGGTTATGCAACCAAATATTAAATGTTATTTCCTTCAAGACTATCTGTTTCTTTACTTAAGCCCGCCTAAAAATGTGGTGATCTGATAGAAAAGGTGATATGTCCTTAGCTGTTTAACACATCTAAGTGCAAATACTTAGAAATAAAAGCTTCTTTATCGCTACTTTCACAGAAAGTGCTCGGACGAACTATATTTCTTGGTTCTGCCAGGTTTAACATCCCCAGCTAGGACCCTCTGTGCCACTTACATAGTAGCAAACCACACACATTCCCGTTGCATTCCATTAGTGATAAGTTCCAGTCGAACAACTTCTTTCCACGAAGCACTGTTCTGTGAAACCGACTGCTAAGAGGATGTTTCCCCGCCTACAAGCGTTAATCGTTATCATCCCCTCCTATTCGTATAAACCGCTACTCAACGTAACCCTGTACCAGCAGTTGCACCTGGGCCTTTTACATTGTGAACCTATGTATTTACACAAAACTACAATATTTGAAGGGAGCACGGCAAGAAATAGGGATAGAGCGTTTTTTTTTAATCTTTCAACAATTTTATAACCACATTCGCCCGAGATGAATGCGAATATCAGAATCGCGGTCGAAAACATTTTCTCATGCTTCAGTATCACCACCAATGGAATTCACTGGTTTCATACTTTGTGACAACTACTTTTTTTGTTTATTTTTTTATTGACATGCTAAACCCATTTTTCATCACTTGGTATGAAATGTTATCATTTTTCGTTAAAATTCTGCTGCAGACGCTGGGACGTTGTGTTCATGATACATTAAATTCTTTTGTTCCAGATTCCTGGCTCTTTGATATGAATTCAACTGAATAGACTTTTTCAAGAGTTCTTCATTCAGACTGAATCGTCTTTCAGACTGAGGCGCATCGGATGTGTCACAATCAATATATTAAAATGTTTTACACCACAGTTATCATCCGTTTACACTAAACATACATTTTTATATGCCTCTGCAGCAGTACGACTAATTCCTGAATTCATATATAAGCAAGAGTGAATATATTGATTTTTTTAAAGGTTGTAATGCTCTGAAAAGCACTATAAGTGAGCAACTGTCTGATAGGAGATGATAAATTCTAGACAAAGTTTTCTACGATTCAATCTTGGTTCTGCTTTGGATGATTAACTCCTCATGCCTAATTCCTTTCCGAACAAACTAATATTCAATGAATATATTACATTTATTTGATATTCTGTATTACACTAAATCTTACAGCCACAACTGGTTTGGTAAATTTGCTGTGTATTTTAGGATTCTTGATAAAATCTAAAGAAGAATCTGCAATGAAATTCGCCCTAACCTTGCTTAACCTCTCCCTGTTCCTTTTCTATGAATATTTTCATAGTAATTATTCTGATGAGTATCTCTCTATATTTCTGAGATGAGGTATTATGTCCACTATTTACCTTATTCGGACTATTGTTTGACATTCCTCAGTTCGACATTCCAACCACCTGAGGAAGGCCGGAGCGTACAACGGCCGAAAAGTTGTAATAAATATGACGAAAAAAGATGAGGACAATAGTCCGAATAATGTAAATAGTGTATTCTGATGAGGTTTTCTCTTTGGTACCTTGAATAATGAATTTAAGTGTAGTACCAGATTGGCAGTTAGGTCTCATCATTTTATTGTTGAAATAAGTAGATGTAACCGTAAGTTCTATGTCAAGAGTTTCTTCTTTCCAACTTTTCCTTTGTGGGGCTCTCTTTCGGTTTATTGCTTTCCAGTCAAGCCTGATCTTCAAAAATTTAAATGCAATAACAATAACCATCTTCGGTCGCTTTAATTCCTGTATTTTTTATTGCCCTGTCTCCTTAATCAAGTTTTTTTCCACATTTAGTAATTCTTTGTGTCTTAGTGGCTTTTTCGCCTTTCTTGGGGTGAAATGATTAAAAAGATTACATTTTAGTGATTTTGTATGGGAACTGTTGTTCTCAGCACCATAAAACATCACTTCTCTGTCCATCCATATCCTCTTGAAAGCATACCTGTTGCGTTTTTAAATCGGTTTATTTTCAGCATGTTTACGAGAAAATACAAGCGTTCCATCGCTAAAATATATATTTGGCATTGAACGGGTTAATAGTTTTCGATTAGTGAAGGTTAAATTCGGTAACCATGAAAAATTCTCTAAACAGTGTTCGTTATCTTTGATAGATTGTTCAAATTCTACTTTGTCTGACAAGAACGAGTCTTTTTAAAGGCTGCAACAAATAGTATACTCTTCGAAAGAAATATTGTTTCATGACAAAATCCCTGATGATAATGATAATCATCCACATGCGTAAAATAACCTGTCAAAATTCTGCTTCACTTTAAATGTTTTAAATCTGTAAATGTTTTTTGCTTCAAATAATTTCCCGTGGTCGACCAAGACCACCCAGAGTCAATCGTCGATCCGAATTAATTGTTATCACAAGAAGATATTTGTCCAAAAAAAAAAAAATAATAATAATAATAAAAATGAGGTTATTGGAGCGTGACGTCGAGGGTTTACAACTTCTAAGGCATTGTTCTCGTGTTATCTTCACGAATTTGTGTAACATCAACGGTTGAAGAACACTTCCGTGTTTTCAGCATTTATTTCTTGCGTAGTCTACCATTAGTCATTGTAATAATTCTTAACCGTAATAAATGTAAAAAACAAACAAACAAGTTTTATTGATTTCACGCCATTCTGGGAATCAGTCAGTTCTGTGCCATGCGTGACACACGCATGGGCCATCATGTATCTTTCGATACATAACTGACGAAGCAGATTTTTTCCCGCAGTAGGTTGCCATTTCTTTCTGCAGTAGACCAGTTGTCATCCAAGGCTATAGCTGGGGGAGGGAGAAGAAGAGTATTCTTACCTATCCAAAGGGTATTAGCATGTAAGTGGATGTAATAGATTCGACTGGAATTCGAACTCGGCTCTCCGATTCATCCATCCGAACCGCTGTCCATTACTCCGCTGTGCCTCCATATTTACTCTATGGGTAAATGGCAGGACAGACTGGCGTCTATAGTCTTGGATGGTCTAAGAGAAGGACAGCTCTGAATTCAAAACCTCACGTCATAATAATTATCTATCTATCTATCTATCTATCTATCTATCTAATCCCCTCCAAAAGTATTGTAATGAAATGGTTAATTTTTGTTAGAGGTATTGGGATGGCATGGCTTTATTTCTGTTGTTCATTGAAGACATTTATGTTTAAGATCAAAAAAAAAAAAGAATATGAGACAAGAGTGGAAAATATCAACTTTTATTTCTTGGTATTTACATTTAGATGTGTTAAACAGCTAAGGACTGTTTAAGCCTTTAGGAATCGTAGTCTATTTTACGCTGCTTAAAATGAAGGATTGCCATATTAGTATTAAGATCGCAATCGTGTAACATATTGACAAAGATTGACCCAAGTCATGTGAGAGAGATTGCGTTGGCTGAAATATTCAGAAGCCCTCGACAGTTGTGCAAGCGTAAAGTAGGAAGTCATCTCGAAGGAGGGTTTGGCCATAGTGGTGGTGCGGAAACTGCTGATCATGACATATTCTGCGGCTCTCTACCAGGAACTATAACTAAGATCAACTCGGCATAGTTATAATGTAAACTACAGGTGAGCTCTCTGGTTGTTGAAGAAAAACAAATGTAAAAGAACAGGTGTCTGCAACAGGCAACGTAGCAGACACGTGTGCTCTGAAAACTACAGTATTCGGTATATATATATATATATATATATATATATATATATTAAGAAATATATATATATATATATATATATATATATATATATATATATATATATATATATATATATATATATATATATAAAAAGTATACTATTTATATTATTCGGACTATATTTGTCGCCATATTTATTACAGCGTTTTGGCCGTTGTACGCTTCCGCCTTCTTCAGGTGGTTGGAAAAAGGCCGGATCTTACAACAGCTGCAACGTTGTAATAAATATGACGACAAAGAAGACGTCAATAGACCGAATAATATAAATAGTGTACATAATACCTCATCTCGGAAATATAGACAGATATATTAAATAGTTATGTTATTTTACCTTAAAGGCTGTTTTTCCTTATACTATAAAGTATTTATATATATTTTGTATACAGTCGCTCGCTCGTACATCTACCTATATATATATATATATATTCGGTTATATACACAAACACAAAGACCCACACACACACACACACACACATATATATATATATATATATATATATATATATATATATATATATATGAACCTAACTTTTTTATATATAATTAATTTTTTTTAATATAACACCCCCTTTTCGGTTCTATTTTAGTTTCAAGTTAATACTTCGTTCTTCGTATAATCCCTAATTTAATGTCATAAGGTTAATATACAACCTCTTCCCTTTCAGGCTAATACCTTCAATCCTCCGCTTATCACCGACTCAAACATCTCGTATGACCGAAACAGCGAAATGGATAAATTCTGTATCAATTTTTCTACTGTCAAAGTTCAGAGTTAATTTCTGAAGCAAATTTTCCAATAACTGTGAATAAATAAATACGCAAATTTAAATTTCCCTTTTCATAACACTTCAAACACAATGTTACGTTTTCAGGCTATTTTTTCCAGTCTGCGTTTATGAAAATGGTCATATATATATATATATATATATATATATATATATATATATATATAAATATATATTGAAAATACGATTAGAAGGAGAAATTAGATAAAGGTATTGAAGTTAACACACACACATATATACATATACATACATACATATATATATATATATATGTAAGGTATGTGGAATTAACGTACAAATCACTCGATGAATGTTATGATCCTTGTTTTTAAAAATTATAAGCTGTATAAGGTCTTTCTTTAATACGCAAGTACTTTCAGCTGTACATTCAGTCATCTTCAGGCGTGGAAATTATTTTGCTTTTGGTAAAAATTCAGGTAGCCTCGAAGACAAAAAAATTTAAATGTGAATCGAAATATGTTTTTTTTTTTTTTTAAATGTGTTGAATTCATGAAAATTTAGGAGAGTGCGTTTTTTTAATGTGGACATTTTTTTTTGTAGGAGTAAATGTGTCATGGACTAAATTGTTCAATAAATTTTCAAAAAATTCAACGTTAGCGTTGCGAATTCACGCTCCAAACGTGTGTATCCGTTAACAATAACATATTAAAAAAACAAAACAAAACAAAACAAAAACATCATTAATATTATTACATCATTAACTTTACTAATCTACTTTTTGTATGAATGATTCATTGTAATATATATATATATATATATATATAGTCTTAAGGTGTGCTATATTTATGGGATAAAGTGCTCAATATCAGAGATAGACCGTGTGTAAATATAAAAGTTAACATAGAAGTCAAAACGTAGAGGCAACAGTCTGTTTCATGCTATATGCAATCGTCAGGCCTGACGATTGCATATAGCATGAAACAGGAGGTCGCCTCTAAGTGTTGACTTCTATGTTCACTTATATATATATATATATATATATATATATATATAGGTAAGATGACAACGAATAGTGTATAATTTCAATGTTCGTAACATTTAATTTAAAAGAGTGCTCAATACAGAGTAGAGCAATATTATTTATTTTAGGATATTATACCGAAATCATATAAAATCGCTACACAGCTGTAATCGAGTTTCGATGCATATCAATTCATTTCATCAGGCGATTGTAAATTACTGGCCAATGAACAATTTATTTAGATTTAAAAGTAAGAATATAGCCTCTTTTTATTCGAAAAATAAAGATTACAAGGTATAATAGCTTTACTCTAATTAATCAATCAAATATGATCTACATTAAATTTAAACTAAGCGAAGCTTATATTTAAAAAAAAATATTTTTTATAAATGGATCCTGACCCGTAGATTGGTAGCTAGCAGCAGCCAGACCTGTGATTAAATATTGTTACATAAAATGTACTCACTAGACGATTCAGTTTTCTAAGAAATAAAAGTAGTGGGATTAGAGCGGTAATTTAATGAAAAGCTGAACAAGTTATATGCGGCTTTGTGAATTTCGTACATAAAAATTGATTTTTGTAGTTGATAACTAAATGGTTTCTTTAAGAAACTAGTAAATATATAGAAATATTTTCGGTGTGATATCCTGATATATATATATATATCTATATATATATATATATATATATATATATATATATATATATATATATATATATATATATATTGATTCATCGAGTCTGATCGAAACCTCAGGAAGCACTGGACGGCCGTTTCGTCCTATATTTGGGACTCATCAGCAGTGCGACAGTTAGGTTGGCAAGCGAACACTATACCAACTGCTCCGCCGGGCCTCGGTGACGAAGAGATTGCAAATCAGACTCTAAGAAGCGCCGCTCACTCCCACATTCCGTGGTGGAACTCAACTGAAATTCTCTCTGACCATAGGACTGAGCCTCCTGGAGCCACGACTACTCTCACCAAGCCGCTCCAACTGGAGCATTAGAAGCTAGTTCAAGCGAAGATAAACACACATAGTAACGAGGAGGATTTGATAATTATATTAATTAATGATCAATTAATATTATATTAATTAATGATCAATTAATATTATATTAATTAATGATCAATTAATATAATTATCAAATCCTCCTCATTACTATATATATATATATATATATATATTCACGAGGAACGGTGGAGTAATTGATTGCAGCTTGGATTGGGGAATCGAATCCATTACATTCACTTATGTGCTAATGACAGCTATGAGTAAATAACATGACAGACTTGGTTCTATAGCCTTGGCCAGAAATTGGTATACGAGAAGGACAGCTCTGAATTCAAAAGCTGCGCAGGGTCGTTTGGGGACCTTCAAAAAGTGTAGATGTTTGGGAACAAAACCTTCACCACGATAATCAAAACACATATGCTGGTGTCAGGCCGTCGGTTCCTAGGAACTGAGCTGGTTGACCCTCATACGTCGAATACGACAGGAAAGTCGAATATATATTAATTCAATTTTTTTTGATAGTTTCCAATATCGAATAATGTTTTAAGTATTGTGTCGGAATAGTGGATAAATAGTCCGAAGTTTATATTGTGTTATTGTTTTTTGTGTATTCCGAGATGAAATCCGGTCTTAAATGAATGACAAACGCAGGAATGAAATATAGCAAATAAATTATTTGACGTAATAATACAATTGGTAATACGGTTAGTAGATCCAGAAATGCAGTTAGTAGCAATAATATATATATATACAGTTTGGGAAATTCAGTATCAAATATGGCTTCCTTCTGAGTCTACGTGCTCGCAACTGTGACTCCTACAAAGCGGTTACCTCACATTCTTACTCTCTCTATTACTCTACCTCTCGGGTATTCACCGGTAGCAGTACAAATACACACTGGGCGAGTTCACTTGTATGAAAAAGTGGTAGACCTCATAACATTGTTTAAATTGTTTTATGGCCGAAAGTAAATGAAGAAATTATTTTTAGTCTTTTTTGTGTTTTTAGTGTCATCACATGTGTTTCATCACATATAAAAAAAGACTAAAAATGATGAAAGATTTAATAATAAAAAGAAAAGGTTTACACTCAATAACATCAACTGTGGACACGGTTACAATGTGTTGAAAAAATCCCATAACTCTAGATACATACAAAAATCATTTAAACATGCCATTAAAAATGCTTGATAATGGGTAAAAGAATAGCCGAGATCAATCGGATGTACAGGGCATTCGTAAATGTTTTAGACTTTATGTTGAGAAAAGAAAAAGAAAACTTATACGAACACAAGAACAATTAAATAAACGCAGTACCTTGTCAGTCACCTTGTATGAAACTTGCATAAAAGAGGGGTTGCTGCCCAAATACACAATCACATACACACACACACACACATATATATATATATATATATATATATATATATATATATATATATATATATATATTGAAGTTAATAAATACCGGATTGATCTTCCTGTGATTTTCGTGTTTTCATTAATGAATGGTAGAAATAATCGCCACACATACCTGAAAAATATTAAAAAAACAAAAACATAATTAAATTAAAAAAATAAATTCCTGCGAGAATCTATTATAAAAGCTCTCAACCCTTCCCCCCTCATCTACTAATTTAAATCTTTAACGATTCTTCCATTATAATGCGAGATTAAGTTAATTTTTGAACATATGATGAGTATGTGGGGATATTATTAACAACTTGTTAGTCCATCATAACTGGATTAAGCAAGATTAAATTGCAGACAACCATAATCTCTTAATTTCAGAAAGAAAGAAGAAAAGAAAAAGACATACTTTCAGACAATACTACCGATATCACAGTTTGTTTATTGTGGTCAGAACATGCGTTTCCACACAAGAAAATATCCCGTATACGTTTTTTTAATAATTATTCCCCAAGTATGAAAATAAAACCACTAAGACGCAGGCAGTTACAAAATAATAACACCCACCCCCAAAAAAAAACACAGCAAAGAGGACAATACCAGAACAGATTGTCACGATACTGATGATAAGGCTTGAAACCGGATTTAAATTTTTGGAGACCAGAGTTGACAGCAGGACATGAAAAATGAAATTGATGATTTACATTCTCAAAGGTGTTCTGCTTTTAACCAATCAATAAAACTTCGGATGAAAATTTAAATTCTATAAATGTAAAAGAAAAGATTTTCTTAAAAAAAATTTACAAAATAATTTAATTTATTCGTAAATAGGTCCTGAAAGTGTCATTAAAATCCGAAAGATTTATGATTTTTGCTAAATTTTCCAAACCAATGTTTTTCACCGGAAAAAAAATACGTAAAATTACTAATCGTAAATATTACGTTTCCGCTGATGCAAAAAGGAAAACAAGATGTTTAACCAAAATTTCGAGCGTGCTAGAAAGGATTAAACAATTTAATGAAATAATAAAAAAATACTTTGTTCTTTACTCTTAATAACAAACATTTTGACGGTAATTCTTTCTTGTTTGGGGCCTTTTTTCATCATGCTCTGCTGTTTTTTATTTTCATCAAAAATGGCAGTATCTATTATAGAAGTATATACACTATTGAATCAGTCCTGACAACATAACGACTTTCAGCGAGACAAAGACTCAGTGGATTCTAGAGTTTTCTTTTATTAAATAAGGTTACATAATGATTGTGAGTTCAGTCTCTGCCCCGGCGAGAACATATTTAGACTGTAGTGCAAATGGCGGGCAATAACTGAGAAACGCCCCAAAAAGAATACGAGAAACAAAAAAAAAAAAAAAAAAAAAAAAAAAGAGAAAATAATCTAAGCGCATCGATTAAATAATGTTTTTAGTTCAAAATTTCCGGAATGTTATTTAAATCAACAAATTCCTGAAGAAAAGAGGAGGTTACAATGGCTGAAACGTTGTGATGGGGACAGTACTCTAAATGAAATCAACGTCAATAATCAGAAATCCTCATCCCCGAAATTCAGACAGAATAATTGAAAATTCAGTTAATAAATACGTGTCAGGTCAGGATATAGTTTTATTGATTTACTTTCAGACACACAGCGCAAATTATATATATATATATATATATATATATATATATATATATATATATATATATATATATATATATATATATATTGTGTATATTTAGGCAGAAATTTTTAATTGATGCATGTTTCATTAAATAATATAGACAAGTTTTGTCTATTTAATTTAAGTAAGTTCCTTTCATATTGTCTGAGAAGGGTAATAACATTATCAGTGAAAGACGATAGGAAATCACCATATTGATACATGTTTAAATCATATCTAAGCTTTCGGCTTACATAAGCCATTATCAAAGATGACAATTACATTTCAGTATATCAAACAATACATGGACGAAACAATAATGTTAGTCTGTTTTTGTTGCATATATGAATTAATATAGTCTTAAGATGTGCTATATTTATGGGATAAAGTGCTCAATATCAGAGCTAGAACGTGTATAAATATAAAAGTGAAAACTGAAGTCAACACATAGAGGTGACAGTCTGTTTCATGCTAGACGCAATCATCAGGCCTGATGATTGCGTCTAGCATGAAACAGCCTGTCGCCACTAAGTGTTGACATCAATGTTCACTTTTATATTTATATATATCTATGTGTGTGTGTTTGTAGGTGTGTATGGCTGGGTGTGGGTTCCTGTCTGTAAGCCTAATTTGAAAAGGAGCGTATCAATTCAAAACAATATATACGATATCTGCCTGAAATACATACAGAAATTTTGATAATCTCGAAAGCTGGTTGCTTATTTTAGATGTATGAACAGAGATTATTGTGTTGAGTTGCACAGATACCATCGACTGAGCTTGTGACTGTCGCATTCTTCATGACATTGAATGGTGGCATCTGGCTTATACTAAAGCTAATATCCTAGTTTCAAGAACGGATATTTAATATTGTGAACGAGATTGAAGCCATCATCATCAGACAGCTGATGGTAATCCCGAAAGAACATTGTTATGAAAAGTGGCAGGAACCCTGGAACTTAATTTTTTTTTAAGCAATGTTGAAGGGCCACGATCACGTAGGGGTGACAGAGAAACTAAGAAAGTAAGAATGAGTTCCTAAACTGTGGATATTTTTAATGAGAATAAAGCGCTACTGCCCTAAGTAGGTTATTTATTCCGTTAGCTTTAAATGGCAAGAATGTTTCCGTACCAACTTGCTCTAAGCAAAAGAAAAACAATTTACTATCCACAAGTAAATGCCTGCTTTGTTAATACTTGCAATTTATAATCATTTGTCTTCTATTTTAAGATAATACTGCCTGAAAAAAAACCCCAATAAACTCAATTAACTCATTTATAAAATCATATCTAATTGCAATTAACTTATATATTATAAATACATACCTATATACGCAAAATAATTGCAATTAAATGTAACTAGCACAGCTTCATATATATATATATATATATATATATATATATATATATATATATATATATATATATATATATATATATATATATATATATGTGCTTATGTATCTATGTGTGTGTATACTAATGTATATAAAACAGAAAGAGCCGCCAATACCCCAGGGTACATTTATATTCTTACATCAATATGTGAATCGTACATCGTTTAGCGCAAGCCAGAAAGACATAAGCATATTCCTAATTCCAAAATTGAATTGTGTGCTATTTTTTTTTAATTCTAGCCATTGGGTAACTTCCCCGATGTGCTGTCTGTAGCCATGAGCGTAAAGCTCGAAGGCCAGACGCCAAACCCAAGAGGCAATCTCGACGTTAAATAGAAATTGGCCTCTATTCGTACGCTTGACGAACGTAATATGTCAAGCCCAGGGCGAATGTGCTGGTCTGGGCAGAACGAAAAGAGCTTCAAACTGTCAGGTGAGAAGTGAAAATAAAACAGATTATATTGACAGGCAAGAAGCTATATGTTGTGTAACAAAACAGAAACCAACAAAAAAAAAAAAAAAAATGAAAGAATTAAAAAAAAAATGAGAGAAGGGGTGAAAGTAAGAAGGATATATGTAAGAACGGGGAGAAGTAGGAGATTAAAAATATGAGAAAGAAAGAAGAGCGGAAAATGGAATAAGACGAGTTGAGGAGAAAAGGAAGAAAGGAGAGTGAAGAGAAAGAACATCAGGAAAATAGAAGAGAAAGATGATGAGCGAAAAAGAGATAGAAAGAAAGAAGAATGAAAAATTAAAAATAATGATTTGAGAAAAAAAAAAAAAAGAAAGAAATTAAAAAAGGGCCTCACTTGAATAAATAAAAACTGGAAAATGAAAGAGAATGAAAGAAAGATAGAAAAACAGAAAGAAAAAACTAAAAGAAAGAAAAATAACGATGAAAAGGGGAGAAAGAAAAAAAGAAGAAAAGAAAAAGAAAAGGGGAGAAAGAAAAAAAAGGAGAAAAGAAGAAGAAAAGGGGAGAAAGAAAAAAATGAAGAAAAGAAACCTGAAAATGAAAAGTGTGATTTGAGGAAAAAAAAAAAGAAAGAAAAGAGAGAAGACAGAAAGAACGAAGGGGAAGTAAAAGAGAAGGATTTGAGAAAGAAAGGAAGAAAGAAAATGAAAAAAGAAGCGCTATAATTAAATAAAAAAGATGGAAAACTGGAAGAAAAAAAAACACCTAGTAAAAGGACGTTTTGTTTGTTATTATTAGTTACATTGTTTAAATAAATTCATTTCGTTTTTTACCTTGAGAAAGTCCACATTGGACGAAACGTGTCGGCTACCACTATATTCATAAATATTGTCTTTTTCTACAGGTTAACTGAGAAATTTTTCATATATATATATATATATATATATATATATATATATATATATATATATATATGCTCTTGAAAAATTTATTTCAGTTTAGCTCTCTTGGGAGGAAGTGTTGGTTTGTAAACAATGACTATTACGGCTAATAATGCAAGACTCTTCGGCAAAAGCGAATCGAGTCCTATCGGTCACTGTGTGTTTATCTAAAAATAAGTACACTTAAATTCACCATCGTTTTTGTCATACGACAGTGGCTTAGTGGTGGAATCTCCCGACTGATGCTAATTTAGTCGGATTAGCTAGAGGCAACTGGACGTCTAGCCACACTGATGAGCCGGGATACATCGAAACAGTCTGTTTGACTACATATATATGGTGCGATGGATAAATTATCGTTTAAATTACACAAAAATGAAAATAGTACTCACATCTCATTTTAACAGATATATTTACCAAAATTGCACAAAAATATCTTCGAATTCGTATTTGAAGATATTTTTGTACAATAAATTTATTCCATAAAATCGCCATTGGCATCAACCACATCATCAACACGATTTCGGAATCTTTTGTAAATCTTCTGGGTGGTCTTGTTTAAGTTGGTCAATGCTGCCATAATTGCCTTCACTTCAACTTTGGTGTTACAAGGTGTTTTGTTGGCCGACTGCGCCCCACACATAATAATCAAAACGGTTGCAGTCGGGAGATGTAAGGGGTGAAATTTATACTATTATTGACTTTCCAGGCCATTGTGAAGTCTTTTCTTTCTATTTCACTTAAAATAACACTGTGTTTTCTTGGAGAGAATTGATTTAAAAAATACATCGTTTGGCATCATGGAATTTTAATAAGTATCAATATTCTGACAACTTAAAACGATTACTATGTTACTTATATTTCTGCATCATTATTGTCACGTGACGCAAGCAATAATGTATTGCTTAAACAAATTAACCGTAAATAATCAACAGTGACTTTATATAGCCATATATTAGTTGTATTGCTGAGACAATTTTTACATTTATATAAGTAGCGAAATAATGGTTCTAAGTAACCAGGTTAATCGAAATAAGTGCTACTTAATTTTTCTTTCGTGTAATAAACGGAACATCAAATAAAGTGCAACTCGGGCGTCGCTTACCATATTCCCATGTTTATTCGAGAGGCAAGATTAACAACCTGGCTAAGTGACGCCAACTAACAAACTGAACAATTCAATATCCGCCTGGTGTTATTAACCGCCGTCAATAATCTTTTTGCGATAAACCTGCTCTAAGAAATGCGGCGATCCATTCCAAGGTCACACCGTTGAATGCATTGGTCTTCTCAATAATTTCTCTACTCCTGAGTATCTTGGATATGAACAGAGGAATTACAGCAAAGACTCCAAACGCTGGAAATTAACAGAACAATCGTACACAATTCCCACTAGGCAGAGATCACAGACGACGCACCGTGAAAGAACGACGCAGCGTGAAACAGGCCGATTGAAGGACCTCATAACAATCGTTAAGAAGGGAAATTTGGCTGGTAAAGAACTCACATCATAAAACCCAAATATCTGTCCACTGCCATCTTACAAGCTACAAGCTTAGGCATAAGAAGAGGATGATAGAACAGCAATTGGGCTGGCAACCTCCTTTGGAGGACTAGAAGATTATTCACAGAGAATCAGACATTGGCACCCAACCGAGAAATGGCGACGGAACTTGTCAGGTGCTCAGCTGGAATTTGCTACACAAGGAAATTATTTTCAGGGGACAGGAAAGCTATGATAGTAAGTGTTAACTAAGGAACGAAGGAATAGACAGACTTATAAAAACCACAGCAATAATAATAATAATAATAATAATAATAATAATAATAATAATAATAATAATAATAAAACTAGAAAAAAATGAATATACTCCCAGACATAACAATGTAGCAACAAATGTGCACTAGAAGATATGCAATAATCACAAAATCGAAAACATTGAGAGATGGTATGAGCATCAACCAGGCACAGTTACCGAAAATAACGATGTAACGATTCTCTGAGACAAGCCAATTCAAACTGACAGGGGAATAAAAACCAACAGACCTGATATTATCATAAAAGACAAGAAATTCAGTAAGTGAATGTTTATTGAGATGGCAGTACTCTTTGAGAGAAACACCTTCATAAAAAGAAATTGTCCAAATACAAGAACCTGGAGATCGAGATTAACAGACCGTGGGGAATGAAGACTGAGACTGTACCAATAGTAATCGGAGCACTGGGCCTCGTGAGAAAACGAATGGAAAATTTTACTAACAGTATCCCAGATAACGTCAACATGCAAGTCGCCCAGAAAGTTGCCCTACTATGAACATCCCATATACTAAGAAAAGTGCTATCAATTAAATGACAATTCTCCTATAGGGCCTAAGAACCATAGTTTGTACTTGGATTTACAGGATACAAAGCAGGAAACATAACACACAAACGACAATAATAATAATATTGAAAATCGCAGGAAAAGTGGTAGAAAATCTCATCACAGTATGGCTAGATTACCGTAAAGTCTTTCATAGTGTTTCATACTCTTGAACCCTTAGAGATTTTGGAATGTACACGGTCTCCTCGGAGATAGTAAGCCTTCATTAAACAGAGCATGCCAATCTGCAAATCTACATTATATATAAATAACAACAAAAGCACTGCCACTTCCAAGTGCCTGAATATCCGGCGAGGCATCTTTCAAAGAGTCTCCTTGACACCCCTTTTGTTTTGTTTGTCATTCATCCCACTTACGTATGAACTGAACAATAATAGCTATGGATACAAAGTAAACAAGAAAGTATCTAATCACCTAATTTACATGGATGATCTCAAACTCTTTGCTAAAGGAGATAATGAGTTGAACGATCCGCTAAACACTGAAAAATGTTTCAGTGACTACATAAATATGGATTACAGATTAGAAATATGAGCAAAATAACATTCAAGAAAAGGAGAACTACACTCAATAGATCTAGATTTTATCCCAAAGATTACGAAACTGGAATAAGAAGTCTATAGGTACCTTGAAATTATCGAAGGAGATGGAATATATCCAAATAAAGTATGAAAAGAATGCTAGTGGCGTGTGCATCTGGTACTGAATACCAAGCTGGATTGAAGAAAAAAAACCCAGATTATTAGTCATAGTTACATTGGTTGTCGATGTAGTTCAATACAATTCCAACATCCTTAAGTAGACCATAGCTGACATTAAGCGAATGGACGCCAAAACGAGAAAGCATGTCACTTGCCATCTCATGCATCATTCCAAGTCTGATGTTGATCGTCTGTACGTGCCCAAATACAAAGGAGGTAGAGGATTAGTTCAACTAGAACTGTCTTACAAAGCCACAACAATCAGCCTTCAAAGATACCGGGAAACTACAGAAATATCGATCTCTATCAAAGAATATGAAAGAAATAAGAAACTATATTCAGTAATAATGGACGCCAACAAATTCAAAAGGTAATCTCATGCGGGGTGAAGCAATGCAAATAAACAATAATACAGCTACTACATCGGCAAAGGTTCTAAAAAGGAAAGCAAAAGCTATTTCATTGTGCCAAATGCAGAATCGATGGCAAAATAAGCCTTTTCAGGGGCAGTACGCTACCAGTATTGAAGAAGCTGATCGAGAAAACCCCAGTACCCATCAGTGGTTGCGTTGTGAAGGCTTAAAAGCTGAACCCAAAGGTTTTATTCTTGCAGCACAGTAGCAATACTTGCTAACTGGAAAGTACACAGATTAAAAAAAAATGTGCTGACCATAAACTGCATTGGAAAATCTGCAACATTTACGGAAAAAACTGCAAGAAATTGGTATGTATACCACACTGAGTTGGTTGAAGATATAGCATTTTTAAAATTGTTACAGGTCCTATCTTCGTAACCGGTCTCGGTGATGTTTCATACCAAGTAAATTATTATTGTTGTTGTTGTTGCTGTAGTTGCTGTATTGCCTTTAATCTGTGCAGCACGAATTGTCCTGAAGTCTCCATCCGAGACATCAAGGCACAAGTCTTTTGCATCTGTTTGCAGCAGATGTTGCAAACAGATGAACTGCCATGAAATCAGAGAGAAATATTGTGAAAACTAAATGGATAAAAATCATTTCAAGATGTGAAAAGTATACATGAGTTTAATTTTTTGCAATTCATCTATTTTATGGTTACCAGGAATTTGTTTCCCGTATTTATTTTTAAACGTTTCACCCAAGCAAGGCGGAGACAGAGAGCTGAGGCGAGAGGAAATAGGAGTGATAGAGTAAAAGATGAAGAGAAGGATAGTGGATAGATCAAGGCGTCTGGAGACGTCGATTCACATAACATTTGAATAATTGGAGATTATAGCTATCAGGAAAACAAGAAATAGGGACGGAGTTCCATAGGCGAGATGTACGAGACATGAAGCTATTGGAGTAGAAAGAGACGATTACATTTAATAGTTTCGACAGTGAAAGGGTGTGAGGGAGATGCGAGCCTAGTAGAACGCTTAAATTCATGAAGTCTGGAAACCAGCGGAAGCAGCTCATCGGAGCAGTTACCGCGAAAGTATTTGTAAAAAAGACAGAGGGAGACGACGGCACATCTGTGAGAGAGCGGCTGCAGACGAGATGCCAGATCACGGACAATTACATTGCATATCCGCCCTTGGATTTTATCAAGGACTTTGATACAAACAGAAGGGGATTCAGACCATATTTGGCAGCAATATTCCATGCAAGGGCGAATGGTTGATTTGTAGATTTGAAAGATTGACTACGGCGACAAAAATTTCCTAGCACAAGGAGCCAACTATAGACTCAATGTATTTGTTCCATCTCAGGTCAGCAGTCAATGTGAGGCCGAGTAGTCGCAAAGATGAGCTCTCGAGAAGATGAGCGACAGACATTCTAATAGGGACAGGGAAGGATCTCTGTGATGAGTAATAGAGAGCAGTTTTTGAGGCGTTAAAGTTAACAACCGATTGGAGGTCCTTTTTGAGACGAACGGCCAGGTTAGTTTTGTCAGCGACACTAGATTTGTTTTTGAGGCAGGGTTCCTCCTTTTGATATCATTCCCAAAGCCCCAATTACAATTTATTGTGTTGAGATGCCACATTCTACTGATTTGTATCTCAAGGTCATTGTATTTACTTAGTTTCACAAATATTTTCAAAGATATGTATTTCTCGGCTGGGACGACAATATAAATCAGACAAGAGGTGTTTTCAACATGATTTTTCATAATTATGTCTGGTCGATATATTTGCATTTACATATCAGCCTGAACGCTGAAATTCAAGAGGATGATAACTATGATAGGGAAGATACAATCCTTTGGAAAGAAAATACAGATAAATATCAAGTAAATAATTTGAAGGGGGCAATAGAGATAAATGTTGGAAAATTTATGTTTTTTGTATTTACAATTGAATGTCAAAATTTAAACAACTTGAATGTCCTATATATATATATATATATATATATATATATATATATATATATATATATATATATATATATATTATTATTTTCCCGATTTCCATGAAATAACAAGCGACTCTCTTCTGAGCAAGTTTTAATTCATTTCTTCTGTGAAAATCAAACATTCCTTATTTTCTTTTGTGTCCATATTTTAAGGTATGATGAGGAGAAGAAGGAGAGATCTTCCAGCAATCGATGGCAATATTTGACCTTTTGTGGCGTTGCGAAATATTTTTCTGATACAAAAAAAATCAAAAAAGGAAAAGCAAAGTGATCTATTTGTGTTGCTTGCGATTGTTTAAATATACATACGAATTCCTGCCTCTCTCCCTGTCTATCTTTCCTCTCTACAAAAAAGCACTATAAATAGACAAATAAAAAAAGCTTCTAATTTGGAAGAGAGCGGTAAATATATTTTTAACTGGTATGCGCGATCCACTGCAGATAGTAGACAAAGGTGAATGCCAGATTTTACAAGAATATCCATTAGATCTTACATTACAGAAGCAAGGTAGTAGCGGCGGGATCTGTATTACAGTTAGATTTCATAACAGATACATGACATACCCGTCGGTGAATTCGACGTTTCAACCAGCCTTTCATTGTATGAAGACGTTTTATAAAAATACAAGCAGCCATACCCAGCGGATCGATCAGAAAAAGCGTTCAATTAGAATTGAGCAAAAACAGCATCATGTTTAGATGTAACAGAGTCTATCTTCTTCAATTAATTTAAACTACTTTCATTTAAAAGAGAAAAACACTTTGAATTAATGCAGTTACTGATATAACGGAAGTATTTATTCAAAATATGAAATTTTTTTATGAAAATTGGTTGAAAGATCGACGAAAAATAAGAAAGAAACCAGTAAAAATCGCCATTTTTCTCTATTTACGCGGCTTTTTTATGTGGGCGAATTATCAAGTTAAATTACTGTTAAACAATCAACTTATTGTTGGTTTCTATTGACTGCAGATTGTATTAGATTGCTTGAAAATTGAGTGTTATTTTAGGTTAAAATTTGTGTTGGAATCGATATGTGTTGAAATCGATTTTTTTGTTTTGTGCGGATTTTCGCTAAACGCAGTAGTGTAGAAATAAAAATGAAGTATCGTTGAGCTCGTCATGAGCTAAGTAACCTACATACCGAGTTTGAACGAAATCGGTGGAAAAAAGTTGAATTTATCAATTTTCGATCGGCTTTATCGATTATTGATTTTTTTAAAGGAATTATCGTTTTTCTTCGCTATGAACCTATCTCTCAAATTGTACAATGTATGTGTCAAGTTTGGTCAAAATCGGTTGGATGGATCTCAAGTGGAAAGGTATCACACAGACAAACAGACACAACGATATCCTCTGTTTTATATAGAGAGAAAAACGGTAATTAAAGGAATGTGATGAACCGAAAACGCGGAAATAGAAATAATATTACTAGAATTTTATTCCCTACGTAACTGCGAGATTAGTAGAGAGAGATAGAGAGAGACAGAGAGATACTGAATGAGAGAGAATTGGCTATTTTGTTTGCCAACTGCATGTGGCTAGAACCATATATATATATATATATATATATATATATATATATATATATATATATATATGTATGTATGAAGAAATACAGTTTTAATGTGCGCTATATTTATGGGATAAAATGTTCAATATCAGAGATAGAGCGTATGTAAATATAAAACTGAACATTGAAGTTAACAATCAGAGGCCTCAGAAAGAGTCTGTCGCCTCTTGCACAAGGGTGTAACTCTGAAGTCTGACACTCTGAGAATTACTTTACCTAAAATTCATTGCAAAATTCTGTAATTTAAATAAATCTCTCATACAGTGTCTCTCTCTATCGACAATCACGTTAACAAGTTTATTTATAGATTATAAATTTAAAAAACCTTATCGATAATTTTCCTCAGAAAAATTTCCTAGAGACCTGAAGGTCGGATTACCAGTTGATTAGTTTTTCTGCAACTCTTAGGAGACATTGTTGTCTGTACGTGCTTCCGTATCATATACAGACATTTTTTTTCGAAAAATAAATGAAATTCTAAATATGGGAAAGACATCAAAAGCAAATGTAATCCGATTGCGAAATTTATTTCCCAAATTCGATCAAAAGCATCGGGAATTTTATTCGTGCTAAAACGAGGCTCTGGCCTGAGGGATTTTTGTAATGACTAAGAATTGAACAAAAGGTGTTTTTTTTTTTGTTTTTTTTTTTTTCCGGCCATGTTTTGAGATTAGCCTGTGGTTTTATGGGCTAGGAATTTGAAAGGTTAATGGCCATAAACGAGAGATAAACTTTAGAAAGAAAAGGACAATTGACATTTAAATAAAATAACACAGGGAAAATAGGAGGAAATAAAACATGTGTATGCATGAGCAGCAGAGTGTAATAAAGACGCGCGGGCACAGACACACGCACACACACATATATATATATATATATATATTAGAAAAATCAATAATAAAGTGCGAAAATACTGAATATATATATATATATATATATATATATATATATATATATATTATATGCTTATATAAATATATGTATATATGTACATTCCTCGGTATGCAAAAAGTACACGTATATTTAAAATGCGATTTATGTAGTACCTGTCAATACGCGCGGGCACAGACATAGACACACGCACATACACAAACACACACACATATATATATATATATATATATATATATATATATATATATATATATATATATATATATATATATATATATATATGTATGTATAATTTTTGGCATATATATGTATATATGAATGTATATTCCTCGGTATGGAAAAAGCATGCATATATTTAAAATGCCTTTTAAATGGATTAGTGCCAATTAACCCTGATCCTAAATATATTCAAGGATATCTATCTATCTATCTATCTAGTTAGTTAGCTAGCTATCTTTCTCTCTCTCTCTCTCTCTCTATATATATATATATATATATATATATATATATATCTTTTATTTTGTAAATATTGATAATAATTCATTTGATAGTGCGAAATTTTATTATGCACCTTGTAGGATGTTCTTTATGATATATATATATATATATATATATATATATATATATATATATATATATATATATATATATATATATTGCAAGGAATAGATACAAATTATTTCCTAAAGGTATTATGAAAAATAAAAAAAAATAAGATATGATAACACTTACAGAACAGACCAACCGGTTTCGTTCCCAAGCTCATGAGGGTCGACTGGGAACAATTTAACAATTATTGCAATATATCCTGACTCACACAAACACCCTACATACAATTAAAATATTAAAAAATGAAATGATTAATGGTATGAGGGAAAAAATATCAAACCGCGCCAATTTGCACAGCACAAAGGAAAAAAATTGGGGAGTGTGAGGGGAATGTATGATACACACTAGAGTCTAATAACGTGAAGCCCAAGGAGACAGTCTCTTTGCTTACAAAGAGACGGCTTCCTGGACCGAATATACAGAGACTCAAGTGCCCACAAATGAAATGGACAGTGTGAACTGGACAGTACAGTAAACCATTTCGGACTGAGTATCCTTCACACAATCCCTGCAATTTATCAAATGTTCAGTGATCGCTGACCCGGAAGTATTAACCAACTGGCTCTTACGGGCATCCGGATTAAGAACTCGCAATGGGACATGCTGCCTCATCCTACAATCTAAACGTTGGGAAGTCCTTCCTATGTAGTTGCTACCGCAACCACATTTAAATGAATAAATCACGGAAGAAACATGATGGGGAGGAAGAGGATCCTTACGCATAGAGGAAAAGGCAGAACGAGTCGCAAAATGAATTCTTAGTTGAGCCGAAAAATAGCACAGATGGACAGCAGACAAGAACCGCCTAGCCACAAGCTCGCCCCGCGAACCAATAAAAGGAAGCCGCAAGTAAATAGGACATTTATGAACTAAATATTGTTTTTCCTTTCGAAAATTATTAATCTTATCACGCATAACACTATCAAGAGTATCACTAGGATATCCATTTTTTAATAGAGTGCAGCGGATAAAATCCAATTCTTCATCCAAATATTGTTGACTGCAAATCATGAAGGCCCTATGAGATAAGGTCTTGATGAGATTTATTTTTCGCTTACTGGGACAAAATGAGTCCCAACGCGTATACAAACCAGAAAACGTTGGTTTGCGAAATACCGAAGTAAGAAATTGAGAAGGAGTCCGATGCACAAAGACATCAAGAAAAGAGAGACAGGAATTTGACTCCTTTTCGATGGTAAATGTCAAAGATGGATGAAGTTGGTTCATAACTGTGAGAAAAGAAATCAGCTTCCATTTCACTATTAAAAAGACAAAATGTATCGTCCACATACCTACGGTAAATAGACGGTTCATTGTCATAAGTGAGGATGGACGACTCATAAAAGCCCACAAAAATGTTGGCCAAAGCGGGACCCAAAGGGAAGCCCATGACAACCCCGTCAATCTGTCTGTACATAAAATTGTTAAAGCTAAACTCCACAGACATAGTGGCGAATTGCATTACCTCAACAAACACTGGGATTTTTTTTTCTGGGATATCCGAAGGTGACAAACCACTTTGATATAACATGTTACAACAGATATCAATAGTTTCCATTACTGGAACACAAGTAAACAGAGATTATACGTCAAAGGAACACATAAATTTATTTTTAGAAGGAGTATCACGAATAACCTGAACAAATGAAAAAGAATCCTAAATATTAAGTTGGTGAAAAAATAATGTCGAAATGTGAGAAAACGACATTATTTTTGCACCAACATAATACTATACGAGCTAAAATGTTCAACAACAAGTTCAAGAAGGTCTGAAAGAAAACTCGCAACCTTATGTTGAGACGAGTCTGACATGGACAGGATGGGTCAAAGGGGTACATCATCCTTATGAGTCTTCGGAAGACCATACAGACGAGGGCGAATAGACACAACAGGTCTAATATCATCAGTGACCTCACGGGATATGAAACCACGTTTAGCCCAAGATAAGAGTTTCTTTTGAAATTTAATTTCTATAGGAATTGTGTGATCATGTGTCTCTACTAGACCAAGAGGGAGAAATTTTGAACTGTCACCAAGAATACTTTGCATTTTGGAGACATAATCAAAATGGTCCAATAGGACAATACCAGCCCCTTTATCAGGACGAGTAATAACCAAATTATTATTTGCTTTTAAAGTCCTGACCACGGACCGTTGCTGTTGACTCCACTTAGACTCAGAAAGGGCTACAGGAGTTAAAGCATAAGTATGTGCCAAAATATTAAGAGTAGACTTAAGATTTGAAAGTGAGTCAGAAGAGAAAGGCACAAGTCTATATAACTGCGAGGATAACAGTTCAAATTCAGAAAAAAAATTTTCCTTATCAGAAACACTAAATGGAACGCAGTGGTCAAGGCCATGGGAAAGTATACTAGACTCGAGCTCAGAAAGCTCGTAAGTAGACAGGTCAACGATAACTCCCGAAATTGGTTCCACAATATGTCCAAAACGTTTACTAATTAAAATGTGTATCACTAGATAATTTTCTTAAAAATTTAGAATGAATAGAGCCCACATAATGAGAGAACCTAATCCTATCAAAAAATGAAAGGTAGGTTAAACATTCTCTACGAATAATAATAAGATCACGGGAAGGACTTCCAACGATTAGATTGTAGGATCAGACAGCATGTCCCATTGCGAGTTCTTAATACGGATGCCCGTCAGAGCCAGTTGGTTAATACTTCCGGGTCAGCGATCACAGAACATTTGATAAATTGCAGGGATTGTGCGAAGGATTTCAGTCTGAATTGGTTTACTGTACTCTCCAGTTCGCACTCTCCATTTCATTTGTGGGCACTTGAGTCTCTGTATATTCGGTCTAGGGAGCCGTCTCTTTGTAAGCAAAAAGACTGTCTCCTTGGGCTTCACGTTATTAGACTCTAGTGTGCATCATACATTCCCTTCACACTCCCCAATTTTTTTTTCCTTTGTGCTGTGCAAATTCACGCGGTTTGAAGTTTTTCCCCCTCATACCATTAATCATTTCATTTTTTAATGTTTTAATTGTATGTAGGGTGTTTGTGTGAGTCAATATATATTGCAATAATTGTTAAATTGTTCCCAGTCGACCCTGATGAGCTTGGGAACGAAACCGGTTGGTCTGTTCTGTAAGTATTATCATCTTTTATTTTTTTTATTTTTCATAATGCCTTTAGGAAATAATTTGTATCTATTCCTTGCGATATTACGGTTCTGTACCTCCAACAATTTATATATATATATATATATATATATATATATATATATATATATATATATATATATATATATATATATATATATATATATATATATATATGTGTGTGTGTGTGCGCGCGTCTGAGTGTGGATTTAATAGGATGGTTAATATAATTTCAGTTGAACATCCATTTTACTAAATTCAATCACGTTTTAATCATATATATATATATATATATATATATATATATATATATATATATATATATATATATATATATATATATATATCCTAAACAGCCAGGAAAACCTACCTACTGAAGGCACTGGACGATTTGTTTCACCCTTTTCTGATGTTTTAGTTCTTTCTTTTTTTTCCATTTTTTTTCTCGGGTACCGATTTGTTTTGGCATATCTACAAGTTGTGCTAACCGAGGTATATAGATAGATAGATAGATAGATAGATAGATAGATGAAGAGAGAGAGACAGAAAAACAGAGAGATATTTTTTTCGGATAGGGTAGTTACTTAATTACCTGGAAAGCTAAATCACGGATGCATGTTCGAATTCCTTACGGTGAAAGGAAGGAATCCGTGTCTACCCCATCAGCTATCGGTTACACAAAAGGTCGAACTGGACCTACTAATGTCGCCTTGTCAAGGGACGATATAAGTCACTGATAAAAAAAAAAATTAATACTCTTAAATTCACCTTCTTCACTGCCTTGGGCCTACGGTTTAGAGGTGCTCCAAACCGTTCATTACTGTCAAACTCTCCGCCTCTGCGGAGAGGAACTCAGACGAAGCTTTGCCGAAGGTAGACAAGCCCTGAACCCTTTTATACGGGTTCGAAGGGAATATTTTTGGCCGAACCTTCGGCCTCGGAGAGCCCACGGTAAACCGGCCTTGTGCCACATACCACCCACGTGGGGGGCATTAAATATAACGGCTTAGGGGTAAAATCTCCGACTGACGCCAATTCAGCCGGGTTTCGAACCTAGCTAGAGGCAACTGGACGTCTAGCCATACTGATGAGCTCTGATACAACGAAACAGTCTGACTGTGGATGGGAATATATATATATATATATATATATATATATATATATATATATATATATAATGTATATGGGCACCAATCGTCTTCAATAGAACACACGCATAACTACATATATATGTAATGTATTTAGGGATATTGAAAAAAACAAAACGCTAAATAATTGTAACTGTATAGCGATTTCTAAAGTTTTTGCTTTAATATCCTAAAATAAATAATATTTAGTTGTACTCTGTATTGAGCCTTCTTTTAAATTAAATGTTACGAACAGTGTAATTATACTCCATTTATTCACATTTGATATATATACATATACATATATATATTATGTATATATATATATGTAAATTTGCGTAGTAATCTTTCTTTTAAGCATCTTTCATTTAGTCCTGAAGACAAGGGAAATTTAATTTTTTTTGTTTAGTTTTTCCAGCATCCTTTCGGAAATAGCAGGACAGACCTGACTCTGAAGCCTTGGATGGCGACTAGTCTACCGCAGAAGGAAATGGCAACCTACTTCGGGAAAAAATCTGTCTCGTCAGTCATCTATCGAAAGATACACGATCTGCTACGCGTGTATCACGCAGGGCACATAACTAACTAAGGGGTAAGTGTGGTGCACAATAATTTTCCATAATTTTCATTGACTTAAAGGCATTCGGTCATTTCTTTAGTCATTTTCAAGGGCGTTGTGTTTTTGGTGTTTTTTATATATATTTTATTTGTTATGATCTTAATATCTTTTTTTTTTAATATTTTCCAAAAATTGAAGAGTTACTCGATTCAAATAAATGTTCAGTACTTACTCATTATTGATTCAGCTTTTGTTTAATAGGTTAATTTATTAAAAATATTTGGAGAAATATTTTTAGGGGTCTATCTCTTCTTCCATTATCGATATCTCGTCTGTACCTTTTAATTTTGGCCGTGTTTGTCCAATTCTTTTTACTTTTATTTAATCCCTGAAGAAATTATTTCAGTAAAAAATACATAATATCAAGTTTGAACATACGGAAAATTCGTCCTGCATCTTATCAAAAATAATTTAATAAAATTAAAACGCAATTCTTTTTGAAAATTCATGTGTTAATAATTTAATAAAACACGATATTTTGTTTCAGATTGGACAGAATAAAAAAGTAAACTTATTTAAAAAAAGGTACTTGAAATTTTTCGGAGCGATTTTGAAATTCCTCCCCTTGCTGTTCGCCTCAAGAGCTTCTTTGATTAAATGAAGACGTGTTTGAAGATTCAAAAAATGTAAAATTTAATGCCATTTTTGAGTGTTTATCATTTTTCGAAGAATTTTGTTTTATTTTTTTCATAACTGTTAGATTATTTTTGGTATGGATGTACAAAAAGGACATGGTTTTGATATCTTGCTTTGATTCCCTGCTATTCAATATTAGAACGAAGAATATTATGATATTAATCTAATTTTATATCTTCCGCTCAGTGACTTTTTGCGTCTTGAAAGCACAATTTTTCGATCCATTTTTACGGGCGTTTTTTTTTTCTCGGGTTTCTGTTTCCATGCATTTATTTATAGGTTCCTTTAAGCAAGACTAATCAATAAACATTAATTAAACGTAAGTTGTTATTTTTTTTTTTATAGTTTTAAGAACAAATCTTTGTCACATTTATTTCTGCATAATTTGCTGTTTCACTACCAAGATTAATCGGCTGAAACGTAGGAGGATTTTTTTTTTCGCATTCAAAGAAGGTTACTTATTTGAACGTAGCGAGTTAAAAATGTTTAGCAAATAATTGTTATCATGATTGATAACAATGATTGATAACAATGATTGAACGAGTTTAACTAATATATTTTTCTCTTCTAAATGGTGTCACTTTAAACAATGTAAATGTTGCTGAATTATAGACAAAAACTTACCCCACCTGAACACGGCTAAAACATTAACGGTTGTTTAATCTTTTAGAATAAGAACTTCCATTTGGAACGAACAAATATTTGAATAACTTCTCCTCACTATATATGTCGTAGACGGCTCCAAAGCACGTCATATCTATTGACGGTTTCCCTGAGGTGAATCCAGGTTCAAATCCTACCGGAGGACGCATATATTTCTCTAAGATGATTTCTCGAGTAATCAAACGGTTTGACGAAAATAAATATATTGTTTCATAAATAAACGGAAGTCTATTCAAATATGGGTCCATAATAAAAATAAAATTTAAGTAATATATATATATATATATATATATATATATATATATAGTACAGGTAATAAATCCGTTGGTATATATTTCTAGTGGATCCTAATAATATAAAATATTAAAACAGATTAATAAAAAGAAGTCAATGTATTTATTACAACAAAGCATATAAATTATATAATTAAGGAATCCAAAATGACCTCATCGGAATAGACATCAATGCGCTAGCATTTTTCCATTCATTTGAATCAAAAAATGCCGGTGCATTGACGCTAGTTGAAATAGTCTATACTCATTAGGTATTATGTAATCCCTTTTTTAAACAGTGCTTTAAGAAAAAATAAATGTTAAAATAATAAGGAATATATATATATATATCTTATATATATATATATATATATATATATATATATATATATCCGTCTGGAACAAAAAACCTCGGTTAGCACAACTTTTAGATATGCCAAAACAAATCGGTACCCGAGAAAATAATTAAGAAAAAGAAAGAACTAAAACATCTTAAAATCGTCCAGTGCCTTAAGTAGGGAGGTTTTCCTGGCTCTTTAGGACACACACACACACACACACACACACACACACACACACACACACACACACACACACACACACACACACATATATATATATGATTAAAACGTGCTTCAATTTAGTCAAATGGATGTTCTGAAATTATATTAACCATCCTATTAAATCCACACTCAGACGCACACACACACATACTTACATATATATATATATATATATATATATATATATATATATATATATATATATATATATATATAATCAAATGAATTATTATCAATATTTACAAAACAAAAGATAGAGATTCATATACAGTGGTTTTTAATTTAACGTCTCTTTATAATATAAGTATATACCAATTGTATTATAAAAAATGTATATTAATTTGTATATTAAAATTTAAAATTAATATAGTATCTATCTATCTACATATTTGTTGCCTTGTATGTGGGGAAATGGTTAATATATATATATATATATATATATATATATATATATTAATTCGAGATAAATAAATATAGTTACGAGTAGTAAGAAATAAATATTGGAAAGTTATTGGATGACGACAGCAAAATATTGGAAATTCCGAAAAAGGATGAAGTGAGATCACAAAACAATCAAAAACGAAATTGAAAACTGGAAAAAGAGAAGAACAAGAGAAATGGCTTCAAGAATGTCAGCAAAGGTTTTCGAAAAATTAAAAGGTTAATAAGGAAGTAGATTGGATGGACCAGTAAGAAAATATTTGAGATTGAAAAAGTAAACAAAAAGAAAAAAAATGTATAAGTTTGGCTAAATACATTAATACACTTTTTAGTAACCGTCACAAAGATGTACGTGTAAGAAGGACATGGAAAGTAAATTCTCAACTGTAATTATTACTGTTGAATAGAGAGCTACATTCGATGGCTATAATTTGCTCGAGAAGAGGTTATGTCCTCCTGGTAGATGATCAGCTAATATGAATTCGAAAACAGCAGTGACTTACTGTTACTACATTAGGCAGATGGTGTCAAGATTTATTTATTTACCATCATTTGTAAGGCAATAAAGCCACTAAGACGGGAGCGGTTAGACGGTGTGAGGAACATTAAGGAGAGAAAAATAAAAAACATAAACAAGAAAACAAACGTTGTATTAAAATATTTGAAGATCAAAATTGACAATAAGCAAGAAACCGGAAGTTATTTCCTCAAGCAAGAAGTGCGAAAGGAGAAAATGTTAGCATAGAACTTACGGTTTCATCTAGTAATTTCAACTTTAAAATGAACAGACCTTGCTGACAACCAATCAAGTAACACGCTTACTTTCATGGAGTCTAGATACCATAGAGTAATACAAGTCTTAATAACTAACCCATAGCTGGAGGGAGATGAAGTGGATTCATACCTTTCCCAAGAGTATTTGCAACAGTGACTACAACAAACTCAATGGGAATTGGATCTCGGCTCCCCAATTAACAATTTCGAGCTATTATTTATTAGAACCTCCACATTCAAGATTAAAGCATCTCCTATTCTCAAGCGGTCTCCAATCTATGTACTGACCAGGCTCGGCGTTGCTTAACTTCGATGTGGTGGCCGTAAGCCAAGAGAGGCGTGGTTCTACAGAAGGATGATGAGGATATCATGGATAGAACATATGAGTAAAACGGAAGATTTAAGGATAATGAAAACCAATAGGAAATTTGTACTTTAAATTAGAAAAACAACTGAAATTCCTTGAACATGAGGAAAGAGGGCTTAGAGAATGTGACACTCAGAGGAGATATTTCGCTCACTGGGGTAGACTGTTCTAGTTTCACGTGCCTCAATGGCACATGGCTCAGTGGATAAAAGCGTTAATTAGATCAAGTGACAGGACACAAAGATTGTGAGTTCAATACCTGGTTAAGGCAGTGGGGAACTTTCAGAGGAGAATTAACATAAGATAACTGACATCCATTAGACATGGCACGTCGAACTAGAACAGTCTACCCCATGAGCGAAATAAAGGGTTCAGTTGTTCATTCCAACCAACTGAAGAAGGCCGGAACGTACAAAGGCCGAAACGTTGTAATAAATATGGCGACAACGATGAGGCCAATAGTCCGAATAATGTAAATAGTGTGGAAATCCAGAAATATATGAGTTCACCCGATGTATATTTGGACAATAGGTTACTAGTGACAGAAAGCAACAAGAATGGGGATCACCGTTTGATTAATTTGTAGTATAATAATAATAATAATAATAATAATAATAATAAAGAAATTGGAATAAAATGAAAATTCTTTCCAATATTCCTGTTTGAATTCTGAGTTACGATATGAACGATTTTCAATTCAGGAACGAACCAAGGTCGACTAGTAGCGTTAAAAAAAAAAAAAAAAGGAAAAAAGTTTAATTCACGATGTCTGGTTATTTTTGGAAAAGATCAACTTCGGTTACAAATATTGCTCCAAGATAAAAAAAAAAAAAAGAAAGAAAATGAAGAATATAATGGCTCTGGCTTGGCAATAACGTCTGATTGTTAGTAAGAGACGAGAGCGGGAAACAGGTAACGATTAATGAATAAAATAAATTGAATCTGCGAAGTCTGTGTAAACAGAGCGCGTAAATGTCGGCAAAATCTTCGGTTAGAACCGGTCGGAATATTGGCCAAAGCTTGTTCCTGAAACGCAGACGTGGAACTGACACGTGTAGATGAAAATTCAACAAGAGAACTTTTATATATATATATACACATATATATATATATATATATATATATATATATATATATATATATATATATATATGGGGGATGAAAGTGCGTATGCGCGCGCACACATACTTGCACACACACACACACACACACACACACATATATATATATATATATATATATATATAAATATGTGTATATGTGTGTGCATGTGTGCGTGTGTATAAATAAATACCTAAGGTAACTTATCTTAGGTGACGCATTTCTTCTCCTAATGGACATTATCAAGGCAAATATAAGGATTTTATTTACCAACATATTAGATATATCCGATATTTTGCTCCTACACACACACACACACACACACACACGCACACAAGCAAACACGCACACACATAGAGACGTGCACGCATGCACGCACGCACACGCACATATATATAGATATATGTTAAAATATAGTAATGTATAAATTATTCATGTCTTAAAGGGTTCAGTATCAGGTGTAGAACGTTTGTAAATGTAAAAGTGGGCATTGAAATCAACACCCGGCGGCGACAATCTGTTTTAGGCTTATTCGCTATCTTCAGGCCAGAATACGTATAAGCATGAAACAGGTAGTCGTCACTGGTTGTGGTCTACAATATTTACTTATATATATATATATATATATATATATATATATATATATATATATATATATACTAGATTAAAAGAGTGGCATATAATTCTTCTGTCGCCTCTTAATTTAAAGACAGATTGATGTATGTAGGTCCTTACTTTCTGTGCAAACAATTATTTTTCTTCATGAGTGACTTTCGCTGGATTTCGTAATTGATTTCGATTGTTACCAAATTTATTTCCAAGTTATAAAAATTGTTATCGTTCCCACCAAAAAAAATAAAAATAAAAAATCACATAAAATTATCGCCGAAGACAATTTCAGTATTGAAAACTTATGAATCGAAATTTAGCTTTGATCACACAAAGAGAAAAATTACAAACAGCAGTAGAAGAAATTTACGTAGCTGAACAAATGCCTATAATCCTCGATGTTATGAAAAGTTTAACGATATAATATGGAAAGATTTAAATCTGGGACTCAAAAGATAACGCCCACCCAGTGATAGGATACACTGCTTAAATAATTACTATTCTAAACACAATCTACTTTTAAAAGCAAAATAGGGGTTATTTAATTATCCAGGCCTCTCTAAGGGTCCATGCTCTCTTCCGACATGGATGTCCAGGCGTGAACCATGTTTTCGGAAATGTCATGTAAGACAATCGAAATCCGGCCTTATTGTGGAAGGAGAACTTATTGAAAGTAATTCTTCTTTATAATGGGAAGGAAATAACGAGAATTTGCTCCCCCGCCGATCATATGCACAACAGATTTTCTGATATAGAAGACCCAGTTTTACCTCCTCAGAATTTACCTATAACAGAAAATCCCCCAAAAAATGCAGCGTAAGACAAAGTGGAACGTATTGAACCATAAGAAATCTTCATCATCACCAATTGCATGACCACGTGTGTTTGTAGGATTAGTGCGCCTCCCTACACTTGCCAGTATCAGAATCTCTGGGGATGTTTTTTCACTACACACAGGGATGCTGTCATCCCATCTTTTTCTGCTTGCCCGTTCTTCTTTAGCCTTAGATGGGATCTTGTGGGATGGCAGTTGAAAAATTCATTGCTCAAATTTCAAAATTGTCTTCAGACATTTGTTATGATGTCTTCCAACAGGGACTATTTCGTGCCTCTCACTGCGTCATGCGATGCGGCCTAAGTAGTATTTCGCTAGGATGGTTCTGTAGCACCTCATTTCCAATGTGTGGGTTTTTCGCAGCGGTTCTTCTGTTAATATTCAATTGACAACAGTCAATAAAAGCATCAGTTACCCAAACGAGTTTTTAAAAAAATTATATCAATGAAATTATCGATCAAATGACAGAAAAGAACTTGATAATGCTAAGAAAGGATAGTGTATGTAATGCAAAACCAAGTTAAGTGAAAGCAGGCTGAAAGTTAATCGTTAACATGTGCAGAGATCGAAAAACTGTAGGGCACAGATGCAGTAGACATATAACTGACGGACACAGATGCAGTGGACATATAACCGGAGAACACAGACGCAGTGGACATATAACGGGAGGACACAGATGCAGTGGACAAGTAACTGAAGGACACAGATGCAATGGACATATAACTGAAGGACACAGATGCAGTGGACATATATAAAAATTGGGCCCAAGTAAATAGTAGAAAATAAATGATTCTCTTCATTAGGATATGTAAAATGCAATTAACCCAAAGTCAAAATTTTACAAGTAGGCAAACTACTTCATTCGTGCCGAAACACTATTTTCCACCGTGCTCGAAATGTAATAGAAAGTTCAATTCAGAAAACTTTTGCCCCTGAACCCGCACTTTGTGGGATGACACCCCGCGTACCTGTATCTGTAAACGTTTTAATCTCGACCTATCCAGTCAATCGTTATCTATCCTCTTTATCCTCATAATCATCACTACTGTCTCTTCTGTTCATATCACTTCATTTATCATTATCATTTTAACTGTAATATATAAGATGTACATTTTGAGTCTAACTCTCTACATTTTGTGGCTGTCCAGCTTAGTGTGTGGTGATATTACTATAAAAGATTATGGTTTGACTCTGCACAGTTATATTTTTAGTATGCTATTGTTTATTTAGTTACGTAACTTATCACTTGATTGTTTCATGAAGTTTACATCTTCTTTCTTTGATACCTCTATGAAACTTGATCTACTGAAATCTTCCGGTATTTCACCGGTATTGTTTATTTAATAATACTGGTTAAATACAAGGAGATTTCAGTCAATTTATCTTCATTTAAGACTACCAGTATCTGTAGGAAAATATCATCTGATTTGTGCCTTTCTAGCTTGGCCATTGCGGCCTTTACTTCATTTGTTCTTATCAAGGAGGCCGACATACTTTTATTATTATAAGTTTCTATATTGCGGAATAATTCTCGCATATAGATATTCCGCAGTTAAAAAACCCCGACCATACAGGAGTTAGTAATGGGTTACACTTGTAGACTGACCTAACACAATAATAATAACCGTGACACTAAGAAAACAAAAACAGAAAATACAAATAAGACAGGCCATCTTCAGAATAGGTGTACAAAATTAAATACTAATACAGAAAAACCCGGTAACTGTGGAAAATGTAGTACGAAATAATAATAATAATAATAATAATAATAATAATAATAATAATGATATAATTTATGGACGTAGTGCATAGCCGCTCGGATTGAGGAATCAGAGAGCCGAGTTCGAATTCCAGTCGAATCTATTACATTCACTTATGTGCTAATACCCTTGAGAAAGGTATGAATCGTTTTCTTCTTCCTCTTTCTCCAGCTATGGGTAAATAGCAGAACAAACTGGGTTCTATAGCCTTGGATAAACAACTGGTCTAGGAGAAGGACAACTCTGAATTCAAAACCAGTGGAGGGGTGTTTTGGGACTTTGTAACACGTAGTGCACCAGTTCTTCGTATTCCGCCCTTCAAAAAGTGTGGTTGGTTCTGCACAAAGCCTTAAGCACTATAATCGAATCATATGTGCTGGAGTCTGGGCTGTCGCTTCTTAGGACCGAACTGCCTGACCCTCAAACGTGGAATCCATCACTAATAATAATAATAATAATAATAATAATGAAGATGTATATAAATAACAATATATATATATATATATATATGTGTGTGTGTGTATATATATATATATATCAATGAAATAACAGATGATAATTGCGAATTATATTAAATTGTATTAATCAATATTTACATTTTCTTGAGTTTTAGAGCTTCATTAAACGCGTCGTCTCTTCTTGAGTTTAAGAAAGTGTACATATTGATTAATATAATTTAATATAATTCACAATTATTATCTGTTATTTCATTTATTATATACATTATATTTATTGTTATTTATACACATCGCCATTATTAGTAGTATTTCCTTTGATTTCTGGTGTTTGCACATTTATTTCCGGGTCCCGCCTAGACCTAAGATTAGAAATGGCATCATGACATTTTCCATTGACCAATTAAAAGCACACACACATACACACAGACACGCACAAATATATTTTACATAGATAAAGCCCTTCGTAAGGTATGGGCTATACTCGTGAGAACAATTTTTTTTGTTTTTATTAAGGCATGGGTTTCCAATAATCCCTTCATAGAGTCTACTGGAATCTTTTTCAACCAATCCGAGGGCTCCAACTACAACAGGGATTGTTAATGTTGCCATGTGCCACATTTTTGAGATTTCTATTTCAAGGTCCTTGTATTTTGACAGCTTTTTGAATATCTTCAAAGATGGAGTCTGCAGTCTGCCATATCAAAAAGGAAGCACTTACTGTCTTTTCAGTCTCTAATCACGATGTCTGGTCCATTTGCTTTGACTGTTTTGTCTGTTCATTGTGAAGTTTTGTTAGCAGGAATCTACTACTATTTATAAAACTTTTTAAATAGGGCAATAGAAACACTGGAATTGGTTGTAATATATAAACTGCCGAGAGCAATGCTGAAGTTCTGAAACGCTTTGCTGTCACTTGATTAAGGATAAAGCAATAAAATATAAAAGAGGAAAAAATTCATTGTAAACAGTCACTGAATAATAAAGAGTAATCAGAAATATATTTTCCTGAAGGAAAAACTTGATTCTAAAAATCTTGATTTCTGAATGTTTGTTTTCTTCTATTGAAAATTCAGTCTATTCGTTCCAGAAATAAATAAAATTAAATCGTGGCCCCCAACAGTCAAATCTGCGGGGGCGCCACCGTGTCGAATACTGGTTACGAAGTTCGTCTTGTTTACGGAGAAAGATAATGAATAGATTCCCACACTTGCCCCGAGTAATGCAAAATTAAAATTAAACTCAACTAATATAGAAATGACAAGGAAACAAAGCTTCAATGGAAGACGAATGAAATAGTTATTGCTATGGTAACTGAGACGATGAGAACAATAGAATAGAATTTGGTGGAAGAATAAAGAAAAGGGACTAAATTTGAAACCGACCTGACCATTTTGCTGAATACAGCCAGGGATGAAGGAAATAAAGCAGATATATATATATATATATATATATATATATATATATATATATATATATATATATATAAGATGTCGATTGATTCGTAGTTCCAGGAAGGAAAATTTATTGCTTGAGCTGTTGTTTACAGTTTATCAACGTTTTTGCGGGTTATTTAAAGATATAATTTCCTTTTACACAGTAAGAAAATTTTAGTAAAAATAATAATTTCTACTGATTCAAGTTCTGTTAATTAACTCATGGATGGCGAGGAGAGGCGGACTCACACCGCCAACAAAATGTAGCATCGCGCAAATGAACTTAATGAAAGGGACTGGAACGGGAACTCGAACCCCTGACTTTCCAAATCGAGACGCTAGCCATTTCACCACCCGCACATAGAATTGAAACTTGGTTGTCCGACTAACAATTGCGAACCATTATTCAATACACCACTTGTACATCCCAGTTTACAGTACCTGGTATTCCCAAAAGGTTACTCATCTAGGTACTGACTAGACGTGACGTTCTTTAACGTCGGTGACCGTACAAGAAACCGTGTTTCAACGTGATGTCAGCGTAAGCTCAGGATGGAAAAAAAAAAACGGCGGAAGAAGAGTAAAAAAAAAAAAAAAAGAAAAAGAAAGAAAGAAAAAAAAAAGAAGAAAAAATGACGAAGGAAATACAAAAAAAAAAAAAAGAAGTAAAGAATACATTCCTAATACAGACTTCTCCACATACACAAAAAAAAAAAAAAAAATTCTGGTACATTTTATTTGACTGTTGGAATTTTTGTAACATTTATTTGAAACAAAAACAAAGGATAAAAATTTAGTAGCGTAAAACAGATCAAGGAAGCTTAGTCAATACGGAGGCTCCGTGGGATAGTGTGTAACGTCCTCCCGGTGTCGCTGCGCCAAATGTGACGTCTGCCTAGGCACGTCCGTCGTGCTATCCTGTCCTGTAACGACTAACTGGCTTGGTAGTGGTCGCGGCACCAAATGTGACGTTCTAACCTTTTGGTGATTCGGATGAGAATCTGGTTAGATTCGGTATCAGCCTTGTCGTTCCCAGCTCGCCTCCAACGTCTGGTTACCGATGTAACTGTTTTGATTTCCAGTCTAACCTACCCACGTTGTGAATTGATCTTAGGCAGACGAAATCAATCAGTCGCCGGGCCGTAATGCAAGCCGAGTTCGATCAAGGGTAACACCGCACAAGTATATGTAAAAGAAAAGAAAATAATAACTCGAAAAGTTCAAATGTGTTAAAAAAAGGATAACAATATTTTATATCTGGTTGCTGAATACAGGACTGCGTCTTCTTCCCAACCCGCTATATGGATTCGTGACACTTTGTGTTTGTTAGGCGAGTCTTAACATCTTAAGTTGTTTGTTCTTTAAGAAACTGGTTCTTGGTGTATCTTTATGCGATATTCGTAAAACTTGTTTTGGTGGTATGAGTCTAAGTTGTTCTTCAAAAATAAATTGTTCTTGACTAGAAGTTGAGGTCGTGGTGCATGGAATCTTTCAAGTCAGCTATCTGTGAGGCGGGTGCAACTCCAACTGCGAACTACAATCAACTGCCTCTAAACTGGAACTCGAACTGAACTGGTTTTCACTCGTTGCGACTCTGCTTATATGGACGCCGACTAAATCCGGGGTGGGCTTGTTGGTGTTTGAGGTTCCTTGATAATTCTAAACCCACAATCCACTTCTTTGTTTTCGGTCAGGAAAATTTTATTATTTTCCATTTTTGGAAGTCTTTCTTCTTCCTACCTTCTTCTGTTCTCGTATTGGTATCTCACCATGCCCTCAGAGGGTGTCAACAGGTTTCCCCTCTCTCTCACAGTGGCATCTGACACCTATCCCTTCAGGGAGGCGCAACAGGCCTCCCTCCTTCTTCCCATGATTACCTCCGCCTAACGCTCATGCCACCATCCAGCCAATGGGTGCTCAGCAGCGTGGGTGTGGCCAGACTAGCCTCGGTTTAAAAAATCTTGCTCAAAGTAAAAAAAAATATCTTCCTTTTTCTTTTTTTTTCTTTTTCTTTTCTTTCCTTCTGCCCGACAACAAACCTTAGACTCTTATCATAGTCAAATGTCACTTGGACTTTATCATCCGGGGCCTTCGCCAAACAAGTGGGTGGTCAATTGGACGTATTTGCATTCTGTTGTTAATTAACTGTTCTGATAAAATAATTTCGCTATCATAGCCAGCCCTGACTATAAACAGGTGTTTTTCCCAAATGACATCGAGGTGGTTCCACGGACATTTTGGTTTCGGTCAACCTTGACCTAATTAATTTTTATCTCCCAGCACCCTGCGGGAGGTCTCTTGTCCAAATATTTTTTTATCATTGCCATGGGTAGATTGAATATATCTTACTCGCCGCCCCGTAACATAAATCAGATTAAATTCTGTTTCACCTTCTCGACAATGGAAATAAAAATCTTACCACTTTCCCTGTCAGAAAAATAACACCGCTTAGTGTCCTTTTCGTGATGGCTTCTTTATCACCTAAATTTAATTCTCGCCTTTCTTTTTTTTTCTTCTTTCTTTCTAGCGACGTAAATAGTATCACAGTGGTCAACGAGCTTGTCCCACAAGGCTCTTTATCTGTGGCCTTATGCCAAACTAATAAAAGCTTACTCAATGAGACTCGGTGCTAGATAATGTCAGCGAGCTGGCCCCTGAATGCTCTAAAGTTGTGGCCTTATACCAAACTAATAAAAGCTTTGTTAATATGGAAAATTGGTGTGGAATATTAATCAGCGAGCTTCTCCCTTAATAAATTACAATAGCCTTTTGCTCATCGTTTTTCTTACTTAACTCTATCCCTCCACAACTTCCTATACTTACTGAATTTACTCACACTAAGGTCAAGACATGTGTAACAAACATAAATCAATTGCCGGGTCCCCTGAATTGCGTATTTTCTTCTTCTACAGGATGACGCAGAAAAAAAAAGAAAATTTTAACTTTAATAGATGATGAAAACATTTAAATAACATATAAAACAAATTAACTATATATTTTACGATATGAACGAACAAAAAAAAATTCTAACATATAATTTTTTTTTAACCCTTTGTAGTTCCAGGATGCCTCAGGTATCAAATTTTCAATGTGAGGTGATTGTTCTCTTTAAGAAAGAACATCCAACTTGGGAACTGAAATAATGCCAAGAAATTTTGCCAGAGTTCTTTAGTTTGAACACAACATCAAACATTTGTATTTTGTTCTGTTTTAAGCTATTATTTCTCTCCTTTGCTTTTGTTTCAAATAACTGTAACAAAACTTCCAACAATTAAATAAACTATACCAAGTCATTTTTGGTATGTGTGTGTGGCCTTGAAGGGGAGCACTCTGTATATAAGCCTTCATCACTATAATCAAATTATATATGCGGCTTGTCTGGTTATTCAATTCTAAGAACTGAGCTATTGCAGAGTTCATATATATATATATATATATATATATATATATATATATATATATATATATATATATATATATAGCGGATGATTACTTGAGTTTTCAGTTGTTATATAAAACTCACGAGATTGACAAGAGTTCTTTAGTTTGAACACCACATCTAACATCTGTGTTTTTGTTCTGTTTTAAATTTCAATCCTTTGCTTTTGTTTGAAATAACTAACAAAAATTCCAACAATTAAATAAACTGTAACACATTTTCATATTTTCTTGGGGGGCGGGCACCTTATACAGATATTTTCGGTATAAACTGATTTAATTGTTTCGAAACTATGCCTACTCAAATACGTGTGTCCGGTAAATATGATATCTACGGTAATAATAATAATAATAATAATAATAATAATAATATATATATATATATATATATTAGACACTCTTAGTAGGATTATACATCCTAAACAAGTGACCCTTTACAGAAACGGTCCTCTATCTTCTAGAATGCAAAAGAAATTATAAGGGTTTTCCAATTTCTAGGTTTCAAAATTGAAATCTCATTTAACCTTAAGATATCCAATCACATAGATGTCACTTTCAGTTTCGCTAACAACACTTATAAGCCATTTCACACAGAAAATCAAATTCCTATTTATATTAATTTAAACTCCAATCACCCTAACTCAATAATTAAATAAATACCTTACACTGTAAACACTAGAATAAATAAATTATCGTCTAAAAATATTAAGCGAGAACAAAACTTATGAAGAAGCATTCAGAAAGAGTAATTTCAAACAAAAATTAGTTTAGCAGGAAGCTTTTCAAAATAATAAAACGAGTAGAACCCCAAACAGAAAAAGAAAGATAATATGGTTCAACCCCACCCACTTTCTGTAAGCTATCCAACGTAAATATTGCTTCCTAACCTTAGTCGACAAACACTTTAATCAAAATAACACTCTACAGAAAAAGTCTAATAGAAAAACTCGCAAAATTTGTAATTCATGCGCCAAAAACATACAGAACATTATTAACACAGAAAACAGCCAAACTCTAAAATCATTTAATGACGGCAAAACAACAGAAAACAAGCCCTCTTTTAACTGTAGAACCAGGACCAACTGTAATTCGAAAAAATATGCCATTTTTTGGAAGAAAGCATCAATGACAAAAAAAACAAAAAACAAAAAAAAAAAAACATAGGGATATCGGCTGGAAATTGGAAACAGAGACTCTACAGTCACCGATATTCCATCTCCAATGCTTCCTTGAGACATCAAACTGCTCTATCTAAGCATTATTGTAAGATTAAAGATAGTGTTTTCACCCCACTAATCAAATGGGAAATAATCTGTTCTTCTCAAACCCCAACAACTTTCGAGACAGATGTGATCTGTGTAGACAAGAAAAAACTTGCAATAATCAAATCCAGAAATGATAACCAGTTGTTAATCAAAGGAATGAAATGATTTTCAAACGTAGACATAAGAACACATTTAAAATTCCCTACAAAAGTTTTTTTGTGTGGGGGTCGATGACCACTTGAATTGTTGATTCATTTATATGGGTGCTAGCACATATAGGTGTACATATATACATGTGTATGTATATATGTATATGTGTATGTGTGTTTATATTTCATAACATGCGGTTTTGTGTTTTTTGCGCGTTTCCTTATATGTAGTTGATCTATGACCGTCTTGCCTATGTACACCATATTTATAATCCTAAATTAACATCCTTTGTATTATTATCCATAAATCACCTTACTCAATTTTGTATTTTTACTATTATATTTATCTGTATTTAAAATACCTTCATTTATGTTTGATATTATTATTATTAGTATTATTATTATTTGTATCAAGGATCATTCTATGAGACTAACTTATTTGGAATTGGGTTGATTTGTCCCTCCTAAAATAACAGGCCATAGTGGTAAATTTGCTGTATAACCCGATGTACAAAGTTCCCCACTTTAATGAAAAAAAATTTGGCCGAGTCAGTCTATTTTATGCTTACTACTACCCATTCACTTTTCCTTCTTTCCTTTCCTTTACTTACATTTTCTCTATCTCACTTTTTAAAATATTTGACCATCTGTCACTTTTCCCCTTCTTCTTCTTCTTCTTCTTCTTCTTCTTCTTCTTCTTTGTTCTAATCTCTCTTGTTTTCCCTCCCCCTACCAATCTAATATATCAGTCCGGGGAATTGTCTTCGTTTACTAAGAGATTTCGATCTGAAGAGATGAATATATTGATATTCACCAAAATAAATTATAACCGAAATGAGTCTTTAACTTTTTATTCCTGATTATTATTATTATTATTATTATTATTATTATTATTATTATTATTATTATTATCTGTAGTTTACATTGAGCTCTCTCTGAATTATTATCGTCCTTGGAATTATCCCTACCAGTAATCAATTGGTAATATATATATATATATATATATATGTATCCTTGTGCAGGTATGCAGAAAATAGAAAAGAACACGTTGGGTGCATAATCCGGGGTTCCTTAGTATTTTTGTTTTTATTTTTAAAAAACAGTGCTCCATACAGAAGTAGAGCTTATATTATAATAATATTTTTTGTTTAAAAATATGATTCCTTCGCTACATAAGAGTTCTCATGTTTCAAAAACGTGAGCCGAAATCATCCAAATAATTAATAAAATTAAGTTGGATTGAGGTGTTTAGTCACGTTTCATCTTCAAGCGAAATTTTAGGAATAAGCTATCTCTCGGTTTACGTGTATTTTTACAGAATTTGTTATTGTGGGAGTGGCTATACTATTTTCATTCTTTAAGTGGTCAGGGAGTTAATTCTTATCAGTAGATTCATCATCCTCTGAGAGGTTTTGCTAAGGTTGGGTAGGGTATCCATTTCAAGGCTAATGTTTACGGTCATCCTTTAGTTGGTTCCCAGTGAAGGATATTTTTATGGCGCGCCTGCAGTCGTTCTGTGTCTGGAGAATTGTCTCTTATTCTTGTCTATCTGATTATCTATTTATTTATTTGTTTATTTAAGTGGGTGTTTAATATACAGATCGCTTTGCATTGAATTTCGGTTTTTTTTTTTTTTTTTTTTTTTTTTTTTTGACGACGACAAAAAGGGGTTTTTCATATTTAAGGGTTTGGCTGAGCTTTTTAGAATTTTACTTAGCTATGTTTTTTTTTTTTTTTTTTTTTTTTTATGCTAATTATCTAATGCGAAAGTCTGTTGATGTCGGCAAAAAACCGTTAACTCCTGCCTATGGTTTAATAATTTTTCATTATTTAGGAATTTAATGATGTGTAGTTTTTCCTGTAAGCATAAGAGGCATGGGTCATCCCAGGTTCTACAGGTTCTTGCTCTATTTACTATTTTCCATTTTACTTTTGGTGTTTTATTCGTTTCCTTTAGATGCCAGAAATATTGGGATAGAGATGTCTGATTTCTATTTTGAATATTGTTGAAAGAGCTCTTGTGTTGTCTCCATCTAATTTTAAAATTATTCTTTGTTGATCCTATGTATATCCTATCAGTGTTAGGGCTCTCAATGGATGAGATAGTGCATTGGTATACCACGGATTTTGTGAGGCATTTATTTTCCAACGGGCAGTTTTTAGGGTTTCTACAATCGCATAATTTTTCGTTATTTTTATCTAGTTTTAGTTTATGTGTTTTATTACTGTTTTGGTATGCGTGTTTTTCTAGGATTTTCTTATTGCGTCTTTTTATGATTCTTTCTATATTTTCAGTGCAGCTGTAACTTAGTTTCAATGTGTTTTTGTTAAAGATGTTGCTAAGTTTGCTATTAGTGGGAAAGTGCTTTTCAATTAAAGCTAGGAACTTATGGCCTAGTTTGGTGCTGACCATTTGGTTGTACGGTGGGGTATACCAGATGATTTTTCTTTTCCTGTTTCTCTTATTATTGGTACTAACATTTCTATAGGTTATGTCAAAGTTTTTGTATCCGCTGTTTTTCAGGGCTGTGTTGTAAAAACTACTGTGCTGTTGGAATATTTCTTTATTTGCTGAGTTCATACTTATTCTTTTCTCTATTGATGTGGGTATATGCTTAATTATAGATGGGGGGTGGTTTGACTTAGGATGTACGTACAAGGGATTAGTGTTAGTTTTTCTGTAAGGTAGGTGAACGTTGTTAGTTAACTCTAGGGTTACGTCTAGGAAGTTTACTTTTTTTAATTTAGTGTTGACTATTGTTTTTAAATTTAGTTTCCCGAATTCATTGTAAATTACCTTTCTAATTTTCTCTGTTTTAAAGCTTGTGGAGCTCCTCACTACCATGAGCCCGTCATCTCTGTACAGCCCGATGTCCCCCACGTCTAGTTCACGGTGGGCGGTTAGGTTGTACAGTATAAATAGACCGACAAGGTCCGAAGATTCTGCAGAGTCTAGAGATCCCATGGTAATGTCAAAGTTGTCATTGGTGTTTTTTATCCACTGGTCCCCATTATGGATGAGGACAGATTTCTTTGCGTTGAGAATAATGTTTGTTTCTTCTTCAGTTAAGTCTGTATATACCGTAGCAAACTCCAGGGCAGTCGTGAAGAGGTCTTTTGATATTGACTGGTAGTAATCGACAATATCGAACTGGATTAGGGTGCATTCGGGCTTATTTTCGATGTTGGTAAACCAGTTTATGACTTCTTTGGTGTTGATCCAGAGTGTTAATCCAAGTTGTTTTTTAATTTGGCTAGTGATCCTTTCCAGGATTTTTTTGCTTATCTTTCCTATGTTGGGTCTAGTAGGGTTTATCATTCTGGTAGTAGGGTCTTCCTCAAAACCGTGTTTGTGGTCCTTAAGGGTGATGTAGCACTCTTTTTCGGCCAGTTTGCCTACTCTATCACTTATTTTTAATTTATCAGTAATCATTTTACTTGTTCTATTGATACTGTCAACCATATTTATATTGTTATTCTGGGCTTTTTTATAAGTCTTCGTTAAGTTTTTTTTAATTAATTTGTTGTAGTCTTCAGCCGTTAATTTGTAAAAGTTTCCCGTCTTATCGGATTTAACTAGTATTTTGTCGCTGTCGTTTATGGTTTTGACTATTTTGTCCAGACGTTTCTGGAAGTTGTTTTTCTTTTCCTGAAAGGAAATATTGTTGATTATATTTAGGAGGTCCTTTTCGAATTCCTGTAGGTTTTTGTTGTATGGTGCTACTTTCTTGCTTTTAAATCCGTAAACCTCGTGCTCTTTTTTTGTTAGGTTATTCCCTCGTAGGAAGAAGAATGCTTTCCATCTCATTCTTCTTATTAATTCCTCTGTTTTTTGTAAAAGTTTGATGAAGTAATTCCGTTTGTTTGTGTGTGGAATGTTCTTCAGAGAAATGTCGAAATTAATTTTTTCCATATTTTTAAAGTTCATTTTAAAAATAAAGGTTCATAGTGCTCGACCTCGTTATGGGAGCTAGTATGTATCCTTGTGCAGGTATGCAGAAAATAGAAAAGAACACGTTGGGTGCATAATCCGGGGTTCCTTAGTATTTTTGTTTTTATTTTTAAAAAACAGTGCTCCATACAGAAGTAGAGCTTATATTATAATAATATTTTTTGTTTAAAAATATGATTCCTTCGCTACATACTAGCTCCCATAACGAGGTCGAGCACTATGAACCTTTATTTTTAAAATGAACTTTAAAAATATGGAAAAAATTAATTTCGACATTTCTCTGAAGAACATTCCACACACAAACAAACGGAATTACTTCATCAAACTTTTACAAAAAACAGAGGAATTAATAAGAAGAATGAGATGGAAAGCATTCTTCTTCCTACGAGGGAATAACCTAACAAAAAAAGAGCACGAGGTTTACGGATTTAAAAGCAAGAAAGTAGCACCATACAACAAAAACCTACAGGAATTCGAAAAGGACCTCCTAAATATAATCAACAATATTTCCTTTCAGGAAAAGAAAAACAACTTCCAGAAACGTCTGGACAAAATAGTCAAAACCATAAACGACAGCGACAAAATACTAGTTAAATCCGATAAGACGGGAAACTTTTACAAATTAACGGCTGAAGACTACAACAAATTAATTAAAAAAAACTTAACGAAGACTTATAAAAAAGCCCAGAATAACAATATAAATATGGTTGACAGTATCAATAGAACAAGTAAAATGATTACTGATAAATTAAAAATAAGTGATAGAGTAGGCAAACTGGCCGAAAAAGAGTGCTACATCACCCTTAAGGACCACAAACACGGTTTTGAGGAAGACCCTACTACCAGAATGATAAACCCTACTAGACCCAACATAGGAAAGATAAGCAAAAAAATCCTGGAAAGGATCACTAGCCAAATTAAAAAACAACTTGGATTAACACTCTGGATCAACACCAAAGAAGTCATAAACTGGTTTACCAACATCGAAAATAAGCCCGAATGCACCCTAATCCAGTTCGATATTGTCGATTACTACCAGTCAATATCAAAAGACCTCTTCACGACTGCCCTGGAGTTTGCTACGGTATATACAGACTTAACTGAAGAAGAAACAAACATTATTCTCAACGCAAAGAAATCTGTCCTCATCCATAATGGGGACCAGTGGATAAAAAACACCAATGACAACTTTGACATTACCATGGGATCTCTAGACTCTGCAGAATCTTCGGACCTTGTCGGTCTATTTATACTGTACAACCTAACCGCCCACCGTGAACTAGACGTGGGGGACATCGGGCTGTACAGAGATGACGGGCTCATGGTAGTGAGGAGCTCCACAAGCTTTAAAACAGAGAAAATTAGAAAGGTAATTTACAATGAATTCGGGAAACTAAATTTAAAAACAATAGTCAACACTAAATTAAAAAAAGTAAACTTCCTAGACGTAACCCTAGAGTTAACTAACAACGTTCACCTACCTTACAGAAAACCTAACACTAATCCCTTGTACGTACATCCTAAGTCAAACCACCCCCCATCTATAATTAAGCATATACCCACATCAATAGAGAAAAGAATACGTATGAACTCAGCAAATAAAGAAATATTCCAACAGCACAGTAGTTTTTACAACACAGCCCTGAAAAACAGCGGATACAAAAACTTTGACATAACCTATAGAAATGTTAGTACCAATAATAAGAGAAACAGGAAAAGAAAAATCATCTGGTATACCCCACCGTACAACCAAATGGTCAGCACCAAACTAGGCCATAAGTTCCTAGCTTTAATTGAAAAGCACTTTCCCACTAATAGCAAACTTAGCAACATCTTTAACAAAAACACATTGAAACTAAGTTACAGCTGCACTGAAAATATAGAAAGAATCATAAAAAGACGCAATAAGAAAATCCTAGAAAAACACGCATACCAAAACAGTAATAAAACACATAAACTAAAACTAGATAAAAATAACGAAAAATTATGCGATTGTAGAAACCCTAAAAACTGCCCGTTGGAAAATAAATGCCTCACAAAATCCGTGGTATACCAATGCACTATCTCATCCATTGAGAGCCCTAACACTGATAGGATATACATAGGATCAACAAAGAATAATTTTAAAATTAGATGGAGACAACACAAGAGCTCTTTCAACAATATTCAAAATAGAAATCAGACATCTCTATCCCAATATTTCTGGCATCTAAAGGAAACGAATAAAACACCAAAAGTAAAATGGAAAATAGTAAATAGAGCAAGAACCTGTAGAACCTGGGATGACCCATGCCTCTTATGCTTACAGGAAAAACTACACATCATTAAATTCCTAAATAATGAAAAATTATTAAACCATAGGCAGGAGTTAACGGTTTTTTGCCGACATCAACAGACTTTCGCATTAGATAATTAGCATAAAAAAAAAAAAAAAAAAAAAAAAAAACATAGCTAAGTAAAATTCTAAAAAGCTCAGCCAAACCCTTAAATATGAAAAACCCCTTTTTGTCGTCGTCGTCAAAAAAAAAAAAAAAAAAAAAAAAAAAACCGAAATTCAATGCAAAGCGATCTGTATATTAAACACCCACTTAAATAAACAAATAAATAAATAGATAATCAGATAGACAAGAATAAGAGACAATTCTCCAGACACAGAACGACTGCAGGCGCGCCATAAAAATATCCTTCACTGGGAACCAACTAAAGGATGACCGTAAACATTAGCCTTGAAATGGATACCCTACCCAACCTTAGCAAAACCTCTCAGAGGATGATGCATCTACTGATAAGAATTAACTCCCTGACCACTTAAAGAATGAAAATAGTATAGCCACTCCCACAATAACAAATTCTGTAAAAATACACGTAAACCGAGAGATAGCTTATTCCTAAAATTTCGCTTGAAGATGAAACGTGACTAAACACCTCAATCCAACTTAATTTTATTAATTATTTGGATGATTTCGGCTCACGTTTTTGAAACATGAGAACTCTTATGTAGCGAAGGAATCATATTTTTAAACAAAAAATATTATTATATTATATTATATATATATATATATATATATATATATATAGCCACTTTTTATCTATCAAATCTATTTATCTGAAAAATTATCCGAGGAAAAACAGATGGGGTGCAGAAAAATACGGATTTCCTGACCATAAGAATCAAGTTAAAATCAACTGTTAAGATATAATTTCTTTCATACTATAAGTTTAATAGGATATGTCTCAGTTTCTATCTATCTATCTATCTAGCTAGCTAGCTAGCTAGCTAGCTAGCTAGATACACATACACAAAGAGCCACCTAGCTAGTCAGCTCTCTGTATGTGAATATGTTTCCATCAGTGTGAGCTTAAACTTGTTGACTTGTAGAAGCTTAGCAAAAGACGGTAAGAAACATACGAACTACATGATTATCTTCAAACAATTCAGAAAAAGCAATTTTAAGATTTTAAAATATATCTAAGCGTTGTCTGCGAGAGTGATCATCTTCTAGTATCGTATATAGCCTAAGTGGGACATTGCAAAATTAAAGTGACCCGAAACAATATCAAATATAGTAAATATTCTTATCCCCCATATTTTTAGATACTTCTTAAATTTGTAAGAATTAAAGAATATCCGAATATCTTCATCATTTAAAGAGGAAAACACAAATAAAAAATACTTCTAAGCAGTAAGAGGTGCTTAGAAAGAAAACGAAATCAAAATAAATGAAGGGAAAAGAATAGAGAAAAATGTGCGAATAAAAAAGATAGAAACAGTAGATGAAAATGAAACTGTTGTAATCTAGGGAAGGTTACTGAATAGAATAATCACACGAATGTTCGTAATGGACGATAATACATAAGACACGAACAACGCATATAAGATTCGCCAGTGGCGCGTAGAAGTAGTGAACTACTAGAAGTGAGTCAAGTGAATTCCACAATGAATTTCTAACTGCAGGATATCTACCAACCGCCCCACGTGCCCAAATTTAATGTGGGGGACCCGAGCCCGGACCAGTCCATATATAGCAACAGTATTCAATGGAAAGACGAATGGTAAATTTGAAGGATGGACTTTCTGGCGCGACATAGAGAACTAACTTTCCTTGCCGTAGATGAAACTAAAAATGCTCCTCTCTTTAAAAAGTAACAAAAGTTGTGGCGAAATAAAAATGACATTAAACATCACTTTATCGGGAAAAAGTTAAAGAAAGAAAGAGAGAAAGAAAGAAAGAAAGAAAGAAAGAAAGAAAGAAAGAAAGAAAATAGAAAAACAATAAAAATAGTCCTGAAAAATAAAAGGAAAGAAGAAAGAAATGGAAATTTTGAAAGCTAACAGAAAAAGAAAGAATTAATAAAGAAAAAAAAATCAGTAAGAAGGAAAAAGACAGAAAGAAAGAGAGACAGTGACAAAAAGTTTGTTTGTTTCTTTGTCTAGCGGCATATTGTTATGGGACCTTACCCATAATAACATAATGGACTATTCCATACGTAATAAATACTGCGCCTCAAGAGGAAGCATGCAGTTTAGCCTGAAGTCTGGTGTGAGGTCCGTCAGAAGTCCATCAGGAGTCTGTCAGTCAGTCAGAGCGAGCGAGTCAGTCAGTCGAGTCAGAGGCAGTCCGAAACAGAATCCCGTTCAGACAATTACTACAAGACATTGGAATAGTGATACTGGTCGAGACTACATTGTTCTCCCTACTAAACCTGACTGTTCGTACTAACACATTCTACTTCTCTGTATATATTCCTGTTTGTAATATATCTGTGTTATTCCATATCCGTATTCGAGTTCTTTATTCGTTCTACCTTGGACCATCACCGTGATACAAGGACCTTGGACCATAACACATATCAACTACTATTTTTATTTTATCAGAGGCATTAGTAACTTCTTTAAGAAAAGATGTATTGCTAGCAATTTAAAAAAAAATGTATTGCTGGTATCTTTTTTGAAAATGTATTGGTGGTATTTTTATTATAGTAAATTGACACCAGTTTGGGGGCTAAGATTTTGCCCATAGCAGAAACCCTAAAAGGTGCTACCACCCTTGGTCAGGGTGGACTTGGGACAATGAATAGGTGGTTCTACGCTTCTCAAAACCTCCCTATCATAGGGCTTGCTGCTGGATGTAGTTTATCGTCAAACCCGGGGCGTAGAGACAGAAAGAAAAAAAAGGAAGATAAAGTCAAAGGAGATTCAGCAAAAAAGAATAAAAAAAGAGAAAAAAACGAAAACGCGAAATTAAATGAAAAGAAAAGAAATTCCTTGTTAATAAGAACAAAATAAAAAATGGAATGGAACGAATGAAAGACTGATGAAGAGGACAAAGAAGAATGATAGAAAGTTATCAGTTGTTTGGAAGAAAGAGAAAATATAGGGAAGATCGAGAAGGAAAAATATAAACGTGAAATATTATAAGATAAAAAAAACATCAGTATTTATTCATATTTATATTCATATTATTTTTATTTCCTTTGATTTCTGGCGTTTACACATTTCTTTCCGGGTCCCGCCCAGGGAACTATGGTTAGAAATGGCATCATGACACTTTCCATTGGCGAAAAAAAAGATACATAGATAAAACCCTTCGTAAAGTGTGGGCTGTACCTGTCAGAACAATTGTTTGTATCTCTTTGAGTCATGGACTTCCAGGAATCCCTTTAATTAGTCTACTGCAATCTTTTCCAACCAATCCCAGGGCTCCAACTACAACAGGGATTGTTGATGATCCCATGTGCCACATTTTTGAGATTACTTTTTCAAGGTACTTGTATTTTGTCAGGTTTTTGAATATCTTCAAAGATACATTGCAGTCTGCAGGGACTGCCATATCAATAAGAAGGCACGTTTTTGTTTGTGGTCTTTAATAACAATATCGCTTTGATTGTTCTATCAGTGTGTATTGTGTAGTCCCATAGAATTGTAACAGGTCCTATCTCCGTAACCGGGTCTGAGTGGTGTTCATACCAGTTTCTTTCAGTTTCCTTCCCGTAAAAGTTGCATATTTTCCAGTTCAGATATTGGCCCACTCTGTCATGCTGCATTTTATACTCAGTGGGTGCCAATATCGTAAAACCTGATACAAGATGATCAATTGTTTCTGGATATTTATCACACAATCTGCATTTGGGGCTAACACAATATTTTAGTATATGTGCTTGATAATTCCTTGTTAACAAGCATTGGTCCTGTGCAGCAAGGATAAAACCTTCAGTTTCAGCTTTCAACCCTAAAGTACGTAGCCACTGATGTGTTGTCTACATCAGCTTGTTTGGTACGGGCAGATTATTGACCATGAAGCGGTTTATCTTGCCATTGTTTCTGTATCTGGTCGGTTGCATTTGTCTTTGTTTTTTGTTTTTTTAAGTATTTTGCAGCTTCAGCTGGTGTACTGTGCTTTACTTGTATTTCTGCGCCCATCTGGAACTCCATTTTGAATTTGTTGGCTTCCTTTATTATTATTATTACTATTATTATTATTATTAACAGAAATATCAACAAGTAAACATTACAATAACTGCTCGGAATGAGAAACATGAGAACTGAGTTCGAATTCCACTCGCGTTCATTATTTTTATTTACGCGCAAATGCACTTGGTAAAGGTATGAATCCATCTTTTCTCCCTCTATATGTATAAAAGTCAGAGTGGCTCCTATAGTCTTTGTAGACAACGAGTCTATCACAGGTATAAATGACAACATACTGCATGAAACTATTATAAAACAAATTACAATTATATAAATTAAAGTTACCCCCTTAGATAAAACATTGAAAAACATAACAGCTTTAACAGTTATTTTTTAAATTAATTAGAACGGAGCGAATTCAAACATGATAATAATTGTAACAGTGTGTGTTTCATGCGCATTTACAAAAAAATCACAAAATATATATTTTTTCATGAATTGAATTATGTAAGGACAGGAGAAGAGATGGATAAATGTTCTTGTTATGAGGCTACTGGATAAACTGTTGATGACAAGGCGCCACTGGTTTCAAACAAAGTCCATCTCGTGGGGTTCAAAAGTTTGAGAAACACTGGTGACGCTTTCTCTTATCTGTGACTTGAACATTCTCATCAAACGAATTACACGGCTTGAGTCACGACGTCAAAAGTTTGGCATTGGATTACGTGAGACTAAAATCTCTGATCAGGTTGCTGAGGCCCTTTTCGTTGGGATAGTATGGTTTTCTCTCCTTCGCTTCGCCTCTCTAATCTGGATCTGAATTGGTGATCTTGTGGAATCTTCCACATTAGCCTTCCACCCCTTTCTGAAAGTTGTATTCTTCCCTAAAAAAATCCTTAACCAATCACCACTTCGTTTCTGTAAATTCAATCTATTGGTTAAGAAACACTAAACTGTAGCAAAGTCGAAACAGATCCTTTTTCCCGCCGAGCTCATTGGAGCCGATTTTTATACACCACAAACTATAAAAACAACCGCATGACTCAATTCAATTCAGCCAGTCATCAAGTTTCCTGAGATGTTGCCAAACTCCACGTGTGTCAATTCACTGACTCAACATCACTTCAAAATTCTCAACAAACTCAACATAACACTCAATAGACCATTGTCAGCATGGTAATCAAATTACAATTGACTTAAAAAGTGAACGTTTTCACTACACAAATAGTAATTGTACAATTAAACAATTTTGCCTATCAGTTAAAGGCAAACAACTCTTCAAAACCTAAATTCTAACTAACAAGTAACACACACATACACACTAATATTTGAACGAACACATTTGAGATCTATCCTCGCTGAAACCAAACTATTTTAATTTTTCTAACAAATCAAAACCATTAATTTTTATTGACTAAATTTCTGTATGAACATTCTTCATAACCTTGTCTCAATTGCCAAAATCAACAAACATTGTGTTAGCCTTGCATGTATATCTATTGTATATATAAAAATCTCTTTATTGTTGAATCTCTAACCACTGTGTTTTTAGTAATTTCTTGCAATGCAAATTGTCCTTATAGTCTTTATTTGATCTACGTATTGTGGAATAATGCATATTAAGCACGCATAATATTTGTCTTTACATAAATTACCTTCTGATACATCTTCACTCAGCTACAATCCGCAACGATCTCTTCTGAAGACTTTGGAGGTGTGGGAACGGGGCCCTCAGGTATGTGTGACAGCGGGGAGATGGATTTGGGAGAAAAAAGCACAACTACTAATTACCTCATTTTTTTTCCTTAGCAATTGACCCCTAAAGATGATCTTGTATGAGATGGAAAGTACTCTGAGGAATAAAAGAAATGAAAAAAAATAAAATAAAATAAAACTACGGCGCCTTCCTTAATGAATTTAACATCAACATTAAGAAGTTGAATCAAGATTTCGAGAGGATTAAAATAAAAATAGATATATGTCCAGATTATTCTGATTTTATATATAAGTTTTCTTATTTTTATTTGCCTAAAAGATTTTCTTGTTGCTCAGATGATTTGCCAATCTTTTCCAAAATAATCGTTAGGAGAATATGTCTGTCGCTTTAAGTCCTTTTTTTTATCTGGGAAACTGTTCAGCATTCACTGCCATTGAGGAGATTATCTATTACATGTCATGTCAAAAATTTCTTCTTTGTATCTAACGAAATTTTCCTGTCTCTTAATACTTTGCTTATATTCTGGAAGAGATATTTTCCTATTCCGATTGACTTTCAGAAATCCAAGTGACATTTTCTTCGTCTGTCACGGGACTACCTAGAGAGTTAAATTTCTAGCGCCAGTTACATTTGTAAAATATGGGTTTGAGATAACAATAACAGGCTGGAAGAAACAGGAGACATATCCGGCCAGAGAAGTTGAAATCCTGAAAAATGCCAAAGTATTTTTATCAAAATTCTTTCTGATGAGTGAAAATAGCGATTTATTCTCAGCAGGTTTACTTGTTCTCGAATAAGAAAAAAAAACTATCTCTAATTTAAATATTTGGACAGCAAATTATTCGAGGTGTGGTGAACATTCCAGGGAGTTTTTAATATAATATGAATATGAGTTTTTAATATAATATGAAAAACGAGTAGAAAAATGACAAATGTAAACAATTTTCTCTTGTGAATTCAGTCTCTGGCCACAAATAAGGAGAACGCTGAGAACAAACATATTTTAAGCATTTCATCCCAAGCAAGGCAGGAGTACCACTAGCACGGGTTACAGAGGATAGAGAGCAAGTGTTAAGAACCGTGTTTGAGAAAAGGATACAGAGAAAGACGGGGAACAAGATCAAGGTATGAGAAGATGTCGATAGACATTATACTTGAATGTTTGAAGATTACAGCTATCAGGGAAACAAGTAAGAGGAAGGGATATCCTCAGACGGGAAGTGCGAGAGAAGAAGCTTTTTTAGTAGAGGAGACGGTTACATTAAACCGTTTCGACAATGAAATGGTGAGACGGATATGTCAGGCTAGTCAGAACAGTTACCGTGAAAATAATTATAAAAGAGACCGATGGAAGCTACTACACCTCTGTGAGAAAGTGACTGTCGACTTGATGCCAGATCAGGATCTATCATATTGCATATCCGTCTCTGGATTTTGTCAAGTACCTCGAGACTTGCAGAGGGGGGCACCAGACTATATATGACAGCAATATTCAATACAAGGATGAATGGAAACCTTTGTATTTACGGAGACATGAATGACGCTAAAATTTATCTGACACAGACTCACTACAGAGAGTTAACGATTAAGCATTGGGATCGCTACATTGGCATCGATATAAGTCGAACTTTCCAGTAATTTATCCATGAGAAATATCCTCTGTATATATTTTCAGAATAATCATGGCTGCTAATACTGATCATTTTTTATTATAAATAAAGTAAAAACTTGAAGATAAGTTGTAAATCAGATGTACTTCGATTAACGAAATTTGGGAATATCTTGGACAGGGCATGAAATAAATAAGGAAGATTTAAGGCATTGAGTAAGAAAGGTATTGTAGCTAAGGTTGGGATGGAAACAACTAAAGTCTTGGAGACAAAACAAAGCTTACGCTGAAAAGGGCCTTTGGACAAGAAATTGGGCACAGTTAGTGAGAAACCTACTTAAGATTTGGAGCAAATACGAGTTGGAAAAAAGCAAGATATCTATCTATCTATTCACACACACACACACACACATGCACACATATATATATATATGTGTGTATATGTATGTGTATGTGTGTGTGTGTGTATTGGGTTGATGCATAATTATCAGACCAATTCAACAATACATTTTTAAATGATGATTCCAGAACGTATGATTATCGAGACCTATTTTTATAACTGTATATATATATATATATATATATATATATATATATATATATATATATATATATGTGTGTGTGTGTGTGTATATATATATATATATATATATATATATATATATATATATATATGTGTGTGTGTGTGTGTGTGTGTATGTGTGTGTGTGTGTGTGTGTGTGTTCGAAATAAAGTCCCAGCAGACAGCTGCTGTAAGACGTGCTGGGAGAACATATGGACCTACCAGACAGTCAGAATTCTCTCCCGCACATTAATCGGAAACTGATACTGGTGTGTAGCCTGTATTGTAACGTGGGGATACCGATCCGCCTACAAATGTTGGTTGCATAAATTTGTTATCTCATCTTTTCCAAATGTCCCAACAACCGTAAACAAGACAGAAGAGATAAACAAGAAATCGACAGTTTATGTAAATAGATCATCAGCAAATGTCCCCCCGTAGTGAGTAATCAGAAGGCGGAAGATCCTGCACACATTACAAATAAGACGGATACAGGAGCTGCTCTTGAAGTACCGACCATGCAGTACGTATATATTAAGCTAGGCCTACTAGATGTGCTGATACCTGGATCGTTTTCGAGAGCTTCTACAAGCGTGTTCGTCTTGGTCAGGCGTACGAGCAGATCTCAGTCTTCCTCAATGACGCGACGATAAACAGAAATAACTGTTTAGATGATTCAAGTGCCTTGGGTCTGGAAACGCAATTTGATACAGCCGTTTTGGTGAGAGGAACCTGTCCCACAAAGATTGTAAAATTATTTTATATACACCCTATACTGTATTAATGATAAGTTTGTATTAATAATATATATATATATATATATATATATATATAGGGTGCCATTGATAAATTGTCACCATATTATATTTTCATTTTACGCATGCGCGTTGTATCTTTTTTATTTTTTTTATCTTTAATTAGCAAACCGCAGAAGCTAAACAGAAAGCACATTTTCTCTGGTGGCCAAACCCACGACAGCGAAACACACATCCCTGCGCACACACACATACACACAGACACGCACAAATATATAATTGTGTGTTTACGGCTTTATTTTGATGTAGGGCCGATGGTTTCTTTTCCCTGCCCCAGGTGAGACTGGTTGACTTGTGCATAGTGTGTGAACATCGTCCATATTTCCTCATCTTAGTCTTTCCTTGTCCAAATCGTGTAAATACATGGGATATAGACTAAATTATTTAGTAAGTCAACGTCTTTTGCCAATTTTTCCATCATTTTCTAAATTTGGAAAAAATGTTCATCTTCTGTGTTAACATTCCTATTACTTGCAAGGTTATTAATTATCGCGCAAAGGTTTTCAGTTGGATTGAGGTCAAGACTCACTTACTAAAAATTTAGTCTGTAGTTTGCCACGAAGAATTAAGGCCGTTATTTAAGCAAAAGGTTACCCAACAAAATACTAAATCATTTTTGACTTGTATAATGTACATACCTACATCTTTACAAATACCCTGACTTAATAAACGAATACTATTACTCATTTGTCTTGGTAAAAACACAAAAATCAACTTTCTATGAGTGCATCCATTTTTTGCTTCCTACTGTATATATATATATATATATATATATATATATATATATATATATATATATATATATATATATATGTCTGATCCATAACCTCTCCTTCCTCAATATTAAGTATTATAATAAAAAGAAATATAAAAATAAATTTCAAAGCTCTCCCTTCCCTCTCTAAACTCGACCACTATTACTCACCACCTTCTATATCAAATTATAACCGTCAAATTATATAAGCTTAATACTGCTTATATAAGCTTAATACTGCCCGTCATTTCATTTTTCGTTTCACTTTTTGAAAGTGAAGTCTGAAGATCCAGAGAAAATTCTCTGGTGAAAGAAATTATTACAAATGGAGCCTTAAAATGTTTTTTGTTTTTTTAAATTAATATATATATATATATATATGTCAGCACTTTATTGAGAAGGAGGTAATGATAGAATAATTCAGTGGGCCAGTTTGTAAATTTGTTGATATTTGATGCGTGTAAACGGAGAAGCCATATGTTCTATTATCTTGTTAGCGATAGAGAAAAAAAGTAACTCTATGTAATTATCTTCCGTTATATTTTGTCGGAATTTCCTATATAGACATACAGATAATTTGATGATTTTCATAGGCTAAGTAAATAACAGTAACTAAAAGGAAAAGACACGATGCGAATCACAGACGAGAAAACATCTGTAATTTCATTATTTTAGATTTAAGAATCTTATCTGGAAGAGATAACACATTTACACTCAGAAAATCAGGAAAAGTACAGCAGTATACTATATATATATATATATATATATATATATATATATATATATATATATATATGTATGTATGTATGTATGTTGGATGTCTTTGGGAAGCTAATTTTTCTTTATGCATGTTTGTTCGAAGACTAAATGAAAAATATTTGTTGTTGAAGAACCTTATTTAATTTGTCTATCGGTTTTGTGATCTTTCTATTATAAGTAAAATCCACTATTATCATTATTGCTATTATTCCCTTTGATTTCTTTGGTATACAATTCTGGGTCCTAACTTGAGACGAAGGATCAGAAATGGCTTCATGACATTTTCCACTGATCATTTAACCACCTCATTATTATTATTATTATTATTATTATTATTATTATTATTATTATTATTATATTTCCTTTGATTTCTGGTGTTAACACATTTCTTTCCGGATCCCGCCCAGAGTCCTAAGGTTAGAAATTCCATCATGACATTTTCCACTGACCAATTAAAAAAAAAAAAAAAACAAAAACAAAAAAAAAAGACAAACATATTTCATATAGATAAAGGTGTGGGCTGTACTCGTGAGAACATTTTTGTGTATTTCTTTAAGGCATAGGCTTCCAGGAATCCTTTTAATGAGTCTACTGGAATCGTTTCCAACCAATTCGAGGGCTTCAACTACAACAGGAATTGGTGATGTTCCCATGTGCCACATTTTTGAGATTTCGATTTCATTATTATTATTATTATTATTATTATTATTATTATTATTATTATTATTATTATTATTATTATTATATTTTGATACACAGTGTATGTCTTTGAACACACCGGGCATATTAATTTATCTGTCAAATTACAACAATGACCTGAGATTGACAATTTCCACAAAATAAGTGCAATGCACAAAAGAGTTGATTTTGTGATGATTTCATGTTGGTATTGTAGCCCAGCAGATCAAAGAAGTCACACAGTTTTAATGGAATTGATCCCAGTGCGTCAATAATTACTGGAATCACCTTAATAGTCCCTTCCCGCATTCCAAGGAATCTCGCCATCTCAACTTTCAAACCAGTTTCATTTGTAATTTTCTCAGTCATCTTAATTGATATATTTGTAACATTTGGTATGGCGACACCAATAATATAACAGTTTTTGGAGACTTTACTTAGCAAACTCTTATTATTATTACATTAGTCATACAGTTACTTCATTATTTCTTTTTCAAAATCAAAATTGACCGACAGATCCAGTATAAGAAAAACTGAACTGTAATAATTTTATTTCTTTACTTAAACAATTAGAATTTGTGTAAAATGGGATTCTTCAGCAAGATGGCAAATTGTGACTTTCTTCCAAAATAAAAAGAAATAGACTTCAAAAAGACTGAAGAATGTTCACCATTCTTCTCACCAATGGTATAACCAGATTTTGGGACACTGGATATCTTTTTATTATGACATGTAAAAGGCGGCGTTTATTAATGAAACAATGTCCTGTCATATTAATATGATTTAGTTCAAGTTTATTGCTGTCCATTTATAGTCTGTTTGTTGCAGCAAATTCAGCATTAAGGTTTCTAAAAAAACGGGATGGGAACGTTCGCATACAATTAATTTACTCCTGCTCTTAACAATGAGAACTGATAGAAAGTAATTAACGATTTAGTAGAGTGGCTTTCGAAAAAAAAAATTCCATTGAATTGGGGAAGATGATATTGTCTACAGGGATCATAAATCCATTCATTTTCTTCAACATAATCGGGCAAAAGGTGTCTAGCGCCCAACAAAAAAAAAAATCAAAAAAATATTTAATTCAAAATATATATTTTTTCATTTATGCTTATTATAGATTGATTTTTGATGCATCTACTAATTAAGCAAACGCTGCATTCACAGGTATATATATATATATATATATATATATATATATATATATATATTTTTTTTTTTGATGACAGTCGACAATATTGAAGTTTTTCCAGCAACTTCTCCATCATATTCAAATATATTTGAAATAAGTTTTGCTGCTAATATATATATATATATATATATATATATATATATATATATATATATATATATATATATATATATTGTTATGGGACCTTACCCATAATAACATAATGAACTATTCCATACGTAATAAATACTGCGCCTCAAGAGGAAGCAGCGAGTTCGGTCCGAAGTCGGGCGACCGGCTGATCGGTTGAACTCTCTATCTTCAGACGGGGAGGAACCCGAACGAGGCTACGCAGAGAGGCGGAGTCTCTTTCGTAAACCGACCCTGAACCCGTCTATATTTTTGGTCGAGCCCACGGGTTCGGAGATACCATGTTAAACCGGCCTTGTGCCACATGATGCCCTCGTGGGGGGGAGTGATTAAATACTGTTCAGTCTGAAGTCTGGAGTGAAGTCCGTTAGGAGTCTGTCAGTCAGTCGAGTCAGAGGCAGTCCGAGTGGCGTACAGACAATTACTACTAATCTTGATTGTTCGTACTAACACTTTCTACTTCTAGGTATAAATTCCTGTTTGTAATACATCTGTGTTATTCAATATCTGTGTTCGAGTTCTTCTTTAATGGTTCTACCTTGGACTATCACCGTGGTACAAGGAACCGGACCATAACATATATGATAGATAGCTAGCTAGATAGATGTGAACAGGCTGATTGCATGGACTGAGAGAGATATCAACAGGTTGATATATATATATATATATATATATATATATATATATATATATATATATATATATATATATATATATATATAGGTAGCGTTCTAGTCGTCTGATCACCGCGTGAACGCAAAAATAGAGCAACGATACGGGCTCTCCTTTCTTAAGTGTTGAAATTGTGAAGCGTTTTTCTCTGTCCAGATAATCTGTGCCATGAACCCTTTTACATTACTGAGCAGGTAGATGCTTGTCTTTTCGTCTTTTTTTCTTCTTCTTCTAGGGTCTATTAGCAAGAATTTCCTTTGTCACACCAACATTGTATGTTTTCTTAGTATCTCTCTCTCTCTCTCTCTCTCTCTATATATATATATATATATATATATATATATATATATATATATATATATATGTGTGTGTGTGTGTGTGTGTGTTTGTGTGTGTGTTACACTTCTCAAGAATGACTCATTATGACTTCTAGGACTAATGACTTTCTCTGAAATGAAATTGAAAGAGTATATTGAATTAATGACCAGGTATTTTTCAAGGAATTTGATTCACACTGTCGTGCTCGACAATTGTTCCCGCCACAATCTTACACATTTAAGAAATATATATATATATATATATATATATATATATATATATATATATATATATATATATATATATATAGGGGGGCGTATACAAAAGGGTTTTAAAAAATATAAAATACTGTTACTTTAATCAAAATATATTTGCCGAACATTTACGTTTAATTAGAAAATGTATTTTATCAACAAACAAGTGAAAATTTTAAGCTTTTAGTTAATGAATTTAAACAAACATTGAAAAAAAACTTTGGATTGATCATAAAGATAAGACCATGTGTGAAAAAACAAATTACTCGACAAAAATTTTAGAACTAGTTAGTTTGCTCATATCTTCAAGCTTGTAAAAATTTACGTAGCTCATTTCCAGTATTAAATTTCAAATTTTAAAATGGCTAAGCGTAACATTTTACAAAAGTTCGAACGGGAGAGCATTGTGGAACTTTAAAGACGTGGTCTTTCCCAACGAGTCATTGGAAATAACATTGGCCGTAGCAGAACTGTCATTGCAATATTCTTCTAAAAAATCAAGTGGTCTCCCCACTAAAATCTCACCATCTCTAGACAGATGTATTAGGCGAGAATTTAAGAGGGATTCAAGCCTAACATCAAATCAGATAAAAGCGATTACAGATGTTGAATGCAGCTCTCGGATAATTCGACGGCATTTAAATAAGAAAGGGTTTAAGAACTTGAAACGGCTGCAGAGGCATCGCCTTCTTCGCCATAAAAACTCCCGTTTACAATTTGCTTCCGATTATCAAACTTGGGATGTGGAAGAAAGCGTTGTTTTCAGATGAGAAAAAAAATAATTCTTGATGGCCCAGATAGTTTTCAGCGTTACTGCATGCAAAAGATGTCTCAAAAGAAATTTTCTCAACACGACACACTGGAGGTGGATCAATTATGGTCTGGGGTTCATTTTTGTACAATGGAACTCTTTAGGTACTGGAGGTAAAAGGTTGTCAAACAGCTGCTAGTTACATTGATATGTTAAGAAAGGCCTCGTTAATTAGTGAAGGCCCTCGTCTATGTGGAGAAAACTGGATTTTCCAGCAGGACAATGCTGCAATCCACAAAGCTCTCCAGATCGAAACTCAATCGAGAATGTTTGGGGATGGATGGCAAAGGATGTTTATAAACATGGGTCACAATATGAAAATGTGGATGCTCTTCATGTTGCAGTTTATGCATCCTGGGTGAGCATCCCAAGCACCTTCATGTAGAAGTGAATAATCAGTATGCCAAAGAGAATTTTCAAACTAATTCGCAAATATGTAGGATAAACTACCATTTAAATTGCCGTTGTCAATCATTTGTTCTGAATTTGCTATTTTTATTTACATTGTGTTATCTTTATGAGCCCCCCCCCCAAAAAAAAATGACTTTTTCGGTGTTTGTTTAAATTAATCAATTAAAAGCGTATAATATTCACTTGTTTGTTGATAAACTACATTTTCTAATTAAAAATGTAAATGCTTCGCAAATATTTTTTGATTAAAGTAGCAGTATTTTATATTTTTTAAACTCTTTTGTATCTGGTCTTAAGATTTTTATCAAGTGTATATATATATATATATATATATATATATATATATATATATATATATATATATATATATATATATATAAATATATATATATATAAATATATATATATATATATATATATGTGTGTGTGTGTGTGTGTGTGTATAATAAATATAATTAAATGTTTATCACTTAGCCCATAGATGTTACCTTCACCATCACGACTCCAGATTTTCTTAGGCAGAACTACCCGTCCACTCATCAGGGGATATATATATATATATATGAATTTATGTATGATAATTCATGACAAAATGCAAAATAGGTCCTTTACGAATTCATCGGTCTAAAGTGATGTTTCCCTTGATGCAACTATACGAAGAGGAGAGGAAAGATAAAATCTTAAACTTTGAAATTAATTCTTTCTCTTTTTCTTATGTAAGACGTGGTCTGTATATATAATTAAGTTTCTTTTTATTTACCTTTGCATCATTTTTGTTTCCATTTTATAATTAAATTTTCATAACTTTGGTATTTAAATTTTAAAATATAATCTACCATATAAATTATGCAAAGGAAAACGAAAAAAACAAAACAAAAAAACCTTCAACCAAGAAGAAATTCTTCACATATAGAACGTTTTTATCCCAGGAGTCAATACCTACATATAGAGCATGGTAGAAAAAAATAAAAAAAATGAGCATGATTAGAATTTTGAAATAATTTAGACACCATCAATATCCAGTATATTTCATATAACGCAAAGGAGAAACCTTACAAAATTCACAAAAAACAATAGAGTAACGATCATAACTTTTGTAAAAGTAGGTACATAATACAACACGTTACAACTGCTTCAAACAATATTCAATTAATAGAAAACAATATAATAACATTAAACTTGAATCAAGAATTAACAAAATAAACTATAAAAATTTACATTGAAATACACCAGGAAAATATAAAATATAGGAACAGATATCCTTTACACAACAACACGGTACCCCTCCCCCATTAAAACCATTTTTATGGATTAAAATAGCAGTTAATCCGATGGGGGTAAGATCAGGTGAATATGGCGGGTGGAAGAGGGCATCCAGTTCGAACTGTACAAACTTCTGCCGGATCTGTAAAGGAACATAAGTACTAGAGTTGTCCTGATTCAAGACGACGTCCTTCCGATGGAGTAATTCAATATATGTTTCATCTAATTGCTGCCTTTAATACGTCATATTTGGAACAATAACAGCAAACATTCAATTTTACCGAAGTGGCTCATAGCACACAATACACTTTTCATTTTTCTCACTGATATTTTTCACTCCATATTGTTATAAACTATCTATTTTCATCGACACTGATCATTCTTTTCAAAAATGGATCGTTTCCGTCGCTTTTTCATTGGAGAATCTCAGTGGGAAATGCGATCCGTTATTTTTTTCCAAGTGGCTCTCAAACATTGATTATCGTATCGAAGTCATCTGAGGTACAATAAAGCGCTTAAATGAGAAAGGTGTCTTGTCGCATTTTGATTTCATCGTTACCAACGATTGCTGCTGTGTCTGAAATTAATCGTACTTCCAGATGAAAATTTCCAATTCTGAAGTACATATTAAAGGTACTCTCAGCTATGTCCTAATCTCCATAAAGGGTACAGATATGCTTTAGCTGTTTGTAAAGCGCTTTTTTCAAATAACGAAAAGCAAATCATTTTCTACTACCTTACATTTAAAATTCACAATCTACACAGGAATCATACTGAAACACGTTATAATGCCACTTTTCAATTTATACGGCGCTGCTCGATAAAAGTGACTCACCTGCTTTTTTTTACTAAATGTTCTCTTCTTCGATGAAACGAAAGTTGAGCTAAATTTAAAGGATAAGCGATCTAAAATCTGAAAAAGAAGCTTTGAAAACTCGTTGAATTTAGCAGTAAGTACTGTCAATATACCGTTCAGTATAATATTCTGGGATGCTTTTCTTTTCATGGAACTGGTTTCTTAAAACCTATTGAAAAGACCCTCAGGATCGAGCAGTACAAGATAATTTTAGATTCTTGTCTGTTCCCTTCTACTGAGAGGGTGCAAATCAACCACACCAAGCTCATTTTTATGCAGGATAATGCTTCCTGTCACAAATCATATTTGATGAAGGAATACTTTGATGAGAAGCAGGTGAGTGTTATGATATGGGCGCCCTAATCTCCTGACTCAACCACATAGAAAACTTATGGAGCATGTTGCTCAACTGCTTTCTCGAGAGCCTGTACTTTATAATGCTCCATAAGTTTTCTATGGGTTGAGGTCAGGAGATTGGGTCGGTTATGTCACAACGTTTCGGCCTCTATATCTCTGAGATGAGGTATTATGATTACATTATTTACATTATTCAGACTGTTATTCTCATCTTCATTGCCATATTCACAACGTTTCGGCCGCTATATCTCTGAGATGAGGTATTATGATTACTTACATTATTTACATTATTCGGACTGTTAACCTCATCTTTATTGCAATATTCATAACGTTTCAGCCTCTATATCTCTGAGATATTATGAATATTTACATTATTTACATTATTCGGACTATTATCCTCATCTTCACTGCGATATTCACAAAGTTTTGTCCGTTGTACGCTCGGACTTTCTTCAGGTGATCTGAATTTCCTCAAAGACATATGGCTCAGTGGATAAAAACGATGGTTAGATCCAGTGACTAGGCACAAAGAGTTGTGTGTTCAATACCAAACCACAGCAGTGGGGAGCCAAAACTTGGGGACTTGAGTTAAAGCGAAATAACTGAAGAGGCGTGGCGCGTGGAACGAGAATAATCTACCCCGATGGACGAAATAAAGGGTTCGTTTCGAAATTCCTGAAGAAGGTCGGAGCGTACATCGGCCGGAATGTTGTGAATATGACAATGAAGGTGTGGATAACAGTCTGAATAATGTAAATAATCTGTAGGTGATAAATCTGAAACCCAATCACATATTCACACAATAGCTCTCGAAAAAACAAAAATACAGAAACACAGTATTAAAAAAATACTGTATGTATGTCTGTTAATATCTGCCGTCCATTCATATCTATTTCTACACATAGACTAACGTAAAATCACACACACGGACGAAAAGAAAGGGAGGACGAGTCGGGAAAAGGAGGGAGGGAGAGGGAGAGGATTAGGGTGGGAGGGGGATAGGGAGAGGAAGAGGAAGGGAGGGAACGAGAGGGAGAGAGAGGGAGAGAGAGGTAGAGAGAGGGAGAGATAAAGACAGGGAGAGGGAGGAGAAGAGAGAAGGATGGAGAGAGAGGGAACGAGAGGGGGATAGAGAGGGAGGGCGAGGGAGGGATGGAGATGGAGGGAGAAAGAGAGAGGGGAGGGAGGAGAAGAGAGAGGGATAAAGAGAGAGGGAGAAGAGGGAGGGAGAGAGAGAGGGGAAAAGAGAGAGAGAGAGAGAGAGAGGGAGGGTGGGGGTGTGTGTGAATGAAGTCATTGTTCATTGTTTCCTGGATGGGTTTAATCATCGTTCTGTGTGTTCCTTTTCGGATTTCACTTCATTAATGGTTACCTAAAGTTGCTTTGATCCGTTCGCATTGTTTTTCGTCTTTCAATCAGTCACAACTTTGATGACGAACAAAGATAAAAATCCTCTAATGTATGAAAGAAAAAAAAAACACTTTCACCAAGAAACGCTTTATCAGCACAGGGAAATAATTAGCAAGCCTTTAGCGCAAAAGACTCAAATACGGGCGTCCGTGTCAACACATAAACAAACACACACACACGCGCGCGCACACACACACAGAGAAAAAAGAGACAGAGAGAGAGAGAGAGAGAGAGAGAGGTTGCATATACACACACATTGCCACATGGATTAAATTCAGAATTGTACAAAACAGTAAGAAACAAATATATATACAATGAA
>OZ010592.1:11413178-11418178 GCA_963932145.1 Acanthosepion lycidas | reverse complement strand
AGCAGGGAGGGTTCCCTAAGGTGTGTAAATGAGAGCAGTTTCGTTTTAAATTAAAGTTTACCATCCATTTCCTACCCAGTTAACCACAGATTGGAGGCCCTTTTCGAGACCAACGACCAGATTAGTTTTGTCAGTGATACCAGATTTGCTATTTAGGCAGGAGTAAATAGTAGTGTCTTCTGCATAGACACCATGAAGATCATTAACTTTAGAACCCTAACCGTGGGTATATAGTACCCATCGCCAGTTTTCCTATTTTTAATTACAATTTTCAGTACCTGATTTTCTTACCTAAATAATGTTTTTCAGTTCCTATTAATGTTAACTCAAAGTACAAAGTTTGAAGTGCCTGCATGTAAAATATTTTAAATAAAGATTTATATTTAATATTTTTTTGATGTTTTCAAAATCGGGTATGATATAACCATGGTTAGTAGTGGTGTAACTTTAATTGATGGTTAGTGTTCTAGGGTTAATGAAGATCAGAAACAGTGTAGGACCCAGGATAGAGCCTTGGAGAATACTTGCGTTCGTGAGAAAGGAACTGAAGGAGAATCCATTTACTTGTTGCCTCTTGCTTTCCTGCTTGTTGGAAATTCTCACCTGTTGTTCCTGTCTTTAAGAAATCAGGTGAATCGTCCGAACCTCCCAACTATCGGTTTATTTACCATCATCCTCTTCTTTTGTAAAAATACTAGAGGACCTAATCAATACTGAACTGATTAAGCATCTCATATCACATGGCCTACTTTCAGATTAGAAATATGGTTCTCTAGAGCAAATGTATTAACGGTTATTTCTAAAAGAGTCTATAAAACTTTAGATAGGAATGGTGAGTCTCATGTTCTTACGTTGGATATCTCGAAAGCGCTCGACAGGCATACTGGTCTTCTTCACAAGTTGAAAGTTTTCTCCGGACGAACTTCTGAAATGATTCAATCTTAGCAAAACAAAGAATGAAAGGTGTCCTGAACGGCCAATCTTCTAGATCATTTCGTATTCAATTTTGATTCTTTTTTGAGGATGATAGGTGGATGGATTAAGATTTTTACATAAAAATGCAATAGTTCATGGTTAAAATTATTTTACCATATACCATTGTTTGGACCAGGTGACAATAGAATGCAACTCGGATTGGGAAATCGGAGAGCTGAGTTCGATATCCACTAAAGTTCATTACATTCACTCACGTGCTAATACCTTTCGGAAAGCTATGAATCAATTCATTCTCCTGCCAGCTATGGGTAAATAGAGGACAGATTCGGTTCTAAAGCCATTGGGAGGCAAGCTGTTTAGGAGAAGGAAAAACTCTGAATGCAAAACCTCCAAATATGGCTACATAGGAGTGAAGTCTGGGCTCTGTAGCCATGGTTGGAAACCAGACTAGGAGAAGGACAATCCTTAATTCAATTCTTAAGATATCATGTTTCGTTCCGGTAACTCCTGCGATGATGCCCGTTCTAAGCTGTATCGGCCTCTGCCTTTCGCTTCGACAACATCGGTGGCGTGGAGAGGGGAGATGTGTTGCATGGACAAGTATTGATGTCTTATAAAAAAAAAAAAAAACTTGCCGAAGCCTGTACCCTAGAGAGGGCATACCTCATTGGGTGTAGGTACACAGTCTCTTGAGACTAACGGATGCCACAAACGCACACACACACACACACACACACACACACACACACACACACACACACACACACACACACACACACATATCTATATATATCTATCTTTCTCTTTTTCTCTCTCTCTCTCTCTCTCTATATATATATATATATATATATATATATATATATATATATATATATCGGTTGTGTCAATATTACCTCGATAAAGTTCAACGACTAAAAATTTTATATGACTTCCTGCCCCCTCCCCCTCTCTCTCTCCCGCTCACACACAGAGATATGGCTTGTGTCTTTTTTACCTTGATAAATTCATCGACTATGAATTTTATGACTTCCTGCCTCACACACACACACACACACACACACACACATATATATATATAGGCTTGATATATATACATATATTAAATTTGTCACTTAGCTGATTGATGTTATATTCAGCACTCGACTCCAGGGTTTCGTAGACGGACGTTTATGTAATCATTCAGCCCACTCGTCAGTAAGGTATATCCAATTACTAAGCATTTTCTAACTATTGTTATTTTTATACTTAGTTAAAAATTAATTTATGCGCTATTTTTTTGTGTTGTTTTTTCTTTTTGTGTGTAAATATTTATGTATGTATATGCCTGTGCGTGTGTGTGATTGTATGCGTGTATCTCTTCGTGTATGTATGTTTAGAATATCGTGGCGATTTCTCCTTTCCACAATTTCAATTATTTATATATACATGCATGTACACACACACACAGACACACAGACACACACACGCACACACACATATATATATATATATATATATATATATATATATATATATATATATATATATATATATATACCGAGTGTAACAGCAAAAATGTCCAAATCATGTAACAAGAAAATTGTCCATTTGTTAGATTAAGCTTTCAACCCTTGTATCTTAGAAATGACTAAATAATATCATACTGAAATTCTTTGAGGTTTATAACACTATAGAAGTCTACTTTGAACAATAATTATTCCCCAAGCTTACCAGAAATATCGTGTTGAAATCGATCATTAAGGAAAATGATCATTATTAATTAACTATAGCTAAGAGTCGAAAGGTCATGAAGGACTGAAATACAGTTCAAATATATATATATATTTTTTTTTCAAGGATAATTTTCCAACTTATTCAAGAGAATCTTCGCCCTCTCTAACTTTCTAACATTCTGTCCTGGAGTTGACTCAGAGATTTCACGTACGATTTCATTTTTAGTTTTTTTTCATTGCTCTTTGGACTGTCATAACTGAAAATCTTTTCTCATGTGCCAAACATCTTATGAATTGAGTTGGATCTTTTCTAATTGATCCTGTTGTGATCTTTTGATCCAGCCATTCTACCTACTGTTCCCTCTTTTTTAAAACTCATTCGCTTTTATCTTTGTGGTTCTTGAATGGACTTTGAAGATGGCAGTCAGGTTATGAATGTTGCTGCCATTACTAGAGACTTTAATGATATTTATCGTGTCAGCATTTCTCAGTTGGGAAGACAGTGGGTCTGACACAATGCAATTTTAACCTTTCTTTTTAATTGAATGACTAAAAGTTTTTCAGTGATTCTTACGAAAGATGGCTAATCGTCTTATCTGAAAACATGGAAAAAAAAAGAATATCAATTAGTTTAGTGTCTTTTTTTATATTAAATGAATTTGGGAAATGAATGCTGTTAAATAATGTCGACAATAACGTAACCCGCCACCTCAAATTTTGATAGAGCCTCTTGTTTTAGATGATATGTTTAATTTATATTCTAATTACATGCTTGTGATGGATAAGTTTTACAAGGATGAGAGAGCTTTTTTGCAATACATAGTTAGATTTGAACTGCAGTTTTTAGTTACTAAAATTAAATTAGTTTAACACAAGGCGGCAAACAAGAAAACACTTTGGTATCGAACTCAGTATTCACTAGTAAGTGTTCAACCAGACTAGCCGACTAACCATTAAGCTACAACGATGTGCCAAGCGCTGTACGCTGAATATAATTGGGCTACTGCTATTTGGTCGATGTGATTAATACGCATCAATGAATTAAATGCATTCACAAAAGAGATTATATTTAAAAATATATATTTGATTTTCCAGCATTTGTTGCGGGCATTGACTTACGTCCTATATATATATATATATATATATATATATATATATATATATATATATATATCCAATGGCCGCTTGTTTATTTTCTACGCTATGTTCTACGCTCCCACGATATATCTATCTTTTTACGTTTTTCAAAAAGAATGTGTCACCGTGTCGACAGTTCAATATCTAAACGAGTAAATAAATAAAAAGAAATTTTACTTTCATGTGTAGTAAAAACTTCATTTATAAACATTTAAAATAGTTGACGCCAATATATATAAGAACATAATATACAAATTATATATATATATATATATATATATATATATATATATATATATATATATATATATATATATATGTAAACAAATATATGGATATAGATCCGACAGTATGAAGAAAAATGTACGGAAAAAACAAACAAAAATCTTAAGATGCAATTATGCTGTTTTAATGTTAATATAAAGACAACGTCGGACGTTTCTGTCTAGTAGACCATCTTCAGGACATATTCATAAAACATAATTAACATTAGACTATATTATATTAGACATATTCATAAAACATAATTAACATTAGACTATATTATTATGTTCATCGTCTTTTCATGTTGAATTAAATTATTAACATTAAAACAGCAGAGTTGCATATTAGGATATTTGTTTGTTTTTTCCGTATATTTTTCTTCACATATATATATATATATATATATATATATATATATATATATATATATATATATATATATATATATATATAATCACTTGTATATCCTTGCTTGTACCAGTTTGTAATGTTCTGGATGGAGCGGCTTGGGGATAGTAGTTGTGGATCGTGGGGGCACAGTCCTATGGGTAAAACACTATATATATATATATATATATATATATATATATATATATATATATATATATATATATATATATATATATATATCGAGCGGCGCTACATTTACTCTGATTCGCTACATCTTCGTAACCGAAGCCCGTTAGAACAGTTTGTCTGACGTAACTGTCCGGGTTTCAATTCTCCCTAGAGGATGCGCACTGCTGTTGAGTCCCAAATATAGGACAAAACGGCCGTCCAGTGCTTTCTGCATTCTGTTTACTCTAGACTCGATGAATTACTTAATTATAATTATCTCGAATCCTCTATCATATATATATATATATATATATATATATATATATATATATATATATGAACGTGTTAAAATATTTAGCATGTATAAAAAAAACAATAACATTACGCATAAAT
>OZ010592.1:11385678-11408178 GCA_963932145.1 Acanthosepion lycidas | reverse complement strand
TATATGTGTGTGAAAAGTGTGTGTATATAAATATAAAAATATATATCTATATATGTATAATTATTTATATATTATATGCGCGGTACTTATTAGAAAGCGCTCAATATCAGAGATAGAGCTAACATATTTGGTTGGATAGATGTGAGTTTGTGACCCTGGGTTTCACGCTTTAGCGATCGTCAGACAAACTGATTAATTTAAAAAAAAAATTGGGTGTATGTAGATTGCGTGTATTGGTGTTATTGTGGAAGTGGTGGGGGAAACTTCATCGTTTTTTCATCGTACTAACGCAAACATCGATGTATGCAGACACATATACATACTTGGTCGTCCGTCGGGACTCATACATATATAAACATATGTGGGCAGTTTCGGATATGGGTGGTGTTGTGTCTATACATTTGTATGTTGAAATTTCAAGATTGGAAGTGTGGCGGAAATGTCTCGTGAATGTCTCGTGAATGTATACATGTCATATATTTTATTTTTCCGCTGAATAATATTTCCTCGCATGTATGTATATACGTGTGGTGGGGTTTGTGTGAAATTATGATAGGTAAAAAATTATTATTATTTATATTTATTTTTAAATATTGAAAAAATGTTATTTTCTTTTTTGTATGGTTCATATGTGTTGTTGATCAGGTTAAGAGTGACGTCAAGGAAGTTTACTATTGTTGTGCTTGGATTTATCTCTATTTTGAATCCAATATTTTTTAGGGCGTTCACTATTTTCTTCCTGAATTTGTCTTTTTTGGGGCCATTGGATTTCCTTATTAAGATAAGACCGTCATCTCTGTATAATCCTGTTTCCTTTCTCTCCAGGATTCTGGCCAGGTATGATAGGATGAGTATGCCTACTAATTCGCATAAAAGCTCCATCGTAGCTACCCATTGTTACGTCAAATATGTTGTAGAAAATGACACCCCAACTTACGTACACACATCCTCCAACCATCCACTTCTATCATCAAACACATGCCAAATTCAATCAGCCGCAGATTATCTGAGAACTCATCTAACATACACATTTTCAATAGCAAAAAAGCACCATACAACGAAGGACTAAAAGCAAGTGGATACACCCAAAAACTACAATATATACCCCACACAGACAAAACGCAAAAACAGAAAGAGAAACATTATCTGGTTTAATCCTACCATATAACAAAACCGTTAAAACGCACAGAGGCAAAATATTCCTAAACTTAATAGAAAAACTCTTCACAGAAGCAAACAAATTATCAAAAACATTTAACAAAAATAAGGTAAAGATCAGTTACAGCTGTACAAAAAACATAACAGAAATAATAAAAAGCCACAACAAAAAAATGACAACCTACAAAAATGAAACCAAAGATCCAATATGCAACTGCAGAAACAGAACAAGATGTCCACTCCAGGGAAATTGCCAACTTACGAACACAATATACAAGGCCAAGGTAAGTGCAAACAACAACATAATGCACTACATCGGTGCCACCGAACGTCCATTCAAGATGAGAAATAACAATCACAAACTTTCCTTCACCAACAGGAAATATTCGAACAGCACGACACTTTCTACATACATATGGCAGCAAAAAGACAAAAATATCACATCAACAATAAGTTGAGAAATATTGAAAAAAGCCCCTGCCTACAGCAACATTACAAAAAAATGCCTACTTTGCCTACACGAAAAAGTAGCAATATCACACAAACCGCAAAAGAACCTACTAAACAAAAAATCAAAGATAATCTCCAAATGTAGGCATGAGAACAAGTACCTATTATCCGAAATCATACCAAACGGATAAAATAGACAAACTACCAACAATCACAATTCAATTTCAAGATACCATCAAAATAATTGCATCTATCATTATTATCATTGCACCACCATTAGTAATCACTTTTACCACTTTACAATAACTATTATCTAATAATATTATCATTACCACCAACGCCCAGCACCATCACTTACACATCACACCTACTATTATAAATCCTCTACAATCTTTAACGCATATTACTCCCCAGCGTATTTAACACCTTAAAACAATAAGATCAGTTATAATTTATATATATAACCATGAGAATAAACACCCATTACCAGGATTCATAATAAATAAAAATAAACAAATAAATATAAAATAAAATAAAACACTAACAAACACCCTTTAGTTCAAGCTAGCACCACAATAATTACATTTATAGGTTTTATTATTCTCCCACCAACATTACTAATCGCTAAATGTGATATCTCTCCACACAAACACAACTTTCAACACAAACATATATATATATATATATATAATGATACTTCCACTAATAAATATAGACTCTCTCGTCGAATTCAACATATGAGGGTCAAGCAGATCAGTTCCTAGGAAGCCGACAGCCCGACAACAGTACATGAGATTTGATTATAGTGGTGAAGGTTTCGTGCAGGACCATACACACTTTCTGAAGGGTCGAATACAGACACCTGGTCCACTATGTGCCACAAGGTCCCCAAACGACCCTCCGCAGGTTTTGAATTCAGAATTTTCCTTCTCCTAGACCAGTTGCCATCTAAGGCGATAAAACCGAGTCTGTCATGCTATTTACCAATATATATATATATATATATATATATATATATATATATATATATATATATGTGTATTTGGTTGGATTTTTGTGAGTTTGTGACCCTGGGTTTCACGCTTTTCCGATCGTCAGAAAAACTGATTAATTTTTAAAATTTGAAAAAATTAATCAGTTTGTCTGACGATCGCAAAAGCGATCCTAAGGTCAAACTCAAATCAAACCAACCAAATATGTTAGCCCTATCTCTGATATTGAGCGCTTTCCAATAAGTACCGCGCATATAATATATAATTATACATATATATATATATATATATATATATATATATATATATATATATATATATATAATTATATACGCACACACTTTTCACACACACATATATATATATATATATTTATACACACACACACACATATATATATATATATATATATATATATATATATATATTGTTTTGCTGCGTGCAGTCAATTTTTCATCTTGCTTAGCTAAAATACTTAATACATACTTTGTGTTATTATGGAAGAAAATTTCCTTCGCACATCATTTTTCTTGTCTCAGTTTTCTATATTCCCACGCAAAATTCAATGATCAAATATTTCATCTTTTATGTTCTCAACAGCGCTCATTACTTATTCATCTCTAGCGTATGTTATTCGAATAAGACATTAAAACCATGCAGTTTACTGCGCCGAGAAACATCTTATAAAAAAAAGTAATTATGTATTAATTAATTAAAATCAAATAGTACACCTGCTTTAGAACTATATTTAGTATGTTACACCATAAGTTCGATTCTTAGATAAGTTGGTCGTGTGTTTGAGGGAAATTTTAAAATACCATTAGCTATCTGCATATTGCTGTATCTACACTATGACCGGCTCTTACAATTAACATTTCTGCCCGAAAGATATTTTCTAATTCCAGGTTTCTTCAAGACATCGGCGATCAGGACTCTTAGTTTGACTTTTTGTTTTGGTCGAGGAAAGTGCACATGTTTCATCATGATTTTGAATTAAGAAAATTTTTAAGGTACCTCCTCTACCATCCTCTTTTACCCATAGCTGGGAGAAGAAGTAATGGATTCCTGCTTTCTCCAAGGACATTACTACGAGCGGAGCAATAACGCTAGCTATTAATATTAAGCAAGAATGAATCTGAAAAAAAAAGTCGAGGAAGAAGAGGAGGGTGTGAAGAAGGAAAACAAGAAGTAAGGAAAAAAAAGAGAAAACGAAAGAAAATATATACAAAGCGGGAAGTGACAAAAGAAAGAGAATCGAATAAAAAAAATATACAAATAATATATATATATTAGGCACGGTGGAGTAATGGATATCTGCTTGGATTGAGGATTCGGAGAGCCGATTTCGAATTCCAGTTGAATCTATTACATTCACTTACGTGCTAATACCCTTGGGGAAAGGTATGAAACCTCTTCTTCTCCCTCCAGTTATGGGTAAAATAGCAGGACAGACTGGGTTCTATAGCCTTGGATATTCTACTGCAGAAAGAAACGGCAACCTACTGCTGGAAAGATCTGCCGCGTCAATCATGTATCGAAAACTAGTTTTAAAACCCGATATTATAACCATCTTAGTAGGTGAAACCTAGTTAGGTTTGCCTGGCTTTTTAGGTTCATATATATATATAGGAGGCACGGTGGAGTAATGGATATCGGCTTGGATTGAGGAATCGGAGAGCCGAGTTCGAATTCCAATCGAATCCATTACATTCACTTAAAATAGCTGGGCAGACTGGGTTCTATAGCCTTGGATGGCAACTGGTCTAGGAGAAGGACAACTCTGAATTCAAAAACCTGCGGAGGGTCGTTTGGGAACCTTGTGGCATTCGGTGCACCAGGTCTCTGTATTCGTCCCTCCAAAAAGTGTGGATGGTCCTGCACGAGGCCTTCGCCAATATAATCAAATCTCATGTGCCGCTATTGGGCTGTCGGTTTCCTGGAAACTGATCTGCTTGACCCTCATACGTCGAATCTCGACGGGAGAGTCGATTATTATATATATATATATATATATAATCAGAAGAAAAGGTTTACGTTTGCTTCTTATGGTATGTAAAATACATAGGTTAGTTAATAAAACAAGGACAAACGAAAGGGTACCAATATAACCAGCGGGGTAAACATTGGATTAAATATTAATTATTAAAAATATGACAGAAATGAAGCAGGGAAAGAAATGTATTAAGTCCGGAACTTTCGGATACGCCTGTGTCCTTCATCAACTGAGAGAGAAATAAATAGAGAAATGGGAATTACTAACCGACAGATGTTTTTTTAGACGGTGTTTTTTCTGGTGGAAATCATATTATTAGCAAAAACCAATCTCTGTCTGATTCCTAGCTGTGCGAAACTTAATGAAAATAAACTTAAATTCAAAATTTTGATCGGTGTAAAAGCGTTAGGCCAGTCTATTATTAGTAGTAGGGTTTATGGGGGAGTAAGATTGTAAGCATAAATGAAGAGAGTTATAGATTGCGGAGTGGGGAAGACGTATCGAGTGTAGCGAATGTAACCAAAAAATCTTCGACCAAGTTGTCAATTCCAGAAAGACGGGCTGTAGTTAGAATAACTTGTCAATTTCGGAAAGATGGGCTACATTAGAATAACATCCGACGAGACAAAAAAGTGAGGCGAAAAAAGGAATATATATAGTAATAAAATATAATAAATGAAATAAAATGAAAAGCAAAAAGGGAAGGAACAAATAAAAGGATGAAATCTTTGGATATTTTTTGGAAATCTAATGTTAAAAATGGGGGGAGGGTGCAGAAAAAATGAAGAAAAACAGTGAGGAAAAGTGTGTACATATATAGATGGGCATGTGTACATAAGTGCACATAACAATGTGTAAATATACACAAGACACCACACACACTTATGAATCTCAATACACGTGAAGATATAAATATATATATACAAGATTAATATGTATCTACACTAATCTTCTACTTGCCTTACGTAAGCTTATATCTAAAAGAACTATAGTTAGAGAACTAAAGATCGTATAAAAGAGGGTGAGCGGAAAGCAGCCCTCAGTGTACAGGGCAATACTTCCATTACTGAATAGTACGTCATGAGAAGAAATCATAGGTGGCACAATATAAAAGTATAGTAGGTTGGTCAGGGCTGTTAAAATTTGTAGTTAAAATATGGGAAAAGGGCTTACTTATTCGAGGAGTGGCATTGCAGATAATAGATTACATTGTGGAAATTATACTCTCTGAGTAAACCGAAATCTCTGTTTAATCCCTTTACATATATATATATATATATATATATATATATATATATATATATATATATATATATATGTGACACTATTTAGGGTTGCCTGAAAAAAAAAAAAGGAAAAAAGGCGAGAATTAAATTAGGTGATGAGAATATATCACGAAAAAACGATGTTATTTTTTTTCTAACAGGGAAAAGTGGTAAAGATTTTATTTTCATTATCGAAGGAAGGAAGGTCGCGGATCGGCCGCATTTGATTTATGTTACAGGGCGGCGAATAAGATATAGCCATCTGCCCATGGCAATAAGGAAAGTTTCAAATTGGCCGAGTGACCTACGGGACAGAATGCTAAGAGATAAAAATTAATTGGGTCGCGAGAGGAATGTCCCCTGGATCTTCCGCAGAGTACCAGGAAGGAAAGATTAAGCCTTTGACTTTCTGCATAATATCATTTGAGAGGAGCATCTGTTTTGTGTCGGAGCTAGCTATGATAAAAAGAAATAAAATTATTTTATCGGGACGAATAATTGGCTGTGGATATCGCCAGATGACCACCCACTTGTTTGGCGAAGGTCTTGATTGATAAAGTCCAGGTGACATTCGGATAAGATTGAGATTAAGGGACCACACTACGGGTCGTATTGGCTTGTTGTCGGGCAGAAGAAAGAAAAAGAAAAGAAAAAGAAAAGAAAAAGAAAAGAAATAAGATATTTTTTTTCTTTGAGCAAGATTTTTTAAACCGAGTCCAGTCTGGTCACACTCACACTGCTGGGCGTCCATTGGGTGAATGGTGGCGTGAGCGGTAGGCGAAGGTAATCATGTGAAGAGGGAGGGGAGGCCTGTTGACGCCCCTCTGAAGAGATCAGTGTGAGATGCCACTGTGAGAGAGAGGGGAAACCCGTCGACACCCTCTGAGGGTATGGGTGAGATACCAATATGAGAAAGGAAGAATTTGAGAGGACGAAAGACTTCCAAAAATGGAAATTAATAATTCTTCCTGACGGAAAACAAAGAAAAACCCTTTATGCGGATTTAGAATTATCAAGTAACCTCAAACCCCGACAGACCCACCCCGGTTTTGGTCGGCGTCCATTTAAGCAGAGTCGCAACGAGTTGCGGCAATTGAATTAAGGAGTTCGCAGTTGAGGCAGACAGTTGCAGAGTTAGTAGAAAGACAGCCTCGCAGAAAGCTGACTGAAATATTCCACGCAATTCCGAACTCAACTTCTAACCAAGAACAATTCATTTTTGAAGAACGACTTAGACTCATACCACCAAAACAACTTTTACGAATATCGCCTGAAGATACACCAAAACCAGTTTCTTAAAAGAACAATTTAAGATGTTAAGACTCGCCTAACAAACGCAATATTAGCGGATTGGGAGAAAGACGCAGTCCTGTATTCAGCAACCAGATATAAAATATTGTTATTCCTTTTTAACACATTTGAACTTTTCGAGTTATTAGTTTATTTTCTTTTACATATACTTGTGCGGTATTACCCTTGTTCGGACTCGACTTGCATTACGGCCCGGCGACTGATTGATTTCGTCTAACTAAGATCAAATCACAACGTGGGTAGGTTAGACTAGAAATCAAAACAGTTACTTCGGTAACCAGACGTTGGAGGCGAGCTGGGAACGACAAAGCTGATACCGAATCTAACCAGATTCCCATCCGAATCAGCAACAGGTTAGAACGTTACAACGGGTGCCGTGACCAGGATAGCCCGGCGGGCGTGGCCAGGCAGACGTCACATTTTGTGCCGCGACCAATAACAAGTCACATTGGTCGTCACAGGACAGGATAGGACGGTGACGGCGCGGTGACAGATGCGGTGTGGTCACAATTAGCGCCGCGATCAGGACAACACGGCCGGCACGGCCAGGCAGACGTCACATTTGGCGCAGCGACCCCGGGGTGACGTCACACACACACACACACACACACACACACATACACATACACACACACACACACATATATATATATATATATAGTCCAGCCAAATCCATTACATTCACATATGTTAATACTCTGGGAAAAAGGTATGAATCCTCTTCTCCCCACAGTGTTAGTTGGTAACTGGTTTAGGAGAAGGACAACTCTGAATTCAAATCATGCGAAGGGTCCTTTGGGGACACTGTGGGACGTAGGGCACCAAGTCTCTGTATTCGGCCCTTCAAAAAGTGTGAATGGTTCTCCCCCAAAACTTCACCATTACAATCAAATCTCATGTGCTGGTGTCAAGCTGTCGGTTTCCTAGGAACTAATCTGGTTGACCCTCATACGACGAATTCGACGGGAGAGTCGAGTATATATATATATGTGTGTATGTGTGTTTGTGTGTGTGTATGATAGTGTGTAGAAATGATCTAAATAAAGTGATACGCTCAACCATATATATATAAGCGATTACATACATATACAGGTGACAAAATAACTCTTTGTTTAATAAATGGTGGAGACGAAACAGTGTAGTTAAACAGAGCTATAATATATATATTAATAATTACAAATATACTTACGTTTATAGTACTACTCAGGTTTTCCCTAACATCAGGTGCTAAAAGTCACGCACACACACACATACAGAGAGAGAGAGAGAGAGGGTGAAAAGATAGACACAGAAATAAACAGGGAGATATTAAAAGAAAGTTAAGTGAAAGAATACAGTACATTATTGTATAACTTTTTTCTTTTCCACATATGGAATCCATGTATGACAAGTATGGCTAACGAAGGTATAAAAGATTTGGTTTAGTATATTTTGTTTTACGGCATATCAACCTCAATGGGTTATTTAATGCCGACAGCATTTTTAGGATAGATTCGTATAAATAGAATATGTATTCTTTGGTTTAGATTGGTTTGGTTTATTTTTTATTACGGCATATCAACCTCAATGGGTTATATAATGCCGGCAACATTTTTAGAATAGATTTGTATAAATAGAATATGTATTCTTTGGTTTAGATTGGTTTGGTTTATTTTGTTTTACGGCATATCAACCTCAATGAGTAATTTAATGCTGGCAAAGTTTTTTATTGCTGGTAATATTTTGTTTTGTCAAAAATCTGCTTCTGTTAATATATTTCCTTCAAAATTGTATTGCTGGTAATAATTCTTTTCAAGAAAATATTGCTGGTAATAATTTAAAAAAAGTATTGCTTGTAATAGTTAACTATTTGCCTATAGCTGGGACCCTAACAGGTGCTACCAGCCCGGGTCAGGTTGGACCTGGGAACACCAGCAATTAAGAGGTGATTCCATGCTCCTCAAAACCTTCTGATCAAAACCTTGCTGCTCAATGTAGTTTATCGTCTTACCCAGGACGCGGGTGTAGTTTAACGGAAGATATAAAAGGACAAGGATTAGAAGAAGAAGATACAGGCATTGTGTATGAGAAGTATTTGACTTACCAAGCCGCAGTGAATATCATACGTGTCCAGCTAATCATATATAATCATTTTTTTACGTCCAAACCAAAATTGTGGTGGAGTTTTACTGTAGGAAATGCCACGAAAAATTTAGCGAATATTAAAATGCGTATTCAAATGAATGTCATTTGCATCTGTCTTTTAAAGTATACTAAACTGTTATATGATACCTGTCCTACTGTATAGCAGTAATTACTGGACGATCTCCTCAAAGACGGAGGAGAAATTTGAATCATCAGAAATGTGATTCTACAGAAAGATGCTGAGGATGCTGTGGACCTAACATGTGTGTAATAACGAAGTTTTACAGAAAATGCAAACTAAAAAGAAAGCTAATACTTAACACCAGGAAAAGACAGTTGTGGTTTCTGGGACATATATCGAGGAAGGACGGCTTAGAAAATCTGTTACTTACGGGACAGGTAGAGGACAAGAAGGATACAGAAAGACAACCCATGACATACTTGATGGCGGAACAGGGCTTGGAAGAAGTAGCAGGAGAAGATTTTATTAAGAGCTACAAGGGACAGGAAGTTGTGGAGAGCCATGATAGTCGATGTACTGAAAGGAGACGGCCCATAAAGAAGAAGTGTGTGGTTCCGTATACAGACAGTAGATAAGACAGTAGCTACTTATAAGAAGATGGAATCCAGGTATTTCTTCATGTAAGTTTTTCATGATCGAATTTTGGGGGTAAAATCTCTTCAATATGAAGTAAACCTGAACATTGTAAACAATATTCCTTTAATTGTGGGTCGATTATGCTATTTTTAAATACTTGGGTAGATATAGTTTTAAATAATTCCAACCTTTATTTTAACCAACTTAAGCTGGTCGGCTTAATTTAGCTAAGTAATTTATTTTCAAGCATCCTTGATCACCAAAATTGTAGGAAAGTAATTATTTTAAGAAGCTCTCAGTAATTTCGCTCGCAATTAACTAAAATCAAGTGAAGACATTTGCCGTTCATTTCTAAGCCGTGTAAACGTATTTTCTTAGATATGTGATAGATTATTGATTTCTTTTTTCAATCGATTCGAGGTCCTGCTACTAAATGCTTCTCGTTTTGTCTTGCGTAGTAAAATTCTGACTTTGATGTTTTGTGCGAATATTTTTTCCTTTTAAAGCTGGGGAATTTTTTTAAAAGCCTGTCGATTATTTCCTACAACACTTCGGCATTTTGTTCAACAAATTTACACACGTAGCTACAGACAAACAGAAGACGATTACAACTTGCTTTTGAATCATTCCTAATGCTTTCAAACGTTTCGAATCTGTGTGTGCTCAAATCCTAATGATTCTACAAATTCAGCTTGCGCATGGCATGAGTCTTCATGAAGTAATACCTCCAATTCTTCGTCTTCAAACCATTTCGGTGCGCCAGAGCAACATCAAAATCATTATTTTTGAAGTGTTTAAACCAAACTCTGCATGTTGTTTCCGACAGAGCATGGTCGCCGTAAGTCTCAACAAGAATTCTGTATGTTTCAGCTGCAGATTTCTTTTGAATAAAGTAATGCAGTAAACTTCCACGGAGATAGACATTCTTTGGCACGAAATTCGATATGCTTAATGCTATGAAAAACAAAATTCTTTACACTTTGGCGAAATAACACATTGAATTTCAAGCTTGCTTATAGTACTTCTTTATAGAAGCGTTATAATCTGAAACTACACTCACGCAGTTCAGGCAACGTCAGTTGTTGGAAAACGGCGAGGTCAATATATATATATATATATATATATATATATGAGAGTTTGTGTTGAAAGTTATGTTTATGTGGAGAAATATAATATACTGAAAGATAATGTTTGTATCTATTTACTTTCAAGCCACGTCCTGGCTAAGAAGACAAATCACATCCGCGTCCTGGGTAAGACGATAAACTACATCCATCAGCAAGGCCTCTAATCAAGAGGATTTTAGAAGCGTGGAACCAACTCTTATTTGCTGGTGTTCCCAGGTCCAACCTGAACCGGGGTGGTAGCACCTGTTATGGTTCCAGCTATAGGCAAATAGTTAACTATTACCTGAAATACTTTTTTAAACAAAATTATTAACAACAATACAATTTTAAAAGAAAAAATATTACCAAAAATAGATTTTTGGCAAAACAAAATATTACCAGCAATAAAAAATATTGTCGGCATTAAAAAAACCATTGTGGTTGATATGCCGCAAAATAAAATAAACCAAACCAATCTAAACCAAAGAATACATATTCTATTTATACAAATCTATTCTAAAAATGTTGTCGGCATTAAATAACCTCTTGAAGCTGATATGCCATAAAACAAAATAAAACAAACCAATGTAAACCAAAGAAGGCATATTCTATTCATACGAATCTATCCTAAAAATGTTGTAGGCATTAAATAACCCATTGTGGTTGATATGCCGTTAAACAAAATAAACCAAACCAATCTAAACCAAAGAATACATATTCTATTCATACGAATGTATCCTAAAAATGTTGTCGGCATTAAATAACCCATGGAGGTTAATATGCCGTAAAACAAAATAAACCAAACCAATCTGAACCAAAGAATATATATTCTATTCATACGAATGTATCCTAAAAATGTTGTCGGCATTAAATAACCCATGGAGGTTAATATGCCGTAAAACAAAATAAACCAAACCAATCTAAACCAAAGAATACATATTCTATTCATACTAATGTATCCTAAAAATGTTTTCGGCATTAAATAACCCATGGAGGTTAATATGCCGTAAAACAAAATAAACCAAACCAATCTGAACCAAAGAATATATATTCTATTCATACGAATGTATCCTAAAAATGTTGTCGGCAATAAATAACTCATTGTGGTTGATATGCCGTTAAACAAAATAAACCAAACCAATCTAAACCAAAGAATATATATTCTATTCATACGAATGTATCTTAAAAATGTTGTCGGCATTAAATAACCCATTGTGGTTGATATGCCGTAAAACAAAATAACCCAAACCAATCTGAACCAAAGAATATATATTCTATTCATACGAATGTATCCTAAAAATGTTGTCGGCATTAAATAACCCACTGAAATGTTGATATGCCCTTAAACAAAATAAACCAAACCATACGTTCTAGCCGGTATTAATCATTCTTCCATTATTAAATAGAGCAGACGATTACAACTATTAGAGAGTTCAATTTTCAACCGCTGTATCACGCTTGTGCCCTGTTCGAAACTATGTTCAGCCTGGTAAAAAAGGAATAACTCATCGTGGAGGCAAGGGAAGCCATACTTTAACAACAGTTAATACGCTAATGAGTTCTTTCGTCATTATGTTTATTCTTATCTTACTTTTTTAATGCAAACCTCAAAAGCCACCACTGTTAGCGGATAACTAACTTTAATATGTGATACGAATGTACGAAGAGAAAATATATTTTTAAAAGTATTTTGCAGATATAGAGGAAGGATAAGGATTAATCATTAATTTGAAGAGGTTAAGATTGTAGTGTTCTATTGCATGTCGTGTGTAAAAATTAAGGGCCGTTTGATTCCGTGAATGCTGCAGTTCCTCGTAAGACGACACTAAAGAATTGAGATTATCCGAGCATTTGCTATAGATGGTAATAGCGATAGAGTAGCAACATCTGTCCATATTTCTGAGATGAGGTATTATGTACATTATTTACATTATTCGGACTATTGTCCTCATCTTTGTTGCCATATTTATTACAACGTTTCGGCCGTTTTACGATCCGGCCTTCTTCAGATGGTTGAAATGTCAAACTGAACCCTTTATTTAGCTCACTGTGGTAAACTGTCTTAGTTCCACGTGCTATGTTTAATGGATGTCACTTATCAGTTATCTCCTGTTAATTCCCCTCTCCAAGTTAGTTAGATCCAGTGACAAGACCCAAAGAGTGTAAGTTCAATACCCGGTTAAGGCAGTGGAGAAGATGGAGAGGAGAATTAACAGGAGATAACTGACATCTATTAAACATAGCACATGGAACTAGAACAGTTTACCACAGTGAACAAAATAAAGGGTTCAGTTCGATATTCCAACCACCTAAAGAAGGCGTCGTACAATGTAATAATAAATATGGAGACAAAAATGAGGACAATAATCCGAATAATGTAAATAGAGTAGCAACATGTTTGCATCGTTGGGAAAGGGAGATACACTATGAATCCCTCGTAAGGCAGCATGAACAAATTTGAAGTCTTTCAATGCTTAAAAGTGAATATTGGGCAGTCCCGGTCCACATATGACAGAAAGACGCCATTTTGGGCATCCTAAACTGGTAAACTCATGCCAACGTTAGAAAATTTAAATGTCTCTACCCTAAAGATTCTGTCAGTTTAACAACCTGGAGTTCGAGATATAGCTGATGGGAAATACACATAGGTACACACACTAACATATATATATATATATATATATATATATATATATATATATATATATATATATATATATATATATATATTGTGTGTATTTAGGCAGCATCTTTTCATTCATACACGTTTCATTACATAATATAGACAAGTGTTGTCTATTTATTCTATGTAAATTTTTTTCGTTACTTCTGCTAAGTTTAATAACATTATCGTTGAAAGAAGAAAGAAATTCACAATAGTGATCCATATTTTTTTAATACAATCTAAGCTTTCGGCTTACTTAAGCCATTATCAAAGTTGTCAATTATTACATTAAAATCGCACCCCATCTATCTCATGACGTCACACATGTGGTCATGTGTGACGTCATGAGATGCGGTACGATTTTCGCTTCTAGCGTCTTATATGCGCGTGTTTATCGTTGCATAGAAATCTTCTATGTAAACATTGACAGACTATCATCATTGTATTGTCCGTATATTGTTTAATATGTTGTAATTATTATTATTTTTATTTAATTTTTCTCATGAATACATCTATCGAAATCGGTTTTGTTACTTTCCGCTGCTTGTCTTACTTTCGATGTCTCTTGTGAGTATTAAACTAACCCAAGCCGTCTTTCCTTGTTATGTATCTAAAACATTTCAGCTGTTATCAAACCTCTCTTTGTTTTTTTTTTGTTCCTCTTAAAACTTCCCAATATTCTGCATGCTATTTCTATGTTAATTTCAACCTTTTTCAATGAAGTCATATCTCAATCGGCTCTTATATCCAGCATTCTCTTCTTCATTTGGAAAGTTATATTTTGTGAAATTAATACCTGAGATAGATACTGAAAAGTCTCTTTCATTATTCTCCTACGTACTGGAATCACTTTGTCGTATTTTTATTTGTATTACACTAAACAGTTGTGTTTCAACGTTTTTCTTTTAAATTCCGACGTCCCCGATATATAACACTCATCATGAGTTGTCCCTTTTGCATACACATATGTAGTGATAGAGAACCAGAATGTATTTAGATTTATTTTCTCATTGTTTAGCATTATTCTGAGATTTCTTTCTCAGTTTATGTTTGTCGCTTGTACCGCCCACTGATGTTATTTGCAAACAATTGGCTTACATTTAAATTTCAAATTAGCTACAAAAAGCTACAGGAAAGCAGAGATTTGCTGCTGTCGTATAATTTATATAAAAAGAAATAATTTTGCAAATCTGTACGTCTATAATTATCTAGGGATTGTGATGTTGAGTTATTCATATATAACTTATTCTGTATGTATGTATGTACGTAACTAAAGATTTACCACGAAGGTTTCCCATCCTCACTTCTTTTGTATTAAGATTAGAGAATTAATCTCAAAGAGAGAAAGAGAGAGAGAGAGAGAGAGAGAGAGAGAAAGAAAGAAAGAGAAAGAGAGACAGACAGAAAGAGAGAGAGAGGTGGAAAGGGAGAGAGGGACAGAGAGATTTTTTCAATGTATTTCTTACAGCTATTGAATCTGTAATTTTATTTTGAACATCTATCTATCTACCTACCTATCACAATCCATTCATTTCTCAATCTATCTATCTATCTATCTATCTATCTATCTATCTATCTATCTATTCTATCTATCTATCACAATCCATACGTTTTCTATCTATCTATCTATCTATCTATCTATCTATATATATATATATATCACAATGTATTCGTTATCTATCTATCTATCTATCTATCTATCTATCTATCTAATTTCTGTTTGTTCATATATGCTTAGACCTCTGGAACTTTTCAATTCTCACCATTCAACCTTGATATTGTTCAAAATCTTTTCGATTTGCTTCGATTTGCTCCGATTTGCAGCCACTTCACAGTAACGATCCATCGCAATATTATCATTAGCCTCTCGCTATTTTTGTCATAAATATTCAGATTAACACCCATCATGACTTCTACCCGTTCAGACTTGCAAATCTAGACACGCCATACCCCCTCCATAGATTTGAATCTTCCACATTTCCTTTGTGTTTCAAGTGGAAGGCGCCTAGACAACTTTTGCCAGAGAACTGTTACTTTGTATAACAGACATCCGCGTGGATGACAACACCATGATCTTTAATCTCTGCAAGTCAATCATTAGCTCTCCACCTTACCATTTTAACGTTCATTATCTACCACTTTTATTCTGCAACATTCTATCTGCAGTGATTCCAGTGACTCTCTCTACCCCCCCACACACACATATATATATATATATATATATATATATATATATATATATATATATATATATATTCTTCTCTCCATGTCTATATATTTTAGTGTCCTTTTTCCCTAATGTTTGTTTTTCTGTTCTGCCAGTGTTGAATTCGATCTATTCAACCATTTGTACCTATGTATCTTTGCCTGTATAAGTTATATTTTAATAAGATGCTAGAATTCGTTTAATAACACTTTCAAACTTGAACATTTTTTGGTGGGTGTATCGGTGTGTCATTTTTAACCTATGAGTGTGTATATTCGTGTCTTTGTCGGCCTCTATGTGTATGCTCATCTGTGTGTACTTTTCAATGTGTATGTATGTTGTCTGTTTTTTTTTAAGGGTTGTGTTGATATTTCCTGTCCCGTTTCTTTTTTGCGTGTTTATATATCTAAATATGTCTGCGTGTTTGTGTATTGTAATCTGATTGTTTATGTATTGTCTTTTGCAAGATTTCCTCCTTCCTTGCCCAATTTTTGCTTCAAATGTATCCAAGTTGTCGCGGAGTTCAGAGCAGCATTAGCTCTTAACCTTTATTCCAACTTAATTTCAATAAAAACAAAATAAATAGAAAAACATATGTATTTATTTTCTCAGTTTCTTCTTTAATTTTAAAATTTTAAACTTAATATAGATTAAATTTAAAATTCAAAATTGGTAATTTTTAATTTTATAGTATAATTTAATATTTATTAGTTAGAATGAATTCTATTTTAGTCTAACCCTAACAGCTTCTTTGTTTCTCTTCAATTTGGCCCTTGGCTGATTTCATTTCAGGCTTTTAATATTTCTGATCCTTAGATATTTCTGACGTCCTGTGTGTGGCGATAAACTACCTCCGGCAACAAGGTCTCTGATCATGAGGTTTTGAGGCACGTGAAGCAACTTATTCATTGCCGTTGTTCCAAGGTCTACCTTGACCTGGGGTAACAGCGCCCGTTAAGTTCCCAGCAATCGGCAAATTGCTAACCCCACAAACGGGCATAAGAAAACACTACGAAGGTATGAAAATACATTTTTATAGGGAAAATACTAGTAATAAATTAAAAAAAATATACCAGCAATTCATGTGACTCTCGACAAAAACCCCTTTACAAAAATGCGTCAATGAAATCTTATTTAAAAACTGATTTCTTACAAAGCATACATATTCTATTCATACGAACCTATCCTAAATATCTTGTCGGAATTAAATGCCCCATTGAGGTTGGTATGCCGTAAAACAAAATAAACCAAACTAACGATATTTTTGTGTATTTTCCGTTCTCTTTCGCCGCAGAGGAATTCTTCCACATAATTGTTCAATCTTTGAAGTCTTTACCTTTCTCTAATATCTGTGTTTCTTTCCTTGGATTTTATGCATCCTTTTGATTAACCTGTCTTTTGTTCTGTTAGTTCTCTTTTCTATGCATATATGCTTTATCTGTGATACACAATCTTTCTATTTATGGACATTGTTCGTTGAGTCATTCCTCTTTAGCTTGCCTGCATTTTTTCCATATTTCTTTGTGCAGATTTTTGTGCTCTACCTTTAAATTGCTTTTTTCTCCTGTTTAACAAGTCGAGAATTATTCTTTTCTTTATCTATTTTTATTTGGGATAATCTCGATTGCTGATGTTACAGAAGCTTCTTCGAATGGATCCAAATTCGAGTTTTTCACCTTATATTTTTCCTTCATATTCGGGTCATTCCGGGGTATCTCGTATTGCAGTTTGAGTGCTACCTCGGCCCTTTTTTAGTTTATAAAATAAAAGAAAAAGGCATAATAAATTTGAATTTGAAGTATTCGCTGCTTACCTTCAATGTTCATTACTCACGTCAAAATTCTCACCATTTCCGTTTCCGTTTAGGCAAAAAGTAAACAAGCAGACATGGCATTGTCTACATGTTTACTTCATCCGGGTTTATTTGTAGGCAAACACCCCAAGAAATGTCATATTCTCACGAATCCTAGTCTCCGCCTAAGCTCTGAAAATTTATTTAATTTTTTCCCCAATAGAAATCGATAAGTTCGTCTATCGTCCAGTTCACTCTCCTCTCCCGGTTCTTTGAACGGAAGTAGAGGTTTATCCCTACTCACCGGTTAGAATTGTGTTTCCGGTTCCTTTTAAAGTCTACGTCAACTCTGTAGTTTTAAAATCTCCGCCAGAATTTTATTTTATTTATTAATTATATTTTCTTCTGCTCAATAGATGGGCTCGGTTATTACGAGGTTAACAACTCTCCCATGTTTTTTTTGAAAAGGAGTAGAGGTGTATCTCTTGATAGGATTCGGTTTCCAGTTCTATCTAAAGTCTTTTTATCCTCTTTTCCTCCCAGTAGTCCCTTGTGTTTTAGTGGCATTATTGCCTTTTCTGGGGCGAATTGAATAAAACAAATAGTAACATTATGAATGCTAGAGTTGCCTATTAGTGATTTCGACTCGAATCATAAAAGAGTCATGTCCGTAGTTTTGGCAAAAGTTTAAATCATAATTATCTACATCTTGTGTGTGTTATCGATTTCTTAGCTAAAGCTGTTAAAGAGAACTCCGTAAACTACCTTCAAACAAAGACACATGGAAATGCTGTCTGAAAGTCAGTCAGTTATGTACCATGAGTGATACACGATTAGGCGATCGTGTATCTTTCAATACATAACTGACAAGGCAGATTTTTTTCCCGCTATAGGTTGACATTTCTTTCTGCAGTAGACCAGTTGCCATCCAAGGATATAGAAGCTAGACTGTCCTGCTATTTACCCATAGCTGGGGGGAGAAGAAGAGGATTCATACGTTTCCCAACGGTATTAGCAAGTAAGTGAATGTAATGGATTCAACTGGAAATCGAACTCGGCTCTCCGATTTATTTATGTGCCATGCCTGATACACGCTTAGGCGATCATGTATCTTTCAATACATAATTGACGAGGCAGATTTTTTTCCCACTATAGGTTGACATCTCTTTCTGCAGTAGACCAGTTGCCATCCAAGGCTATAGAACCTAGTCTGTCCTGCTACTTACCTATAGCTGGGGATTAGCACGTCACAAATGTAATGGATACGACTGGAAATCGAACTCGGCTCTCCGATATCCGAGCCGCTCTCCATTACTCCATCAAAGTAACAAGTGATATTACATTCTGCTGTTCCCCAAAATATTAGTAGCAGTAAAAAGGAGATTTGGAGAGAAAGAGAGAGTAAAGCAAATAATCCGAGACAAGATACACTCAGTAAATGTAATGATATCAATATCAGCTGATATCTTGCTAAGGATCCATCAGGAACGCGTCACAGAAATCGCTTTGACAATTATCTGTCTTGCGGTAAGCTTAATGGAGTCAACCTCTCAAGAAGCATGTCAAAGGATCCTGACAAAGAATGTGACTGAATGAAGACAGACCTTGAATTCTTGATGAATGTCTTGTTTAGTCATTGACAAGACAGGCAACAATGATTTTAATATAGTGGCATCTAGAGTAGAGAGGCATCGGGAAGATAGAGACGAAGAAGAGACTAAGTCAGCGCTACGTGAAAGGAAGACACTACCCTTAACTACCCACACCTCTGCTTCGCTCGTCTACAACAGAAGATTAGAACCAGAACAGTGCTACAATTTCATCTCAGGGTTTTATTTCGTGGGTAACTATCTAGCGAAAGAGCTATTTTTAAACCACAAGTGTTTGACTGGAAGAAGCTGTCCCCTGTCAACGAACATAGTGACTTGTTGGGGCTGCAACACTACATAAAGAAGAAGTAATCATTAAGTGTGAGTTACACAGAAAACGAATAATGACAACGAAGTAATAAGAATGAGAACGAAGCGTACAATGTATTAGGTTTGGTTTGTTTTCGTTTGGTTTCTTTTACGGCATATCAACCTCAATTTAATGTCGACAAGATTTTTATTCCTGGAAATATTTTTCTTCAAAAATCTATTGCTAGAATTAAAACCTATCTTTACATTTTCATAGTGCTTGACTCCAGTTTTGGGGTTAATTATTTGTCCATAGTTGTGGCCCTAACAGGTGCTACCACCCCGGGTCAGGATGTTCCTAGGAATACCAGCAATTAAGAGGTGGTTCCACGCTTCTCAAAAACTCCTGATTAGAGGCCTTGCTGTAGGACGTTGTTTATCGTCTTACCCTGGAGCGCATGTAGTTTATAGTCTTACCCTGGTCGGGGACGTAGTTAATCATCTTACTCTGGACGCGGATGTAGTTTATCGTATTGTCCTGGACGCGGACGTAGTTTATTGTCTTACCCTGGGCGCGGATGTAGTGTATCATCTTACTCAGGTCGTACAAGGGTAGTTGGTGTATAAAATATTTGTCCGTACCTGAAACGAACAATTCTTTGAGGTTTTTTTCAGGGCTATGAAAAGAAGGGTTTGCTACTATGATTTTGATTAGTTCACCGGTAGCTTAACGTAATGTCTATTTTAAGCCGCCTAAATATACTTGACAAAACCTTAAAACACCTTATAAACATCGATTAATGATCCCCGCTCTTAGAAGGGTAACTGAAATTAATTTTTTAAACATTTTTTAAACCCGGTTTTCTGAACACTAACGTATTATCTTTATTTCAAACAGCTATATTTTTTTAATAGGCCAGTTACTATTTTCGTTGCTGCTGATTTGTCAAAGAAGATATTTACATTCTTGCAATATGTTTTAAATTTCATTTATAATGTCTTTGAGCGTTGGAGCAAAATTTAATGCTTTCGAAACCGATTTTGTTGAGATCAGCAAAAGGTAAATTAAACAATTTTAGGAAGATATTTCCTTGTTATGTATACCAATTTTATCTACATTCTTACATATGGAACAAAAACAACGTGATATATTTTGTGCATTATAGAACGATCGGGTAGCGTTTATATATGTAGGAGATAATAATAGGTTTAGCGAGAAACGGAAATACACATAATCGGTAAGAAGTGGTGCGTTCCGTGTCGTCACTGGCTTCTGCCCCTCGGAGGTCAATGAATGATGTAAAGGAGGTAAAAGTCTAACTAATTAATCATAAACCCCTAACAATTATGCATGCAAAAATACTCGTACAAATGTTAAATAGCAAACTGTAGACACATCAAAACGACTATTATTTATTATCTGGCTATGTGATGTTGGAGAAGGAAAGGCAGTGATACTGAGTAAAATTGTGAGTTTGGGGTCAAATGTGGATTAAATATAGATTACAATGTTAACATAAGGAATAAGTAAAGTGTATACACACTTTTTCGTATATATATATATATATATATATATATATATATATAAGCAAATATATGGATATAGAATCCGACAGTATGAAGAAAATATACGGGAAAAAACAAACAAAAATCCTTACAAGCAATAATTCTGTTTTAATGTTAATATGTCGACGTCGGACGTTTCGGTCAATAAACCATCTTCAGGACATATTCAATATGTTTTAGTTATCTGTTTGGATTTGTCTTGTTCTTGTGTCCATCGTTTTTGTCATGTTAAGTTTGATAATGTTATTTATATTTTATATTTTATATTGAATATGTCCTGAAGATGGTTTATTGACCGAAACGTCCGACGTCGACATATTAACATTAAAACAGCATTATTGCTTGTAAGGATTTTTGTTTGTTTTTTCCCGTATATTTTCTTCATATATATATATATATATATATATATATATATATATATATATATATATATATATATTTAATGTGACTAGATAATTGAGATGGAACAATACAAGAAGTGTCTGGAGTTTTTGAATGCTAAAAGATAAATGTTTCTATTATGGCATGAAAAAGGAATGAGTCGAATTTTTTGTTGACGCACATGGCAACGACCTGTCCGTATGAACTGACTGTCCGATAGTGAGAATGTTACTTTGCATGTGTAGAGGAGAAAAGTGGGGTCGATTTGAATTAGTTTAGAATGAGTGAATTAATGTTAATTATAATTATTTTATTATAATTATTTTTTGACACAATAATTAATTTTATATTATACGAGAAGAACGGATATTGATTCTATAAGGTAGCTAGAGGAAGAGGTCCAGTGGACGTATACCCGCTCATTGGCTTAAGTTTTCCTACATGCGTGGTCTTAGTCTGTCTATCGAACCCGGTGTGTGAAATGTATTGACGTATCAGAATACCTGCGGCCTTCGCTACTTACCCGAATCCTTCCCACAAGGCGGGATGTGGCATCATAATGTTGGGCTTTCCGAGCGCGTAGACGGGCAACATTTTTCCCGTAGTCCTCGTATACACAGCGTTAGGTGGCTGTCTAGTTTTTTTCCCCAGAAGGGACTCTACGCGTAGACCTCACCTCGTTTGAGTTCCTCTCCGGCCGAAAGCGGAGAGTCCGATAAGATCTGAGTGCACTGCGCCCGGCTAGCGCGCGCCTAGCTCTCTTAGTCAACTTTGCGCAGTTGTGGCCTTTTATCCAAAACTTAGATAAAGGCAATCGATCACTGTCAGAATTACACGTAATTCTAACCAATTGCAACTTCTGCATTCTGTAATAGAAGAGTTTAAAGAGAAAGAAGACAAGGGGAAGGTTAGTGGGAAGTAAAAACAATCTCCCCATCCATTATGACTTCCGGGCGTTTTAACAACGTTCGTGCGCACAGGTTTTATTCGTACAA
>OZ010592.1:11310678-11383178 GCA_963932145.1 Acanthosepion lycidas | reverse complement strand
AAGAACTAAAAAAAAACTGTCAAAATGTAAGGATCTTGAAATGGAAAGTTAACAAATGTGGCACAAGAAAACATCAATAATTCCAGTTCTGGTTGTGGCCCCGGATTTGATCGGAAAATGTTCTGATAAACTCATATATGGGGTCTCTTTAGCCCATGACTTAATGAAATATAAAAAAAGAATTGTGAAAAAATCAGCTCACATCTTAGAAAAGGCTTTAACTATTTAAAATATGTATGGTTTTGAGTTGCTTTATATATTTTTACACATGTGTGCCATAATGCCATTTCTAACATTAACTTTCTGGTTGGGACCCGGAAGGAACTGACTATACAACAGAAATCAAAGAAAATAATATTAATAATGTTGCCACGATTATTAAGAATAAGAAACTAAGTATTTCATGCAGGCAAATATTGGTTATTCAGTTTTGAGCTTTGTCTATTAATGTCGGCGTGTGTGATTTTAAGGACTTTCTTTGAATGCTGACATTCTGGCTTACATATAAGAGACCGGTTTTTCGCTTTCGGGTATAGATTCTGTCATTTGGCTGTCCCATTCTAAGCCCAGATGAGTCAAACTTTTGTTTACAGCGTTCTGGGTATGACGATAAACTACGTCCAACAGCAAGGCCTCAGATGGTGTTTTCAGAAAAATAATGTTGCCAGCTATACGTTTTTGAAACAATAATGTTGCCAGCTATACATCTTTGAAAAAATAATGTTGCCAGCTATAATGTTGTTTTTGAAACAATGTTGCCAGCTATACATTTTTGAACCAATAATGTTGCCAGCTATGCGTTTTTTTGGAAACAACAATGTTGCCAACTAGGCGTTTTTGAAACAATAATGTTGCCAGCTATACGTTTTTGAAACAATAATGTTGCCAGCTATGGTTTTTTTTTTAGACAATAATGTTGCCAGCTATACGTTTTTGAAAAATAACGTTGCCAGCTATGCGTTTAATAGTACGGTATATTTACGGGCTGAGGTATGGGTATGTAAACAGTGACTATTATAGCTATATAGCGAGACTCTTCGCAAGCCGAATTGAGTCACTGTCGGTCACTGGGCGTGTTTCCCAAAAAATACGCTAAAAATCCACCTTCGTCCCGACCGTGCGCCGACAGCTTAGTGGTAGAATATCCGCCTGATACCAATTCAGTCGGGTTTCGATCCTAGCTAGAGGCAACCGGATGTCTAGCCGCACTGATGAGCTGTGATACAGCGAAACAGTCTGTCTGTGGATGACATTATATATATATATATATATATATATATATATATATATATATATATATATATATATATATATATATATATATATATATGTGTGTGTATATATATATGTGTGTGTATATATATATAACTTAATTTGGCATTAAATGACCTACAGTGGTTGATATGCCATAAAACCCAACCAACCAACCAACTTTTGTTTACATCTTATAGGCAGCCAGTGACATCCGGTGAGCCCCAATTCTGCACCTGGTGGCTATGAGGATACCTTTTAGGTTAACATTCTGGTGCTCCTGGCTCTGATCTTCTGTTCTATTGCGCGCAAAGCCTATTTTGTCGTCTCTGCCCTGTGCATCTCTTGAGAACGGTAGTAGTGGACAAGGAGTTTTTTTTGTCGTTTGAAGGATTAGACAGCCAAGACGACTTGGGAGTCACATCTAGATACTTGGGAATAATACACTCACTCGGAGCCGGTTTGATCGGAATGGATAACTTGATCCCACTTAATTAGGCGCTGGTATTATCAAAACATGCTACCATCTCACGCTGATTGGCCTGTGATGTATGTGCCTCAGAATCGAGTGTCATGATTGAACCATCTTCGTACATTCGTATATAACTTTTTTCCAGTTTCGTTGAGGTTCGTTTGGAATATCTTACATTGTGGATAGAATATACAACGTTTTTCATATTCCTTTTCAATATTATTATCATTATTATTATTATTATTATTATTATTATTATTATTATTATTATTTCCTTTGATTTCTGGTGTGTACTTTCCGGGTGCCGACCAGAGACATAAGCTGAGACCCTGACATTGTCCACTGACCAATTTTTGAAAAAACATAAGATAACCTTTTACATAAGATAAAATCCTTTGTAAGATGTGTGCTTAACTTGTGTGTACAATTTTTTTTGTATTTCTTTAAGGTAGCAAGAATTCTTTAATTGGATCAATTGGCATATTTTCCAATAAAATCCGAGACCTTCAACTACAACTGGAATTGTTAATGTCCTCATGGTCTACATTTTTGAGATTTTGATTTCAAGGTCCTTGTATTTTGATACTTTTTTGAAGATCTTCAAAGTTACATTACAGTCCGCAGGGTCTGCCATGTCAATAAGGAGGCACATTTTGATTACGAGGTCTAAACACAATATCAAAGCAATTAACTTTATTGTTCTGTCTGTGTGTATTGTAAAATCCTATGAAATTGTTACAGGTCCTATCTCTGTAACTGGGATTGGTTATTATTATTATTATTATTATTATTATTATTATTATTATTATTATTATTTCTTTTTCATTACACTTATTATTGTTATTATGCCAGTGTAATTATTATTCCTTTTTATGCGACAGAGAATTATTTCTCATCACATTATTAATATTATTTCTTTTTATTTAGAATTATTATTATAATTATTATTAATATTATTTTTTATTTTCTTTGATTTCTGGCGTTTACACATTTCTTTCCGGGTCCCGCCCAGGGACCTAAGGTTAGAAATGGCAACATGACACTTTCCACTGACAAAAAATATATATATATATATGTATATTACATAGATAAAGCCCTTCGTAAAGTGTGGGCTCTGCTTCTCAGAACAATTTTTTGTATTTCCTTGAGGCATGGACTTCCAGGAATCCCTTCAATTAGTCTACTGCAATCTTTTCCAACCAGTCCTAGGGCTCCAACTACAACAGGGATTGTTGATGTTCCCATATGCCACATTTTCAAGATTTCTATTTCAATGTCCTTGTATTTTGACAACTTTTTGAATACTTTCAAAGATACATTGCAGTCAGCAGGGACTGCGATATCAATAAGGAGATTATTATTATTATTATTATTATTATTATTATTATTCCATTTTCATGACACATTTTATTTCACGGGGGAATTGCAAATTTTATTTGTTCATCTTTGACCGTAAATGATGCAAACAGGAAACAATCTGCATCAGGTAGATGTAAAAAATGTAGAGTATAAAATTTGTACCCATAATTAATAGAGCACCATTGTCGAATTGAGGAGACATGTTGTCACTTGATCACCATTAATCTTTACTAAAACCACGCCCAACAAGCACAGTTAGTAAGAGGAATTTGCAAACAAAACGTGCTGTGTATGTGTGTGCTTTTGTGCGCTGTGTAAGACAAGTCTAAGAAGGTCTGTAATATTTTCTCTTTAGACAGGTAAGATAGCATCAGCTGGAACAGCCATTCTACAACTGGAATAGAAAACTAACGGTCAAACGCGTTTGGCCAATACCCGCAAAGTGATTGCGTTTTTTTTCTCTCTTTTTTTTTGCCTAGGAAGATAATCTATTTCAAGCCATTATCTATATCTTACTTAATATATATATATATATATATATATATATATATATATATATATATATATATATATATATCCCACTCTCACCATTACACTGTAGAAAATTTAAAATGTAGCCGTCTCTTCTACTCCAATAGCTTCATACCTCGCACCTCTCGCCTGTGGAACACCCTTCCCAATTACTGTTTCCCTGATAGCTATAATCTCCAACTATTCAAATGTAATGTCAATCGACATATCCAGTTACCTTGATCTACACACTATCCTTCCCTTCATCCTTTCTTATATCACTCCTATCTGCTCTTGCTACAAATCTTCTGCAACCCCCCTGCATCCTAGTGGCTTCATGCCTTGCTCGGGGCGCTAAGCTTAAATATATATATATATATATATATATATATATATATATATATATATATATAGGAAGAGAGAGAGAGAGAGAGAGAGAGAGAGAGAGAGAGAGAGAGAGACTACAGAAATTTTACAAATTGATAGATTAAGTGCTATTGTCATATCTAACACACGTTACTGACTCAAGTTTATCTTTGTTACGAGCTTGGGAGCAACCAATTTGTGACTGAAGATATGCTTCATTTTCTATCAGTGATATAGTTCTTTATTCCAGGTAAAAGAGAATATTCGAAACGGTGATTATTATGACACGCTCTTACAGAAACCTCTCCTGGTTCTGAAGAGTCCCGAAGAAGCAATTCGCCTTCCGAAGAAGCAATGTAAAACTTGGTCATTATATATATGTATATAACAGCAAATTTATAAATGATATATTTATGTTTCTTCTTTATTTATATTTTTTCTTCTTTTTCGTCCTTAACTCCGGAAGGAGTCGTTGGGGGAGCCACTTGATGAGCTGTCCACACTTCTCCTCCATCTGTCACGGCTGTGTGCCAGAACCCCCTGGTATCTGCGAATGGATTCTTGGTGTGCTCATCATGTGGCTTGTCTTGAACGCGAAGCCCAACTCCCTCCGGATTAGAGCGCAGTGGATGTCCTCCGACTAGGTGCCTCGAGTTTGTCGCAAACACGTGGGGGTGGCCGTTGTAGATCATCTCTGGAATGCTCCCGTCCTGGCCGGTGACCTGCGTCGAGGAGGTCCTTCGACCGGTGGTGCCGTGTTAACACCACCCCTCACGTGAGTTTATCCCACCAGCTCAAACGGCTTATCGGGGCATGGCAACTTGGAGCCATCACGTGATTTCAAAATATTTTTTTTTTATAATCTCTTATAATTAAAATATTATAATACTATTTTGCTCTACTTTGTATTGAGCACATTTAAAAAAAGTAAATGCTACAAATAGTGGATTTTTACTGCATCAGTTCATTCTCTTACATACACACACACGCAAACACACACGCAAACACACACACACACACACACACACATATATATATATATATATATATATATATATATATATATATATATAAATGTAAAAGACAATAGGAAAACTGTAATAGTTGCCGAAGCGTTTCGTCCAATGTGGACTTTTTCAAGGCAAAAAACAAAAAACGAAATGAATTTATTAAACAAAGTATCTAATGATAACAAAAAATGTCCTTAATAAGTGGAAGAATTTACAGAACGCTATTTTCATACTGTTAAGTGAAACTTAAGTCAATTACTGTCACATGTAGAGATATTGTTTTTCTTGCTGTGTTGACTGATTCAACCATTTTCTTTTGATTTCTTGATACTGACGTCATGAGTTACAGCGCCATACGAGGCTGGCATCCCGCTCTCACCCCTTCCCTGTCGAAACTCCTAAATGTAGCCGTCTCTTCTACTCCAGTAGCTTTATGTCTCGCACCTCTCTCCTGTGGAACTCCCTTCCCTATTCCTGTTTCCCTGTGAGGTATAGTCTCCAGCTATTCAAGTGTAATGTCAATCGACATCTCCAGTTTCCTTGATCTATCCACTACCCTCATCCTTTCTTCTATCACTCCTATCTTATCTTGCTCTAAATTTTCTGTGACCCCTTGCGTCCTAGTGGCTTCCCGCCTAGCTTGCGGTGAAATGCTTAAAAAAATACTGTTCTGTATGTTTGTTTGCTAGAGTAGTAAGAAAGGTGAAATAGGGAAAATACTGGGCCTAGATTAATATTTGACAGTAATTTACGTAAATTTCAGTTAACAGTACAAAAATAGCGTTCTCTAAATTCTTCCAGTTGCTAAGGACATTTTGTTTTGTTATTATTAGTTACTTTGTTTTTAATACATTCATTTCGTTTTTTTTTGCCTTAAAAAATTCCACATTAGACGAAAAGCGTCGGCAACTATTACAGTTTTCCTATTGTCTTTTACTGCATCAGTTCATTCTCTTACATACACACACAAATATTGTCTTTAATACAGGTTAACTCTGAGAAATTTTTCACATATATATATATATATATATATATATATATATATATATATATATATATATACTACACTGGATGTCGGAGGGAACAGTTAGTCATCAAATGGACCACTTTAAGAATTATTCTTATATTTATTTAAGTGATAATATTAGAAATCAATCAATAAATAAGATAAGAACAAATGTATAATCTATTTGCATTATTCACATTATTCGGAATGATATTCTCATCTTCATTCCTATATTCACAACGTTTCGGCCGTTGTACACTCTGGCCTTCTTCAGGTGATTGAAATTTCGAACCGAAACATTTTCGTCCACCGGGGCAGGTTGTGATAGTTCCACGTGCCATGCTTCTTCTGGGTGTCTCAGTTATTTCCCCTTAGCTCATCTCTCCAAGTAATAGTGCAAGTAATCCTAAAACCTTATCTCAGAGATATGAACAGATATTGAAAAATGGAATAATGATCAAGTATATGAGAAGATATGTTTGTATCTATATTTCTGTTGTTAGCTATTGTCTATTCTGAATCAATAGAAAACATATTTTGGCGTTTATTCAAATGTTTCTGCTCCAATGCATTTATCAATACTAATGCTTATTAATCGTAAGGGAAAAGGAATATACCGTCGTCAGTAACATACCAAGGCGCAAGTTAAAATTGGAGATTTCAGAATCAAGTACGTAAAGAATAAATTTTCTAGGTAATGTTGTGACAGAAGACGGAAATCGTCACACAGTAAAACATAAGGCTTCCATTAATTCTGAAAAAGAATGGCGAGGTAGAACAAAACAAGTAAAAGAATAAAGAACTCTTAACACTTTCAATTCTGTTAAAAAGACAATGGGTGCTGGACAAATTCTTTGCAAGTGAGAAATAGTCTTCAATCGACGTCGTTCTAAAGTTGAATACCATATAAAGAACATTAAAAGCAGCAAGAAAACTGAAAAAACAAATGAGAATTAAAAGAACACTAATACTTAAAATAATAAAGACACAGTGAAAATTTCTGGGGCACTGAGGATAGGGGGCTTGTAGAATTTGACACTCCCGGGATATATTAAAGGCAGGAGGACAAGATGGAGGTAACGATTTAACTATAACGACTTTGTGTGAATGACAGAGCGTTCACAAAACAGGTCTGGTAAAGTGCCAAAAGATGTTTAGAGATCAAAGGGAGAGAAAGTTGTGGAGAGCCGTGATCAAATGAAGTAGCCTAGCTAATAAAATTGTGAGACTGGAGGGCTGAACCTTGCTTCGATCTACAAGAGACAAAGCGCACAGCACATGAAATAAGTCTTTCCTTTGCGTCAGAGTTTCTTTGGATTCAAATATTTCTGTAACACGATTCTTGGTCTCCTCCGACTCTTTTAAAGATAGGACGTAGCAGCTGGATTTAGATATAATCTGGAGCAATACAAGGGATAGATCATATCCTCCAGAATATTTACTATGACACGAATATGCGCGTTCCATTTAAAGTTGGGAGTAAGGCATTCGTAGCAAGGAGCCTCACTGAAGATATCAGCAGTTATCAAGATTGGTGCAGGTTTAAGATCTGCTTGGTGGTGATGAAGTCTTACTAGTTTAGTTTTGGAGATATTGAATAAAAACAGCCAATCTTTTCCCCATTGATTTCTCAGAGATAGTTCAGAACAGCGATCATCTGTCAGGTACTTGTTATTAACTTATTTGGATGTGCACTCAGACATCATTTGCATATAAAATTACTAAGAATATGAGAGTGTTCTTGGGTAGATCGTTCAGAGAGTAGAAACAAAGAGAGGGCGCTAGCATTGATCTCATTTTTCTCGAAGGACTGGTCATTAACGGCATCCTTTATAGACCTACCTGACAAGAAAGACATCTGAAAAGACCCCCCAGCGATTCTATCGCTCCCTAGTTCGTGTAGCAATCCTATATTCCACAACTTGGCAAAGGGCTTCGAGATATCTAGAGGGATCATTCTCTAGATGATAGTATTATTAAATACAGTATTTACATTATTCGGACTATTGTCCTCATCTTTGATGTCATATTTATCACAACGTTTCGGCCGTTGTACGCTCCGGCCTTCTTCAGGTGGTTGGAATGTCGAACTTAACCCTTTATTTCGCTCGGTGGTTTAGACTGTTCTAGTTCCACCTGCCATATCTAATGGATGCCATTTATCAGTTATCTCCTGTTAATTCTCCTCTCCAAGTTCTCCATAGCTTTAACCAGTTATTGAACTGAACTCACAATCGTTGGGTCCTGTCACTGGATCTAACTAACGCCTTGATCCACTGTGCCATGTGTCCTTGTAAATAGTGCCATGTGTAATGTAAATAGTGTACATAATACCTCATCTTAGAAATATAGACAGAGTATTATTAAATGATTTACTGATGTTATGCATGATAATATGACACTAGAACTGGATCTACAAGAGCAAAAGCTATACTGTTTGCCTTACAGGAATGACATTTTGTTGATGTCTTTCAGCATCTTTCTTGTTTATGATAGCTTCAAAGACACTTAGGAGATTGATGGGGCTACATTGTGATGCGGACGAGAACTCACCTGTAGTTTTGAACTATAAGCTATAGGAAACGTTTATAGCAAAGAGTTTAGCATTATTTGACGAGAATTTAGATAAACTCAGGCCCGTCTATAATGGAGAGTTTTTCCTCGATTGAGCATTGCATGTATTTATGTCATTTAATGTATAGTCGCATACAAGCACAATATGATTTAATTTGAATTAAGACAATCCCCTCCATCTGAAATATTGTTACAGTACTACGAATGGCGTCTATTTTCGTTCCGCTGGAGCTTGCCATACCTGTCGTAGTCGTTAAGAGCGGTCGCGATTGTCGTGGTCGGTGCTGATCAACGAAGCTGCTCTTTCGCTTGCGGTTTACTCCACGAACGATTCTTCTGAATAGACACACAGGACCGGCGGAATTTTATCGTCGTTGTCGTATTTCGAACACTCCGCAGAGCGTGATTGTTCGTAGACCACTTGATTTCAGACTCAGCGTGTCTCACCTCGTAGAGCAGACTTTCCACTGCGATCTGTTAAGATTAAGCTGCCGAGTCCCTTGTTCCTGTCCTTTCTGAGCGGAGAGCTCCGTTCTGACGAAAGTCTGGACAACTTATACCCTGGGCTGAGCATTAAAACCAAAAAGTTAGAGATTAAAAAAAATGTTAATTTTCTTTTTAAACCTAAATTTAAACATTTTATTGAAGTTCTCATAATTATTGAACTTTCCGGTAATAAATGAAATTATTTATTTTTTTAATGCCTAGAAATATTTTTAGTTCTTCTTTTGAATTAAAATATACATCTGTCTATATTTCTTAGAAATACAATATGGGAAGCAGTAATAAGGAGTGCCAGAGAAAATCGTTAATAACAACAAAAATTGCAATATGAGATCTGGTAAAAAAAAAGCAGGAGACATTAGGTTTATAATATCCAGAAATTCATACACAGATGTTCTCAAGGACACATGGCACAGTGGATAAAGTTGGTCAGATCTAATGACAGGACCCAAAGAGTTTGAGTTCCATACCCGGCTAAGGCAGTGGAGAACATTCAGAGGGAAATTAACAGGGGATAACTGACAAATGACATACATTAAAACATGGCACGTGGAACTAGAACTAGTGAGCGAAATAAAGGGTTCAGTTCAACATTGCAACCACCTGAAGAAGGCCGAAACGTTGTAATAAATATGGCGACAAAGATGAGGACAATAGTCCGAATAATGTAAACAATGTAAAATATACATATCTACATGAAAAAAAATAAGCATTTTGAAGAAAACTGAAATGGACATCTGGGTCGCGAAATCTTATTTCCTTATCTGTCTGGCAATAATCAATGGATAAGTGGAAAAGTCTATGTCGTTTGAAGTCATGTTATGCCTCCTGTAAGTGATTTGTTTATCTGGCTAAAAGCTGCGTTTAAGCATAGAATATTTACATTTGCTCTTAACCATAAATCAAGCCCTTCTTTTGGAAATCATGGCCGTTCTTGCTATCTTTCACGTCGATTTATTTCGACTAACTTCAAAGAAAATAAGACGAGACAAATCTAAAGGACTAATTGATATAAACATAAAGCAGATCAAAAGAAGACTTTATAGGCTCGCTTGAAGAGATGCAAATTAAAAATAGAAAGATAATAATTAATCATGGCAGCAGATATCTCAACATATCAGAACAATCTATATCGTAAATAAACCAGTTGTAAACACAAAAGAAAAATATGAAAATTTCTAAATAATTGAGTGGATCCTTTCAATGTTGCCCGCTGGGATAACATCTTTTTCAGTTGACCACTATTTACCGGTTAGACAATCCTGGAGGTAGGCACCAAATTAAATATAACAGTTGATAAAAGAAAATAAGCGTAATGGATTAAGATAATAAGGCGATCATGTATCTTTTGATACATGACTGACAAGGCATATTTTTTCTCGAAGTAGGTTTCCATTTCTTTCTGCGGTAGACCAGTTGCCATCCATGGCTATAGAACCCGATTTGTCCTGCTATTTATCCACAGCTGGGGGAGAAGAAGTGGATTCGTACCTTTCCCAAGGGTATTAATCCACTAACATTGCTAACATATTAAAAAAAACAACCTTTAAACCTCATTGAAGAATCGAATCACACTAATTGATCTATTGTTAGTACTGTAATTCCCATGTATAATACGCCTTTATCCATAATACGTACACCTAAAATTGTGCGAAAATTGCGGGAAAATACTTCTACTCATGCATACTACGCACTCCTTGTTTTGGTAATCAAACCCTATGAATTGTACCTCTCCAGTTTCATTCCGGACAGCGTTTCCTACTCTCATTCAAAAATGTTTTAAACATAGAATAATATTATTCTAATTCAGTTTTATGATAATTCTTATTTTATTTTACGGCAATTTTGAAAAACAAAATTGTAGCTGTGCATAATACACACCCCTGAGTTTGCTTATTATTTTTTTTAGAAGAAATGTGTATTATACATGGGGAATAACGATAATTTATCTTCCGTTAATTGTAGACATTTTGAGTATAAATGTTTACGGAGGGCAGATCAAGCACAATAATAGGCGAGATTATTTTATTTAAATTTAAATGCGTTTGATAAATTACGTCACAAAGAACCATTGAAAAGGCTGGGTAAGTTGAATTTATTTTCGGAGTAGAATGATACCGCCAGCAAAATAAATTCAGATAATAAACAAAAATAGAAAGGGCCGTAAGACAAAGCTGGGAAGTCTCACCAGACTTATCCAGCCTTTATGGTACAGCAATCAGGATAGAATTAGAAGTCGTACCAGGATTCATTATTGGCGGCCATAATCTTAACAATAAGACAGAATGCATGGTGCTCAGAAAAAGAAAGATACCAACATGCAAATTACAAATTGGAGATACCAAAATCAAGCAAGTACAAAAATTTAAATATCTCGGAAGATAACAGAATATGTGACCCCGAAATCCGAAGATGCATTGGGATAGCGAATTATACCTTTCAAAAGTTAAGCAACGTATTAAGAAAGAGGAAAATTATGTTGTAAAAAAGTAGAAAAAAAATCAGTTATGTAATTTCAGTCTTCCTATATGACAGTGAATGCTGGACAATCTTAGCACAGATGAAGTAAAAATATAGGCAACAGAAATGTTGTTCTACAGAAGGATGCTGAGAATGCATGGACGAATTATATGAACAATCACAAAGTTTTAGAGCTATAAATATAAAAAAGGGCACTTAGAACTAGAAAGAGCCTGTTGGAAGTTGTATGGGGAAAGGAGGCTTAGAAAAGTTGATACTGACAGAACATACTAAAGGCAAAATGAATAGAAGAAAATAGGCCATACATATCTAGCAGAACAGGGATTAAGCGAGTCAGCAAAAGAACAAGACCTACTGAGCTACAAAAAACATTAACTTGTGGAATGCCATGACTGCCCACGCCGTGAAATCCCTGCTCTCCAAATCAAATATCCTAATAAGCTGTTCATCTGATCATATACATAAGTTCGTTGGGTATGTTGTTCGCTGCTTTCCGTTGTCCCACTTGCTATCAAAATGTTCTGTGAGTGTCAAATTCTCCAAGCCTTCTTTCTTCATGATCTGATCTAGAAATATCAATTATCACTTTCTAGGTCTATATATAAGAATTCCCTTTTACTTTTCATTTTCTCCATAACAATCATCGTTTCTAACGTGTATGTTTATGATATTCTCAGCTTCCTTCTGTAGAATCACATTTCTTTTGCTTAGCCTCTCGTCTTAATTCTCTTGTTCATATATATGGAGAGATTACCTAGCATTGATTTTCCTTTAATGTTGTTTGTTAGAAAGAAGAGTAAGTGTGATTCAATAAAGTAATCAAGACATGTTCTGGACATGCTCTATCTAATCCTGACATCTGTTCAAGAAGCAAGATGAAATAGTGAACGAGCATATATGGCAGTAGAATTCACGTATACCTGCCGCAATATCCAGGCTGCTTGAAGCAACGACGCAAAGATTTGTAAATCAACAACATGGTTATTCGTTGATGCCCGGCGTTGCGACGCTAGTCTGGATATAGTAAATGCGTCACACTATTTTGTGTGTTTTTACATGACTTTATATGCATTTAAAAAGTTAACAAAGCGCATATTGATCTTTGTTCACTTATATCGATTTTATTTGTTCAACTCTTTATCGATCGATATCAGAGGTGGAATTTCAAAACCATCTCGGCGACATCTTTACTAGAGAATGCTATTATGCATAGAAGAGAGCTGATTTATTGTGACTTGCTTTCATTTTATCTCCAGTATCAATCATCAGTTACTTTCGGGTCAAAAGTCAGTGAATTCTGTAATAAATAATCAATATTTAGTCAAAGATTAGTATTTCGATTAAGAAACAATATATTCTAATTTTCTTCGAAATAAACACTGAAAAAGTAGAAAAAATATTGTTTTTTTTTGTGATACTTTTTCTAAATTAAAGAAGGGATTTTTTAAAATTTTTAATCCGACAGATTTTTCAAACGTTATTTTACTGGATACCCGCATTTGAGTAGATGCTCCGCTTATTTATAAAACTTATTTTTATTTTCGTCTATCGGCGATAACATTCAAGAAATCTTAGAGAAAAATGAATGATTTGCTGCAAGATTCGATCCTGCCTTCCCCTTGAGGAAAACATCATTAGATGTTTCTTAATTTTGACCTCTCTTAAACACCGATCTTTCTTTGACTTTCTAAATAGACATATCACCTCTGTATCGTAGCCTAACTTAAAGCAATTCCGAAAGAATTTTTTGTTTTATTTTCAATCTGTTGTTTCTTAATTTTCCTGTATTCCATTTATTCCGTCCATAATTTTTCTTTCTTTCTTTCTTTCTTTCTTTCTTTCTTTCTTTCTTTCTTTTTCTCTTTCTTTCTTTCTTTCTTTCTTTCTTTCTTTCTTTCTTTCTTTCTTTCTTTCTTTCTTTCTACCTTCCTTCCATTCTTTCTTTCTTTCTTTCTTTCTTTCTTTCTTTCTTCTGTTTTCCTTGTCTTGTTTTCATTTTTCTCTCGTCATTTTTCTCTTCTTTACAAATTTCCATTCTTTCTATTCATTTTGATTCTTTCCATTTAGATTGTTTCTTTCTTTCTTTCTTTCTTTCTTTCTTTCTTTTCATTTGCTTTCTTTCTTTTCGAATATGTATTTAGGTTGAATCAGACGTTTATTCAGTTTTTCCTTGATGACATTCAGAAACTTTTATCTCCGTGTTAAATCATTAATTTGATAAAATTTTTCACCCACCGTTTCTCAATTGCATTTTCTTTATTTCCACTCATATAAACATTAATTGTTTATTCTTTGTTTTAATTGTGGAATTGAATTATCGTTATACTCTAATATAATGATAGATTTTATGATCAATTTTATGATTATGTAAGAAATAAGGAGTCGCATATCACAGGCAATTGTTTTGAAAAGGGTAAAAAAAATTCATTTTCGGTGACCGGCTGCACTTTGCACAACTACTTTTTTTCTGAAGGGATTTAAAATTTATGATAAAAAAGTCAAATGTTGCACTATACAGAAAGTCGTCTTATACGGCAGTATATGCAGTATATATTTATTTCCTTATCCCTTCATTTATTTATGGTGACCTTATTTTATTTTCTTTGCTTTTTGCTAATTGTTTGTTAGTTATACATAAGTTTGTTAGTGTGTTACAGATACTTCAACATGTTTATAATTTGTTTAAACACGGCTTTAAAATTTTTTTTTTAAATCCTGTGATGAAATAGTTTAAGTGGGTTACGGTTATGCTAATAAAATCCTAGTTCTCGTCGTCTTAAGATCGTGAAGGCGACCATTGCTGTGTTATGTGTTTACGTTGTGAAGCGGTTTTTGCTGTCTGCGAAGTGTTTGCTTTTTGGTCATTCTTTTTCCTTTACTTGTTCGGAATTTTTTCTCATCTAAAGTAATCACACCATCATTTTTTTTATTTTGTCGTAGTATATATATATATATATATATATATATATATATATATATATATATATATATATATATATATATATTCATATGACTGATGATACTAATGTTATTATGAAATTGAGGAAGTGTTTTCGAACTAATCTAGAATTTCATTATTTCACATTTTCATTTTCAGTCTGTTCCTCATACAATGTAGCTATCGTCAGACAACATTTTTTTCATCTGACATCAATTATTACGAATAATTATCTTTCTTCATTCATTTTGCAGAATATAGAAAAAAACTATTTGATACGTTTGATTTCAAAACGAAAATATATGTTTGATGAATGGTTTCTTGTCACAAAGTTAGGGAAATCTTCTAAGTGTCCTAGAAATTTATTCAGTGTAATTCTTAATTGAGCATGCGCACTCTTCAGAGTCTTGTTTATTAAAATGTGATCATTTGAATTTATATTGGAGGAAAATATTAGCCTCTCTATTTATTGGACAGTTACAGATCAATGTAGCTTATTATCAGACAATATTTTTTGTTTGGCAATAATTATTAATAATAATTATCTTCCTTGCCGCTACGATTCATTTTACAGAAGATAGAGGAAACTATCTGACACGTTTGATTTCAAAACAAATATATTTGTTTGATGAATGTTTCTTATCGCAATGTTAGGAAAATCTTACCACATCACCCCTTACATCTGGTCACCTAACTCCTCAGGCTGCAACACACTTGATTATTATGTGTGGGTTACAGTTGAGCGAGAGACCAACAAAACTTCTTGTAACACCAAAGATGAACTGAAGGCAAGGATTATGGGAGTATTCACCAACTTAAACAAGGATTGCATCAAGAAGAGTTGCTGGAGTTTCCGAAGTCGTCTGGAGGCCATGTTTGAAGGCAATGGCGATTTTATTGAATAGATTTATTTTTTATTATTTCAAGATGTTTTTGTGTAAATTTTGGTAAATATATCTGTTAAAATGAGATGTCAATTTATATATCGCGTCCTGCGGTTTGAAGAGAATCTAATTAAATAGATTATTTTGACTTTTCCATAAATTATTTTTGGCTCTATTCGACTAATTTTTAGTCCATTGTAACATGTTTATTATTGCAAATTTTTTTGACAAGGCAGATAATTTTTTTCTATACAAAGACAATCAATTAAAACAAGCAAAAAAAAATTGACGGAAACATTGCTCATACATAGTAATTTTTAAAAATTCAAATTAAAAATAAGTAGCATCGAGGATATATTTATTGAAATATGCTTTTGATGTGTTTTAACAGAAGACGGAAATTGTGACACCGAAATCCGAAGGAGCATTGGGATGTCTTTCAAAAGCTGAGCAAAGTATTTAAAAAAAACGAAAAAAAAACCCAGAAAAATATCGTTAGAAACAAAGAAGAATGCTGAACTCTTATGTAGTACTTCTATAAAGCAGTTAACGCTAGATAACTTTCTTTTGTTCTACAGGAGGATGCTGAGAATGACATGGAACGAAAATGGAAACAGAAAGAACGTTTATATTTGACATCAGTCAGAGAGAGTTGAAATTTTTAGATTAAGATCACCGAAGTTAATGAAAGTCGAGCCTGGGCATTAGTTAGATGTGTGACTGCTTGTGAATACCAAGTGCTGTAAACTTGGGTATGCGGATGGTGTAATTGATAACGGCTCTAAATCGCAAACTGGAGGGCCGTGTTCCAATTCCAGTCGGGTTCGTTATATTAACTTATGCGCAAAAATTCTTGCGAAAACATATAAATCCACCTTTTCGCTCTACCAGCTATAAATTAATTAGTAAGACAGGAAATCATTATTATCTAAAAAAAATTTTATAATGAAAAATATTATCTGACGGTAAAAACCCTGATAAACCGTAACCCCCCACAAAAAAAACAAATTCATCATTTATACATTTAATCTTTTTTTTCCTTTTGTTCGCTTAGTCTGGCACAAGGTGACATTTGAGGAGTCATAAGGAGACATGATCTTGTGAGAATAATAATGATCAACTAGATTTGCAGCTAACTTTCTCAGTTATATACGAAGTTATTTATTTCATGGGAAATTTTGGTTGCAGTTAGCAAAGATTTATGTTCTGGCAAATCATTGATTTTATTCAACGTTGATATGATCCGTTTATTCATGAGATTTACGGTAATCCGGCAAAAAGGCACGCGTTTCAGACACACAGCTAAAATATTCAATCCACGAATTAAATGTTTTTTTCTCTTGGTATCTTGCGTTTATTTCTACTCAACCACTATATATACAACTCTATACAGTTTTGCTCAAACTGTTGTTCCTCTTTCCTCAAAATGTGCCAATTTCTGCCCTTTTCACCGGAGACTGTCTTACGTATTTAAACCCTCATTATCTCTGTTCATAGTTAGGATTAGGGTTAACCTGAACAGTGATATCAACTTTCAAAACAACAATTAAGGCCGCTCATTGACAATATTTTTAGATTTGATGTCAAATGAGGCAAAATTTCCGTTACTTTCGGTGATTCATAGAATGAATCAAAGACAGCATCCGATTCTACAAGGGCAGTTAACTAGGTGGAGTGAAGCTGCCCCAAGGCGGGAAATGCTGCCTCGTCGTTCTTGATTTTGACCGGGTTAACAGGGAAGAGAACACAGGATGGAATATGACTGGGTGCGTGTGAAACACCAGTCCTATACGTTCATAAATGTCTGTACAAAAATGCCTACATTGATTTTACTATAGATATAAATTGTCTATACTATTTATATTGTTCGGGCTGTTGTTTTCAGTCATGTTTGTTGTCATAGTTCCAATGTTCCGGCTTTCTTCAGGTGACTGGAATTTCGAACCAAAAGGAAACATGGCCCATTGGACAAAGGCGTTAATTGAAGTAATATAGTGACTTGACCAAAAAAAAGCCTAGCCACAGCAGAGGTAGGTGAACAAAACCTTGGAGCGTTAAGTTGCTAAAAGGGAAATAACTGAAACCTAAATAAATGACGTCATATATTATGGGATGGACTAAATATGGCGTCATTTATTTACGTTATTTTCGAGCAAATATGAATTTTCGAGGAAAATCATGGGAAGTTTTTAGTTTAAAAGCAGTAAATCGACCTTGCTAACCAGACACTTCATTCGTAGCTAAACTGGTATAGCACGTCAGGCCATATGACGTTTCCGTGTAGGATTCAGGTTCGATTTCTGTCGGAAGACATATTTTCTATGAAATTTCTCCGACATTCAGTCCAGTAAATGTTGTTTATACTATTTATTACAATCAGAGATTTATTTAAATATTTGTGTCTATATAAATAACGTATAAAAATAAAATATATTAGAACAATTTTCGGGTTAAATCCAATTCATTATATATATATATATATATATATATATATATATATATATATATATATATATATATATATATATATATATATATATATATATATATATATATATATATATGTCTGTGTGTAAAATTCTTAGATAGAATATATATCTAAAAGGACAATATGAATAATGACATATGGAACACATATTTTAGCCGACGCGTTTCGTCTTCTGAGGGACCTTATCCTGGCAAATACTTAGATAAAGTCCCTTAAAGTTCGATCTACACTGGGTGCCCCACATTTTCGGCCTTTTGCCTAAGGTACGCTTAGAAAATCATTGGACACTTACACAGGTTGTAAGGGTTTTCAAACTTAACTCAATTACAGCTAAGAAGTGCGTTCGATCCTGACCGGGTGCTCCCTACTTTCGGCCTTGTACCACATTTAAGCTTCTCTTAGAAAACCGCTAGAAAACTCTCGCAATGATGTACGGCCAGGAACTATGAATGTTGTTTTATTTCACCGAAGTATTTTCCTGCAAGCGTGCGGGTTCTACTTAAAAAAAATCACTGTAAGTCTGAGCTGTCATCTGAACGCAGGCTGAAGCTCAACATGGTCTCCCCACCAATGTAATCTCACAGGCAAGCATTACATCACCTTTTTTTTCTTGTTGACGTCTCAATCTATGCAGGCTGTTTCCGCCAGTAGCCACTTAGCCTTTGCACTATCTGCCTGAGCAACGACTTTCGCACGACATTTATCCGTGAAAAGAACAAGTGAAAAATCGATCTTCATTTCTACTGTTGTCTGTGACATTCGATTTCCGTTATGGATGGATTTGTTTTTAACTAGGGCTAATGATCCGTCTCACGTAACTGGCAAGTTGATTTAGGACACTAAGTCTTGTGCATTTGAACACATCGTCGAAGTCACAATGCCCAAAACTTTCAGAACATGATAAAGACAATTACTTTTTGCATCATATCTTTCTTAATAAGAAATAGATTTCGCTGACGTATAGTCCTCAAATTGCTCATCTCAGAAGTCATCTAGGATCGTCAACAAAGATAAACTTGTCCATTGCCAGTCATCCTTGCAATTTTCAGCGGTTATTTCACGTTTTGCAAGCTCTGAAGTTATTAAACTATATTTCGAATCTACTTTAACGTTTCAAACAATTAAATTAGATGTTAATAAAATGTCTCTTTTGGCCTCTGTCTGTCTCACTCAATCTCTCTCTCTCTCTCTTGTTAAAAAGTATAAAAAGGAAAAATATAAAAAAATATAAACTGTAAATTGGTGATAACCTCTGAAGAGTGGACGGACAGGTCAACCTACGAAACTCTGCTAAGTGAGAAACTTTTACTCATATTAATCACACACACACACACACATATACACACACACACACACACATATATATATATATATATATATATATATATATATATATATATATATATATATAGAGAGAGAGAGAGAGAGAGAGAGCGAGAGTTAAATTCTCAGATCAATTCTGTGGACAAGACAAATTAGTGTAAGATGACAACTGGAAAAAAAATCTTAATATTTTGCCAACGCGTTTTGTCTTCCAACTTTTTCAAGGTAAAATTGAAATCGGAATGAATTTTGTTGTTATAGTTACATTAAAAAATAATTCTATACTCTTAGTATAAAGGGAATTTACATTAACCAGAAAGAGGCTTACTTAGAAGTTTCATCTCGATCTTCAGACAACTAAAACGCAACCTATATATAAAGTATATCTTTTCTATGTATATCCCCTTGAAAGTAGCGTTTGGTTTAAAATAGACTCCATGAGAAGTTATGCTCTCAAAAATATTCGATTTCCTCATAGAATTATCACCAGAGGTCATTTCTTAAGACGATGAAGTTTTACTAGCTTATTCCCAATATTCCCACAAAAATTGATCAAATTGGGTGTATAATGTACGACCCACCCCATACACACACAGGTAGACACACACCTACACGCACACACACAAAGAGGATATTAATCCAAAACATAGCTCAATGTAAGCTACAGAGCATTATAATATATATATATATATATATATATATATATATATATATATATATATATATATATATATATATATATATGTGTGTGTATATATATATATATATATAGTTCAAATTACAGTCGAATCCTTTATATTCACTTACGTGCTAATACCCTTGGGATCCTCTTCTTCTCCCTCCAGCTGTGGGTAAATAGCAGAACAGATTGGGTTCTTTAGCCTTGAATGGCAACTGGCCTAGGAGAAGGACAACTCTGAATTTAAAACCTGCGGTGGGTAGTTTTGGGACCTTGTGGCACGTAGTGCACCAGGTCTCTGTATTCGGCCCTTCAAAAAGTGTTGATGGTCCTGCATGAAACCTTCACCACTATAATCACATCTCATGTACTGTTGTCGGGCTGTCGGTTTCCTAGAACTGATCTGCTTGACCCTCATACGTCGAATTCGACGGGAGAGTCGAGTGTATATATACATATATATATATATATATATATATATATATATATATATATATATATATATACACATTATTTCTGTGACAAGAAATTGACTGTCACAAAGCAGTGTTGATGTCTATATCCTTGTTTTAACTACAAAAACACTATCTCAGAAAACTCTTCCGTCAAGAAATATAGTAAACTTCAGATTTCATCCTACACATGTATTATTATTATCATTTTTTATTTTCTTTGATTTCTGGTGTTTACACATTTCGTTCTTGGTCCCGCCCAAGGACCTAAGGTTGAAATGGCATCATGACACTTTCCACTGAAAAAAAAAGCCCTTCGTAAAGTGTGTGCTGTACTTGTCAGAACAATTTTTTGTATCTCTTTCAGGCATGGACTTCCAGGAATCCCTTCAATTAGTCTACTGCAATCTTTTCCAACCAGTCCTCGGGCCGCCAACTACAACAGGGATTGTTGATGTTCCCATATGCCACATTTTCGAGATTTCTATTTCAAGGTCCTTGTATTTTGACAGCTTTTTGAATATCTTCAAAGTTACATTGCAGTCAACAGGGACTGCCATATCAATAAGGAGGCACCGTTCGTGTTTGTGGTCTTTAATAAAAATATCTGGGCGGTTGGCCTTGATTGTTCTGTCAGTGTGTATTGTGTCGTCCCATAGAATTTTAACAGGTCCTATCACCGTAACCGGGTCTGGGTGGTGTTCATACCAGTTTCTTTCAGTTTCCTTCCCGTAGAAGTTTATTATTATTATTATTATTATTATTATTATGAATAAATAATTTTGACCACAATCTTTGTTCCCTCTTATTATTGCGAAAACCTATTATTTATCATTACTACTATTAGGTTGGTGTAAAAATAATGTCGTTTTCTCACATATGTTACTATGTGAGAAAACGACATTATTTTTACACCTACCTAATACTTATTACAAAGAATCTTGAGATGCTAATATTGAATTTCTCTAAGTTATTGTCGACTTTTATCACCTGAATCTGAGTCGATCCACTTTCCGACTGGTAAGTAAACAGCAGCAATTTGCAAATAGTTTTTGATGAAAATAACTCAAATCCCACACTTCGGATCACGTCTTTCTTGCACGTCGTTTAGAGATTAAGGCGACCGCCATTAAATACGGACTCCATAATAATAACTGGCGTGCCGACTTAAATGAAGCGGGTGGCGTGGTGGCGGGAGTATGGGAGGCTGTGAATTGTAATGTTCATTAAAGTTAGACGAATTTAGCAGAGGACATTCTTTTAACATTCTTTTTCATTCTTTTCGATACTCATTAAACGAAGACATATTTAGAACAGGAATTTTTACTCTTGTTTTGTTTACTTTAGCAAAATACTTCTCAGACGCGATTTATTCAAATGTTTTTTGGGTTTTTTTGCTGAAAACGAGTTATTTTTTTACCTTCCTTCTCAGGACTAATTTCGTTGGTGTTCAACAGTTAATGGTTAGTGGGTTGGTCTGTTTGATGCATTACAATTGAGGAGGGAGTTGAATATTTAGTGGGGGGAGGTCCATATAATAAATTAATTTTCTTTTCGTTATTATTTGCTTTCCCATATTTTGTTTATTTGGTCAGTAAAAAACTGAATTTGTGTAAGAAATCCTTTTTTATTTACACTATTTACATTGTTCGGACTGATGTCCTCATCTTTGTTGATATATTCCCGACATTTGTACTCTCCGACGTTTTAAAGGGATTGGAATTTTGAACTGAATCCTTTATTTCGTCAACCGGGTAGATAGTACTAGTTCCACGTGACATGCCTCTTCAGTTATCTACCTTCAAACTAACTCTCCAAGTTTTTTTTCACCACTGCAACTGAGTCAGAATGCCAGAGCGTACAATAGTCGAAATGTCCTGAATATGGCAACAAAGATAAGTACAAATGTCCGAACAACATATATATATATATATATATATATATATATATATATATATATATATATATATATATATATTCATATCGGCTCAAAGCGTATCCAAATGTAAAAAACATGACGTCACACATTTTGAAATGGACAAAGTCCGACAATTATTTTAAGACATTTTTATGTATATGCATTCATTTATTTTATTTGGATACGCTTTGAGCAGATATGAATGTATGTGTGAGATTCATGGAAGATTGAAGTTTAAAGGCAATAAATTCGACCATGCTAATCAAACGATCGTCTGTGGCTCGATCGGTTAAGAGCACGTCAGGCTAAATGACGGTTCCGTATAGGATACAGGTTCAATACCTGTCGGAAAACGAATATTTTCTATGATAATTTCTCGGACATTCAGGCCGGTAAATGTTATAAATACTGTTTATTATAAAAACAGAGCATTTACTCAAATATTTGCATCCGTAAAAAGAATGTATAAACATAAAAATGTCTTAAAATAATTGTCCATTACATAATATATATATAATTATTTACTTAAAAAAAAAATTATAACATAAATATGTTATAGAATCACTACAAAAATAGCAATTTTGTTTCAACACCCCCGGTGTCTTATCAAGTGATGATGTTGAATGTAATATATATATATATATATATATATATATATATATATATATATATATATATGTATATATGTCTAGTGCTTAGAAACAGCCGATCATTATTCAGTGATATATTGTTAAATATAACAGACAATGAATGCTTCATCCTGAGCCGTTCCAAGTGTCGTATAATGGCTTTTTTTTAAAAAGAAATTAAAGACAAAAACTGTCCAACATTTGCATAGTTCTTTATTATATATTGGTCTCAGCTTTCGATACACATGAGCCATCATCAGAGTGTTTATATGGGCATGAAAACAGAGATGTTAACCGTCAAAAATGATATCCTGTTTTGTTTACTATGTGATGATAACGGTCGCAGAATAACAGACTTCATAATGCTGATATATAACGTCGTATATGAGCACGGGAAATAGAAATGTTATCAACAGAACCATATGTTTAAAGCCATTGTAATATGTTATGACTGTTTTGAAATGTAATTTTGTTTAGCGTACTTTGCTTGGTTTTAATATAGATGGCCTCCAATATGTGAAGGTTCATTTTTTTTATGTGTGAGTATTATTGTCTTATTAACCAATATCTGTCTGATATTATGTACATGGCTATGTTTTTCTAAGACATGTTTAATAGAACTTCGATCAGAACCTTGACGGATAAAACTGTGGGAGAGTGTCGTAGCAAAACCTATGTATGTAGTGGGTTTATTATTAGTATCAGAGATACAATCTCTGAACTGGCATGTAAATTGATACACCCTATTGAGTTTTATAGAGGATTTAGTTGTGTGGTTGTATGATCATTGGAGACTATGATGTAAATTGTTTTATATTTTTTATAATATATGATAAGCTTAACTTGTTTATTATTATTAATGTGTTTAACATTACTTAAAATCACAAATTAACGTACAAATTAACTGATTTTTTGTTCCCATAACTTTTTTTATTCACATATATTAACCAATCAGCGGCGTCATATGAGACGCGCGGTTTTCTTTGAATTGGCAGATGATTAAAATTTGTTTTTAGCTAGAAAATATTAGAGGATCTTTTCAGAATATCATCAGCAATATTTTCCTCCTTAAAATGGATATTTAAAAATTGGAAATATATTTATTAACTAATATATATATTATTAAATCTAATTTTTGTTTTACTGGAGCCGATTTTTCGTTATTAAAACGATCCATTTTATTTAGCTATTAAGTTAACCATTAAGCAGGAGTTTGTTAAACAAAACTGAAATTTTCACCTTTTTACTTGTATTTTTCGCACATTTATTTAAGTATATAATATTACAAAAAATTCTTAGCGATATTGACACATAAAAAAAACATGTAAACTAAGTGTCAACAGTAGTAAGTAAGCTTCCATGCGGCCGATTGTTATTAGGTTGGTGCAAAAATAATGACGGTTTTTGATGTATTTTTAACGTCAAAAACCGACATTATTTTTGCACCAACCTAATACAATTTATGCGCACACATAGACCAGCGTACATGTGTCACAAACATTCTCACATGTAGACGTATTCTGTTTTCTTTTGTACTAACTCAAAATATTTTCTGTGAAGTTGTTTCACAAAGAATGTTTGTAATTCATTTCTGACAATTTAAAATAATACTCAAATAAGAAATTAATCAAATTTGTAAAGCCGTATTGAATATTCGCTTATTTCTTCGTTTTATACACACATAATCAGCTATATTTATTTATTTTATCATTTTGATTTAATTTTCTATTTTTCTGTTTTGTAATTTTGATAAATTCTTCCTGTTTTTGCTTCTTTTATTTCTTAAAGTGTCTTTTTATTTACATAATATTAAATAATTATTGTTAAATTATGCTTCCTCTTCAGCGGAAATATCAACCGTTCGTGTGCTGTTAAATTGTATGAAGATTCTTTTCCAATAGACCATATGTATCCATTGAATTTTGAAACTACGGTTTATGACATCTTACTTAACATAGACTATTTTTACATTGGTTGAACTAATTATCAACATATCTTGACTAGCTTTTTTACATTTCTATATCATCCTTATTTATCTTTCTCTCTTCCTTTTCTTTGGAGAAGAGACTTTATCTTGTATGTTTCCTACGCGCTCTTCTTATTTTCTTTTTTTTTTTTTAGATGAGACTATACCCTGTCTTTCTTTCTTTTCTTTTTTTCTAAACTATATCTTGTGTCTTTCTTTCTTTTTCTTTTTAGAGAAGACACTATCTTATATCTATCTTTTTTCTTTGCTTTTCTTATTTTCTTTTTTTTGCAGAAAAAAAAGATTGTTTGTTGGTAAATATTAAAAATATATATATATATATTACTTTATTTACGACCGCTAGGTGAGATGCGATGATACGCATCGAAACATGAATGTAATTATGTAGCGGTTTTGCATATATTCGAATGTAATGTCCGATAATAAAGAACACAAACACTCACTCACACACACACACACACAGACACACACACACACACACACACACACACACATATATATATATATATATATATATATATATATATATATATATATATATGTATATATGTATGTATATATATTCATCCACAGAGAGACTGTTTCGCTGTATCACAGTCCCGCAGTGTGTCTAGACATTCGATCGCTTCAAGCCGGGATCGAAACTGGGCCGATTTCGCGTCAGTCTTGCATTATCAGAGTAATAGTGACTGTTCACAAATTCGCGCATTTTTTTAACACAGTGCTCGATCGAATTACTTATTTTTCGGAAGCTTATATATATATATATATATATATATATATATATATATATATATATATATATATTGAAATTAAAATAACTGATCCAACGTGCAACTCTCGAATAATAAGTGTGACATTACTGTAACTATTGAACAATATAGTTCATGCCATATTCACGGAAAATCTACCAGTAAAAAAGAATTCTCTTATTACTATAGTTGTACAAAAACGCACAACCTTAAAAATTAAATTCAAACTTAGCGTTGCGACCGCACGTTCCAAAACAATAACACATTTCTCCTAGCATTTTTTCGGATTACATCTCTATTTTCGTTGTCCTCTTATTACTGAGAAGTAAAAACAAGAACAAAATCTACTTGCATACCTGATGATATCAGTAGGAACAGACGAAAGCTTGTAAAAAATTAAAAAGACCTTATGCAACTGGAATTTATAAACGGGGATCATATCATTCATATACAGGTTCAGGGTTGATATATCTTATTTATATAGTTTGCGACGATGTATTCTCGCCATTTAAATCATTAACCCCTATACTTGTTTTTTGTATAAATGAATTATGAATTTATATATATATATATATATATATATATATATATATATATATATATATATATATATACATATATATTCTTGTTCTTTATTCTTCCTGTCTGACAGGTTTTTTTCTTTTTCACCTTCCTAATTTTATACGTTTGTTGTCTATATTTTGGTTTTATCCTTTTACTCTATACAATTATTTTACTTCTTTTTACTTATTTATTTTAGCAATGATATCTCTCATTAATTGCAACTGAGGCCATATTACTATATCATTTCGAAAACAAAAAACAGACTTGGAAACTTTTTCTGTTCACTAAGATATTTTCACGTTTTTTACTGATAAACCTAAAATAATTTTGATTGCCTTTGTCTCGATGGAAGTGAGACGTTGCATAAAACTGGCGCCCGAAGATAGGACTCGATTTGAAATGTAAATTGGCGTCGCCAACAACATTTGCACTACACTTTTGAAAATTATCAAGATATCACGTGGTATTTAATTCCGAAATAAATTTTAAGACAGATTTTCTCAGAACGTTCTACTGGATGCAATCAAAATTATTTGATTTCTTCTTTTGCGCTTTATACTCAATGATTAGTAACTACATTTGTAACGTCACTTTTTCTTCTAGACTAAATTGTGAGCCTCTGGAGTTAGTGTACCGCTTATCTCGACGCAATGAAAGGTTTATTCTATGTTTTTTCTAATTACGCAATTATATGCAGCAGTAGAAATAGTTTCAGCGGACATATTTGTCATGTCTAATGATATAGATTTAATCTTTCCTCAACTTTGTACACTTACAATTAGCAATGATTATCAAATTGCATACAGCAATCGACAACAGTTGAAATGGCAGGAAAGCGATGCAGAGTGGTGTACTAAAAATATATATTTTGATCTGTTCGATTTATTCGAACTATTGCAATCATCATTATTGTTTTAGATATTTTTATAGACACAACATTTTCCTTTGGAAATCTTCAGGTGTCCATTATATTGACTTTTATGTGATATTATGTATTTATAAATGTAAAAGACAACAGGAAAACTGTAATTTTTGCCGACGCGTTTCGTCCGATGCGGACTTTTTCAAGGCAAAAAACGAAAGGAATTTATTTAAACAAAGTAACTAATGATAACAAAAACAAAATGACCTTAGCAACTGGAATAATTTAGAGAACACTATTTTCATTCTGTTAACTGAAAATTATGTCAATTACTGTCACGTGTGGAGATATTGTTTTTATTGTTGTATTGACGGATTCAACCATTTTCTTTTGATTTCCTGATACTGTTCTGTACGTTTGTATATGTGACATTAATGTACAACAGTTGGACATAGACAGTGACACTGCATGGATACACTGTTTATATTATAGCACTTCTTTTCCCGTAAGTATAGAAAATTTCACATACAATTATATATCGATATATCTCTCTGTAAATATGTACATATACATATATTTAGACCACATATATATCTATATCTATACACACATATTCATTATATGTATGTATGTATGTATGTATGTGTCTATCTATCTATCTATCTATCTATCTATCTATATATATATATATATATATATATATATTCATAAATCTATTTATTTATACGTTTACATGCACATATATATATTCATAAATCTATTTATTTGTACATATTTAAACACATACGCTGTCGCACACACATATTTTCATACATGTATTTATTTATATAGACTTCCACACGCACATACACAGTCATATATATATATATATATATATATATATATATATATATATATATAAAACCTAACGTAGATTAATTTTAGGCAATGTCAAAAAAAAAGAATCGATCGATAACAAGTAATCTTTCTTTGATTTGACTATTCAATTTCGTATTCGATCAGAAAACACCGTTTTGAAATTCAATTTACAGACTGTATTTTTATTGAATTATTCATTTTTGCGGATGGATTGGACTCTAAACTTGAATTAAACAGCAGTTTTGGTTTTGCTCACCTTCCGTAAAATTGCACTTGTCTCTTGAAAAGAGAGGCGACACATTTCAATCTACTTTTTCACAATGTTTTATATTGCAGCTGAGTGCGTTGATTAGCGGGATTGTCTTGCAGATAAATTTGCTGGAACAGTGAGTTGGATTTTTATATGATGGTGAATTATATTGCTTTTCTTAGATGTAATCAACATTTCAATAAACAAACATATATTTACAACCATCTAAAATTTGATAACACAAACACTATATTTTCTTCTATCAACAAAAGAATAATGTTTAAGTTTTTCCGAAATAGTTCTGTATATGTGCATATATTTAACTAAATCAGTTTATTTCCCTCAGAAAGGAAATAAAAAAAATTGAAAGATTTGCATGGAAATCTGTTTTTGGGGAAAAGCTGTGATATTCAATATATTACACTTTAACCGAACCTAAGCTACACTAAGAGGAGCCACGCTGGAGTAATGGATAGCGGCTTGAATTGATGAATCGGAGAACCGATTTCGAATTCACGTCAAATCCATTAAATTCACCTAAGTGCTATTACCCTTGAGAATAGTATGAATCCTCTACTTCTCCATCCAGTTATGAGTAAATACCTGGACAGACTGGGTTCTATGGCTTTGGATGGCAACTGGTCACGGAGAAGGACAACTCTGAATTCAACATTTGCACAGGGTCATTTGGGGACCTTGACGCCATGTTTTGATTTGTTATGGTGGGTAATGGCTCGGATTGAAGAATCAGAGTTCGAATTACAGTCGAATCCATTACATTCACTTACGTGCTAATACCTATGAATGCTCTTCTCCTCCCGATGAGTAAATAGCAGGACAACCAGACACTTCATTTGGTCTACCGCAAACTACTGCGGGTAAAATCTGACTCGTAAGTCATGTATCAAAAGATACATAGTTACGCATGGCACTTAACTGACTGACTAAAGCTACACTAAAGGAAGGATATTAAAATTGAATTTGCTTTGAATGGTTGGACAACCAATGATATTTCACTTCAAGTTTTCTGAACTTGTATTCTTCGGCATTAATCTCACTGACCTCATATCAAGTTGGTATACCGTTCATAGTTGCTGGTTAATAAGACTGTAGAGAAACAGTGGATCGAGTGAAGAAGAGTTTACTCACACGAGAACATGGATGGAGAATACAACAGTTCAGTGCGACAAGCGGACAACTGAAAAGAGCGACGCCTTTGCGACTCACTTTTTCCTACTGTTCCATGAGCAGGCATTCTACTCGTAGCAGATTGACGAGTTCATGTTTTCCTCTATAGATGGTTTCGTTTGGTTTATTTTCTTTAACGGCATATCAACACTTCAGTGGGTTATTTGGTTTTACGGTATATCAACCTCAATGGATATTTAATGCCGACATCATTTTTAGGATAGATTCGTATGAATAAAATATGTATTCTTTGGTTTAGATTGGTTTAGTTTATTTGGTTTTACGGCATATCAGCCTCAGTGGGTTATTTAATGCCGACAACATTTTTAGGATAGATTCGTATGGATATAATATGTATTCTTTGGTTTAGATTGGTTTGGTTTATTTTGTTTTACGGCATATCAACCTCAATGAGTAATTTAATGCTGGCAAAGTTTTTTATTGCTGGTAATATTTTGTTTTGTCAAAAAATTTTTTCTGGTAATATATTTCCTTCAAAATTGTATTGCTGGTAATAATTTTTTTCAAAAAAATATTGCTCGTAATAGTTAACTATTTGCACATAGCTGGGACCCTAACAGATGCCACCACCCCGGGTCAGGCTGGACCTGGGAACACCAGCAATTAAGAGGTGGTTCCACGCTCCTCAAAACCTCCTGATCAGAGGCCTTCCTGTTGGACGTAGTTTAACGGCTTACCCGGGACGCGGATGTAGTTTAACGTCTTACCCAGGAAGATCTGTATAGATGGTTAGATTTTTTCTCCATAACAAAAATAAAAAAATGATTATACAGAATAATCCTCAGTGTACCAAGGACGGAGCAAGGACAAAGTTCTAGACAGAATGGCATTGAAATTATAGAACACATGATGATGAAAGAGGGCTTGGAAAATGTGATACTCACAGAATAGAGGAAGGGTGTGTAGAGAAGGTTAGTCTTTCTACACAACAAAATTAGTACAGTAATATGAGAGGATGCTGAGAATACCATGGACTAAGCATAGGAGCAAAGACGAGGGGCAATCATAATAATAATCAGGAAGAGACAGTTGAAATTTATAACATAATAAGGAAAGAAGCCTTGGAAAATGTGATACTCATAGGACTTATTGAATGTAAGATGGCAAGAGGGTAACAACGCACAAGCTGGTGAGCTTGGGTAGATGGATGTCAGAGCAGGGGTTTGATAGTGATGGCAACAAAACAAAACAAAAGTTATTAAGAACTACAAATGACTAATTATTATAGTAACTTACTGCCTGACAAAGCCATGTTGGTATAAACCAGCGTCGTAGATATGTCAGTGTCTCGGATATTTTATATCTTATGTTGCCCTATATTTTCGTTTAATGAAAATCTGTATTGAGAACTCTTATATAATACAATATATATATATATATATATATATATATATATATATATATATATATATATATATATATAACCAGCAACAACCAAGAATATAACCAGAATGAAAGGTCTATAAACAAAAATATTTTAGAATGATATTTCGGACATCAAAAGATGAAAGCTTTTAAAATTTAAAGTGATATGTCTGGTTAGGACATAGGTAATCATGGTTTAACGCAGATTATTTTTTCTTTATAATCTGTTAAATTTTAAGTCTTCTTGAGAAAAAATAATGTGATCTTTTCCAAGAATTAGAATTCTTAGTAGTCGTTTTCCTTTGTTGTGTTGTTGTCCAAGTTGAATGCTTTCGCTCTACCCGATTGTTTAATCAAAGCACTGATTGCGTTAATCTTATATCCATCTAATCTACTACACTTTCGAAATCCTAAAATTCCTGAATTGTTCTAATTTCTAGTTGCAAGGACTTTGAGGAAAATATTCTATACCTGCAATCCATTGCTTTTAATAATTCTTTTATTAATTGATTAAAACTATATGTCAAAATTGTGCATGGAAAGTCAGTGAGAATGTCACTAGACATGTCATTAGTTAAAAATATTTATAGACTTGAACAATTTCGTGATGGTCACTCAATATTTATCTGCGAATTTGATCTTCCTCTGTCAAATCCTATATATAAACAATTCATAAGTTTTATTTAATGATTATGCTAACTCATAAATGTAATGTTACTGATAATTTGGATGCGCCAAAGGTGCATTTTTAAGTTTAAATGCTTAAGTTTTCGTATCTCGACGTGGTATAATGGTTAGAAAGCTTGTCTTGCTAGAAAAAATACGACGGAGTAGTGATTTCGATCCTCACTGGGTGCCACATACTTTCGGCCTTGTGCCACATCTAAAACGGGCTTAGAAAATCACTATTAGTCATTATTCGTCCGTCCGCCCTTCACACCTCCTAAATAGCGATGCGTTGACATTTCGAAACCAAGTTTTTGGCATCTTATTAGAACCTGATCAGATGTTAATATTATATGTTTTTTATAGGTTATCAACCCTTTTTATAGGCTATCAACCCTTCCCTATTCCAGTTTCCCTGAGAGCTATAATCTCCAGCTATTCAAGTGTAATGTCAATCGACATCTCCAGTTGCCTTGATCTATCCAGTACCCTTCTCCTCTCTTCTATCACTCTTATCTGATCTCGCTCTATATTTTCTGTAACCCCTTGCGTCCTAGTGGCTATCCACCTTGCTTGGGGTGAAATGCTTAAAAAAAATAAAAAAATAAAAGATGTATGTGGAGTTATCATTATTTACCTTTTTTACACGAGGATTATTGTCCTCATCTTTGTTGTAACGTTTTGTTCTGGCGCTCTACGGTATTCACCAGGTGTATTTTAATCCGCTTAATTCTCAGGGAATTTCGAACTAAACACTTTATTAAATCTACGCTGGTAGATTGTTCTTGTTCCACTGCCTATGTCTAAGATTATCTCATGTAGTTCTTTTCTGTAGTATTGTGGACGTATATCGCCCCTTTCGGGAGTATGTTCAAAGACACACTGCCCTTCCCAGTGATTGAACTCCCCATCACAATGTCATCAAATTCACGAACCAGAGCGTTGGTCTACCAGGCTATTGTTTCATGGTACAATTCTTTGTGGAGAACCATAAAGGTGAAATCAATTGTTCACATGTAAATAATGTAAATAAAACGTGTATGTTGCGCAGTAATTTTTCAGAATTTTAGCCATCTCTGGAAAATTCTTAATTATATAAGATACTTAATTAATTGGAGGGCGTGTTTGTCATTTGGCTGGCGCGACATGAAATAATTTGTGCTTGTAGAAATTGACTGATTCGAATTCGTATCAATCATAATCACACAGCAGTCCAACACAGATTAATCGGCGTTTCGTTTGTGAAGTGTTCGAGGCTATTTACTGCGCGTCTTGTGGGGTTTTCATTCCACAGCGCATGCGTGATCTAGAAGAATTGAAAAATTTCTTCACGCTTATTGAGTAGTGTGGAAACGATCAGTATGATTTCTTTGTTCGATTCGTCACTGTCCATTCAAATCAATAGAGGACATTTGCTTTATTCTCTTCATTTAAATGGAACGATCCAAACGGGTTCTAGTTTGTTCCATCAGACAAATGTGTCGGCTGCTAAACAGCAGAAATACGGGTATTATAACGTTTAGAATAATTGACTTGTAAGAGGGATGGTACTCCAGTGTTCGGTTGTGACGCTGATGAAGTCGACAATTTATATCTGTTATAATTTTCATTTATATAAAAGTAGTGACATCAAAATTCTGAGGAAGAATATAACATCGCAGACTCATTTAACCTAACATACTTTCCAAACTATCATGTGAAGCGGGATTATTCCATCTTGTTTACCAGTGGTGTTCTCCTAATGCACTCTAGGTGGCGTTGTAGTATAGAAGGAACGGACGCAATCCTTTGGCGAACCGACACCCTAGTTTCAAGGGAAACACGTAATAGATCTCCCTATCTCCCCTTTCGCTCTTAGACTTAAAAACGCAAACATATCTAGTAGCGAGGGACGTTCTGCTAAAGAGAAGAGTCTCTCGTTATCTTAATAATTTTTCCGGCATAGTTAACAACATAAATTTGTCTGCCTTTATCAGCTGTTAACCATGATTCTGTGTATAAATATGGAAGAAATGTGTGTGTGTGTGCGTATAAAGAAACGATATATATGTTTATATATCAAGAAAAGTATTGACGAAATTGTAAATTACATGATAATATGGAAAAAATGTTACTTGTGACACGTTTCAACCGATCGATGAAGTCTTAACGGATGAAACGCGTCACAAGTAAACATTTTCCATTTTGTTTTATATATATATATATATATATATATATATATATATATATATATATATATATATATATGTATATATGTTTATACATTCTTTTTATAGATACAAATATTTAAGTAAATGCTCTGTTTATAATAAACAGTATTAAATAACATTTACCGGCCTGAATGCCCGGTAAATGTTAGGCCGGTAAATGTTGTTTAATATTGTTTATTATAAACAGAGCGTTTACTTAAATATTTGTATCGATAAAAAAATGTATAAAGATAAAAATATCTTAAAATAATTGTCGGACTTTGTCCATTTTATAATATATATATATATATATATATATATATATATATATATATATATATATATATATATATATATATATATATTGATGCATGTTTCGTTAAATAATATAGACAAGTGTTGTCTATTTATTTTATGTAAATCCTTTTCATATCGTCTGATAAGATTAAAAGCATAATTAAACGAAGAAAGAAAATCACAATATTGATACCTATTTTTTAATCCTATCTAAGCTTTCGGCTTACATAAGCCATTATCAAAGATGATAATTGGATTACAATATATTAAGCAATGCACGGACAAAACAGTGATGGTAGTCTGTTTCTGTTTCCATGGAAGATTTCCAGGCAATGACAAACTCGTGCATATAAAGACGCTGTAAGTGAATGGAAGAATTAAAGGAGAAAATAAAGAAGAAAGAAGAAAAGAAGAAAATAATGAAGTAAGAATGATGGAAGAAAATAAAAAAAGAAAGAATAAAAGAAGAAACTACAACAGAAAGAATGAAAAAAGAAAATAAAAATGAAAGAATGAAATAAGAAAATAAAAAAGAAAGAATGAAAAAAGAAAATGTAGAAGAAAGAATGAAAGAAGAAAATAAAAAAGTAAGAATGAAAGAAGAAAATAAAAAAGAAAGAATGAAAAATAAAATAAAAATGAAAGAATGAAAAAAGAAAATCTAGAAGAAAGAATGAAAGAAGAAAATAAAAAAGAAAGAATGAAAAAAGAAAATAAAAAAGAAAGAATGAAAAAAGAAAATAAAAATGAAAGAATGAAAAAATAAAATAAAAAAGAAAGAATGAAAAAAGAAAATGTAGAAGAAAGAATGAAAGAAGAAAATAAAAAAGTAAGAATGAAAAAAGAAAATAAAAAAGAAAGAATGAAAAATAAAATAAAAATGAAAGAATGAAAAAAGAAAATCTAGAAGAAAGAATGAAAGAAGAAAATAAAAAAGAAAGAATGAAAAAAGAAAATAAAAAAGAAAGAATGAAAAAAGAAAATAAAAATGAAAGAATGAAAAAATAAAATAAAAAAGAAAGAATGAAAAAAGAAAATGTAGAAGAAAGAATGAAAGAAGAAAATAAAAAAGTAAGAATGAAAAAAGAAAATAAAAAAGAAAGAATGAAAAATAAAATAAAAATGAAAGAATGAAAAAAGAAAATCTAGAAGAAAGAATGAAAGAAGAAAATAAAAAAGAAAGAATGAAAAAAGAAAATAAAAAAGAAAGAATGAAAAAAGAAAATAAAAATGAAAGAATGAAAAAATAAAATAAAAAAGAAAGAATGAAAAAAGAAAATGTAGAAGAAAGAATGAAAGAAGAAAATAAAAAAGTAAGAATGAAAAAAGAAAATAAAAAAGAAAGAATGAAAAATAAAATAAAAATGAAAGAATGAAAAAAGAAAATCTAGAAGAAAGAATGAAAGAAGAAAATAAAAAAGAAAGAATGAAAAAAGAAAATAAAAAAGAAAGAATGAAAAAAGAAAATAAAAATGAAAGAATGAAAAAATAAAATAAAAAAGAAAGAATGAAAAAAGAAAATGTAGAAGAAAGAATGAAAGAAGAAAATAAAAAAGTAAGAATGAAAAAAGAAAATAAAAAAGAAAGAATGAAAAATAAAATAAAAATGAAAGAATGAAAAAAGAAAATCTAGAAGAAAGAATGAAAGAAGAAAATAAAAAAGAAAGAATGAAAAAAGAAAATAAAAAAGAAAGAATGAAAAAAGAAAATAAAAATGAAAGAATGAAAAAATAAAATAAAAAAGAAAGAATGAAAAAAGAAAATGTAGAAGAAAGAATGAAAGAAGAAAATAAAAAAGTAAGAATGAAAAAAGAAAATAAAAAAGAAAGAATGAAAAATAAAATAAAAATGAAAGAATGAAAAAAGAAAATCTAGAAGAAAGAATGAAAGAAGAAAATAAAAAAGAAAGAATGAAAAAAGAAAATAAAAAAGAAAGAATGAAAAAAGAAAATAAAAATGAAAGAATGAAAAAATAAAATAAAAAAGAAAGAATGAAAAAAGAAAATGTAGAAGAAAGAATGAAAGAAGAAAATAAAAAAGTAAGAATGAAAAAAGAAAATAAAAAAGAAAGAATGAAAAATAAAATAAAAATGAAAGAATGAAAAAAGAAAATCTAGAAGAAAGAATGAAAGAAGAAAATAAAAAAGAAAGAATGAAAAAAGAAAATAAAAAAGAAAGAATGAAAAAAGAAAATAAAAATGAAAGAATGAAAAAATAAAATAAAAAAGAAAGAATGAAAAAAGAAAATGTAGAAGAAAGAATGAAAGAAGAAAATAAAAAAGTAAGAATGAAAAAAGAAAATAAAAAAGAAAGAATGAAAAATAAAATAAAAATGAAAGAATGAAAAAAGAAAATCTAGAAGAAAGAATGAAAGAAGAAAATAAAAAAGAAAGAATGAAAAAAGAAAATAAAAAAGAAAGAATGAAAAAAGAAAATAAAAATGAAAGAATGAAAAAATAAAATAAAAAAGAAAGAATGAAAAAAGAAAATGTAGAAGAAAGAATGAAAGAAGAAAATAAAAAAGTAAGAATGAAAAAAGAAAATAAAAAAGAAAGAATGAAAAATAAAATAAAAATGAAAGAATGAAAAAAGAAAATCTAGAAGAAAGAATGAAAGAAGAAAATAAAAAAGAAAGAATGAAAAAAGAAAATAAAAAAGAAAGAATGAAAAAAGAAAATAAAAATGAAAGAATGAAAAAATAAAATAAAAAAGAAAGAATGAAAAAAGAAAATGTAGAAGAAAGAATGAAAGAAGAAAATAAAAAAGTAAGAATGAAAAAAGAAAATAAAAAAGAAAGAATGAAAAATAAAATAAAAATGAAAGAATGAAAAAAGAAAATAAAAAAGAAAGAATGAAAAAAGAAAATAAAAAAGAAAGAATGAAAAAAGAAAATAAAAATGAAAGAATGAAAAAATAAAATAAAAAAGAAAGAATGAAAAAAGAAAATGTAGAAGAAAGAATGAAAGAAGAAAATAAAAAAGTAAGAATGAAAAAAGAAAATAAAAAAGAAAGAATGAAAAATAAAATAAAAATGAAAGAATGAAAAAAGAAAATCTAGAAGAAAGAATGAAAGAAGAAAATAAAAAAGAAAGAATGAAAAAAGAAAATAAAAAAGAAAGAATGAAAAAAGAAAATAAAAATGAAAGAATGAAAAAATAAAATAAAAAAGAAAGAATGAAAAAAGAAAATGTAGAAGAAAGAATGAAAGAAGAAAATAAAAATGTAAGAATGAAAAAAGAAAATAAAAAAGAAAGAATGAAAAATAAAATAAAAATGAAAGAATGAAAAAAGAAAATCTAGAAGAAAGAATGAAAGAAGAAAATAAAAAAGAAAGAATGAAAAAAGAAAATAAAAAAGAAAGAATGAAAAAAGAAAATAAAAATGAAAGAATGAAAAAATAAAATAAAAAAGAAAGAATGAAAAAAGAAAATGTAGAAGAAAGAATGAAAGAAGAAAATAAAAAAGTAAGAATGAAAAAAGAAAATAAAAAAGAAAGAATGAAAAATAAAATAAAAATGAAAGAATGAAAAAAGAAAATCTAGAAGAAAGAATGAAAGAAGAAAATAAAAAAGAAAGAATGAAAAAAGAAAATAAAAAAGAAAGAATGAAAAAAGAAAATAAAAATGAAAGAATGAAAAAATAAAATAAAAAAGAAAGAATGAAAAAAGAAAATGTAGAAGAAAGAATGAAAGAAGAAAATAAAAAAGTAAGAATGAAAAAAGAAAATAAAAAAGAAAGAATGAAAAATAAAATAAAAATGAAAGAATGAAAAAAGAAAATCTAGAAGAAAGAATGAAAGAAGAAAATAAAAAAGAAAGAATGAAAAAAGAAAATGTAGAAGAAAAATGAAAGAAAAAATTAAAAAAGAAAGAATGAAAGAAGAAATTAAAAAAAGAAAGAACGAGGGTAGAAAATAAAAATGAAAGAAAGAGAAAATAAGGAGAAAGAATGAAAGAAGAAAAAAAAGAAGAAAGAAGAATATAAAAATGAAAGAAGGAAAGAAGGAAATAAAAAGCAAGAATGAAAGAAGAAATTAAAGAAAAAAGAATGAAATAAGGAAAAAAGAAGAAAGAATGAGGGAAGAAAATAAAAAAAGAAAGAATGAAAGAAGAAAATAAAGAGGAAAGAAGGAAAGAAGAAAAAGAAAAAAAATGAAAGAGGAAAATAAAGAAGAAAGAATGAAATAAAAAGAAAATAAGTAAAATGTGGAAGTGTAAAAATAACACAAAAGTATCAAACTAAAAAAAAGAGCGAGGGAAAAATAAAGAAAAAAGTAAATAAAGAGAGAATTAAGAAGACAAAAAATATTAATATTTAAACAAAGAGAATTAAAAAAGATAGAGAATAAAGGATACATGACTGACGAAGCAGATTTGTTCCCCGCAGTAAGTTACCATTTCTTTCTGTAGTAGACAAGTTGCCATCCAAGGCTATAGAACCCGGTCTGTCCTGCTATTTAATCATAGCTGGGAAAACAGAAGGTAGGAATGGGAAATAGTAGGAAGGAAATTTAAAAAAAGAAAAAAAGAGGAATGAAAATATCAATGAAGGAAATTAAAAGAGTCGAGAGAAAATGAAGGAGGCAATACATAAAACTGAAAGTGAAAAGAAAAGAGGAACAATGGAACGGAAAACGAAGAAAATACGACGAGAAGAATAAAGTAAAAAAATGAAAGAAAAGAGACAAAGAAAGAAGGAGAGTAGGAGAAATAAAAAGAGACAGAAAGAAAAAAAAAATAGACACAACCACAAAAATAGAGATAAGTAATAAATAAAAATGGCGAGCGAAGAAATCATACAGCGAAAGAAAAAATAAAAAAGCGGGAGAAATAATAAAATAAAAGTGAAACGAAATATAACAGAAAAAACAAAAAAAAAAACTTATACAAATTCAAATCTCGTTTAAGTTACTCAGAAATAATCTCATCAAACACGTACCTACCCCAACCTCCAAGAAAAAACTATAGTTACCGTTTGAAAAGTTGATAAATAGCATAAAAAGAAGCAAATAAATTATGGTTCCAGAATCTCTTGGAAAATGGTCCAAACCACACGAATAAAACATTTGTTTTATAACATTCTCTTATCTTTTTGCTTGATGTCGATTCTTCATCTTTCTAGCTGATAAGAAAAATAAGAAGAGGTAAGTAGCATCCTATATGGTTTGCTTCATTATATCAAAAAAGAATGTTCAGGTTGAAAGGCCTTCGAGTTCTTTTAATAAGTCAGAAGGTGCTTCTACCTCGACAAGAATCACGAAAATAAAAGGTTCCAAAACGCATTGCAGGAATCGTGACCAGCATCAATTGCAAGATAACGATGAAGAATTCACGTCAGCCCAATAGGCTGTGGGTTTTTGATATCTACTTAGTTTACCTTCGGACGGCAGACAGCGAAATGTTGCCAGGTGCGAATAGAAAAACAAATGTGCGTGTATAGATTGAGCTTAGCACCGTCTGGAAATGCCGTTCGTCACAACATTCAAGTTGGAATAACTTGACTGACACCTACTTTTTCCTTGTATTGGGACTCGAACACTGGCCGTTTTCTCAGCCTGTTAATATATATATATATATATATATATATATATATATATATATATATATATATATATATATATATATATATATATCAGTCTGTTCATATATCTATCTTAGTTTGTTCATATCTATCTATCTATCTATCTATCTATCTATCTATCTATCTATCTATCTATCTAACGCAGTTTTTTCACATCTATCTATTTATGTTCATATTTATCTATCTCTCGGTCTGTTCATATCTAACTCAGTTTGTTGATATCTATCTATCTATCTATCTATCTATCTATCTATCTATCTATCTATCTATCGCAGATTGTTCACGTCTATCTCAGTCTGTTCATATCTATCTATATATCTCAATTTGTTCATATCTATGTATCCATGTATCTATCTATCTATCTATCTATCTATCTATCTATCTATCTATCTAACGCAGTCTGTTCATATCTATCTCTCTCAGTCTGTTCATATCTATCTATCTATCTATCTATCTATCTATCTATCTATCTATCTATCTATCTATCTCAGTCTGTAGTTTCACTCTTCCTAACAAAATTGATAAATTCATTAACCTTTCCAGCTATGAACTAAGCACCAAAAAGAATTACTTAACCTTGGACCTAACTGTCATATATACCGTAAGTATAATCGACTTCTTAAAAAAATAGAAATTGAGACCCTATACCAACACATTGTTAAACTGCAGGATGAACAACTAATAGAAACAGCAGAATTTAAAGACTTAAGGCCGAGGCATTCAAGGATCGGCATGATAAAAGCAGAAACTCCTCAAAAATACTTTCTAAACAACCGAAAATTGCTGCACAAGAACTACGCAACCACCGTAACATAATTGTAAAAAAAAAGTTGATAAGACCAACATTTCCGACAGGCTAACCAAATTGGATTACAACAAAAAACTTGACCACATCCTCCATGATCACATAAAGTTTAAAAAAACTTAACAAGAACCCGACCAACCAACTAAAATCAAAGCTTAATAAACTCATTAATGCTAATAATGCTGAACAGAACTCTTTAAACTCCATAAAATTGTTGGTGATTATAGACCTGATTACATATACGGTACTATAAAAACACATAAACCTAACTATCCTCTCCGTCTTATATCGCAAATTCCAACTCCTGTATATCATCTAACAAAATACATTAACCAACTTATTACTCCCTACCTTCCTAGTAAATATAGTGTTAAATCAACATTAGAAGTAATCCAAATCCTAAAAAGTGAAAAACCTGACAATGAAATCATGGCTTCACTTGATGTTGAAAACATATTTACCAAAGTCCCTGTTAGTGAAACTATTGACATAATTATAAGAAATATATACAGTAACTCATCTTTTCCCCACTTAAAATTAATCCTAATATATTACGGAAACTTCTATTAGCTTGTACTACTGAAGTCTCTATCTTAGATTTTAGACATTTAGCAATTTCTACATGTCGAACCTCGAAAATAAGATATTTACAGATTAAAAAATTATCCATCTATCTAAGTTTTATTGATTATATCCTTATATTAGTTAAAAATAAAGATGAAATTCTTCAACTTCAAAAACCTTTCCAAAATTTACTTATGAACTCAATACTACTAATAAAATTCCCTTTCTTGACATATTGATAAACACAAATAATAACAAATTTACTATTTTGCCATACAAAAAAGCTACCAGCATAAATTCATGTACACTTAACTGCAAGAGCGAATGTCCATATTACTACAAAATAGCAATTATAAAAAATCTAATACATCGCGCAGAAACTAATTCATCCACAAAACATTTTTTTACAGCGAACTAAATAATATAAAACAAACATTTATTAATAATAGCTTTCCAAACTATATAGTTGATGAACAAATAAGATGTTTTCTTAGAAATCTCAATACTAAGCAAATAGAACATCATACTGATTCAACTAATCCCAAACATATTAATCTCCTATATCGTTATCAAATGCATATTAATTATAAACAAGATGAAAATATACTAAAAAAAATTGGTAAATACTAATATATCAATAACAGATCCTAGCAAACAAATTAAGTTAATCATATACTATACTAAATCTAGGAAATCCAACTAAATTATTCGCAATGATTCCCCCCACTCTCGCTAGAAATTTGCAAAAAAACAAAAACAACATAGATTACAAATTCAAGTGCCCTCTGGGAGATTGTATCTCCAATGGATTAAATAATATTTATGTTGGTCACACCACAAACACGCTTTCACGACGCTTGACTCTACATTTGAATGATAACTCTAAAATTTTTAAGCATTTAAAACAATATCCCTGGCCGCATACACAATTCATGAAAATCTTTGTTGTAAACAAAACTATACTTAAACATGAAAACAATAAACAAAAAAAAGAAACTCTTGAAGCTATATACATAAAACATTTGAAACCTAACCTGCACAAAATAAACTACGAAAACTCCCCAAATATACTGAAATGCCTATAATTGATAAGAGAAGCCCCTGGTTTATAACAACGGCTTCCCATAATTAACCTTTCTCGTTTTCACTCTTGCGTGGTGATGTGTGATGTTAACAGCCGTCATAATGGTTTATGTCAGCCGAAAGCTTAGATAAGATTAAAAAATATGTATGAATATGGTGATTTTCTTTCGTCTTTCATGATAATGTTATTAAGCTTATCAGACGATATGAAAGGAATTTGCATAAAATAAATAGACAAATGGAAATGCATCAATGAAAAAATGCTGCCTAAATACATAGTCTGTACATAACTGTCTATCTCAATTTATTCATATCTATCTATCTATCTCTTCTAGTCTGTTTATATCTATACCAGCCTATCTCAGCCTGTCCATATCTATCTATCTATCTATCTATCTATCTATCTATCTATCTATCTATCTATCTATCTATGTCTGGTCATATCTATATCACGTTCCTATCTACCTAATCGCCTGATGACAACAAGTTTAAGTTCCGAAATACAGAAATTTTTATGTAGCGATGTAACATATTTTTTCAATAAAAATATTATTCATATATATATATATATACATATATATATATATATATATATTTATATACTTGCTGAAGCATTATTAATAATATATATATATATATATATATATATATATATATATATATATATATATATATATATATATATATATATACTTTTTTCTAAATAAAGGAGGAAAATATTTCAACCGTGAAAAGCCATTTCCTGACTTGAAATGTAACTTTCAGACATTTGGATACATCGTATTCGAATTGACTTTCGTTTTTCATTACTAAATAGTGTCTATTTTCGTCTATCCTTCGAGCAATCTTGGTAAAAAGAAATGCACGTCCCGGCAGGGAATTAAACTCCATTCATTTTGAAGGAGAAACCACTGTTTGATCCAGTTGGATCCGGGATACGCCTTTAATTTATATTCCTGTCTTATTGAATCTGCATGATAAATATGCTTCAAGCTAACTGAAAGTCAAGGTAAACTATGTCGGATGCTAAATGTTGTAATTTAATGTCTAATAAATGAAAGTGAGTAAATATTGTTATTTATGTTTTTCCTATAATGTATTTATTATTCATATTATTTTAGTTTGAGACATTAATTTATGTGTTATATATTTTAAAAAATCGAGATTTAGCCGTAATCATTTAATTAAAAAACAATTATATATATATATATATATATATATATATATATATATATATATATATATATATATATATATATATGTATGAAAAAATATAGTTTTAAGGTGTGCTATACTTATGGGATAAATTGCTCAATATCAGAGACAGAGCGTATGTAAAATATAAAAGGGGACATTGAAGTCAACATGCAGAGGCGACAGGCTGTTTCATGTCTAGCAAGAAACAGCCTGTCACCTCTGAGTGTTGATTTCAATGTGCACTCTTGTATATATATATATATATATATATATATATTAGGTTGGTGCAAAAATAATGTCGTTTTCTCACATAGTAACATATGTGAGAAAACATATATATATATATATATATATATATATATATATATATATATATATATATATATATATATATCCTTGTGTAAATTAATAGATAAAAACGAATAGTTCCGTTATTATTTACTTAATTTCGTATTTTTTCCAATGAAAAATGACAGAGTCACAGCACATGTTAGTACTTCGTATGTCCATGTCAGGAAGTCGTTCCCTGGAGATTGACCACAGATTCTCGATTGGATTTAAATCAGGTGAGGTTCTGGGCCAGTCTATATTACTTTGGTTTTCTCGCTTGTAATACTTGCCAGTATGTTCGTACAACCTTACAATTTTCGTACGCTTTTTGGAGTAATGTCCATCGCAGCCAATGGCCGTAGGACAACTAATTGACAGTCGAGAGAATAGTGTCTGAGCGTGATGAAAATCTGATGCAATCACGGATGACGCAATATTTTTCAACGCCAAACAAATTTCATCATACACCCCGAAAAGTGATTCATATTACTGTACACCTCTCCAAATATAATTTGAGGAAAAAAGAGAAATCGATTACATCCTCTCACACCAGAGGGTCTAAAAGTGACAGTATGATGAAAGAAAGGAAACTAAAGTGATTGTTTCGATTAATTTGAACAACTGTGTTTATATTACTCCAAACATTATTTTAATAGATAAGCTTATTTAAGTAGACACTCAATTTATTTTAGACAGTGTTTATTTTGTTCACAAATACATATATATATATGTATATGTGTGTGTGTGTGTATGTGTGTGAGTGTGTGTGTGTGTTTGTGTGTGTATAGCACGAAGTCACCAGGCATCGTGACCGAGGGTCTGAGTGTGCTGGTTTTGTTCAGAATGTTGATCATTCTAGATAACACTCTCTCTTCCAGAAACTGTAACTAAGGTCTACTCAGCACAGTATAAATCACAGATGGGGTCTGGGGTTGTTGAACAAACTCAAATATGCCTGAGAGAGAGTCTGCATTAGGGATTGTAAAGCCGTCCTAGCATACGGGTATCCTCTAACACGAATGCCCAGTATATATATATATATATATATATATATATATATATATATATATATATATCGTCTACTTTATATGTGGAACTGTGACCATAAGAAAAAAATATTAGGTTGATTTCCCGACAATACCAATCATTATAGAGTGTTGATCTCTGCTGAGACAATTTATTTCTACAAAAGCGCTTTCGTTGATATATACCACTCATATAAATAACACAAGTTTTAAGACATTTTATATATATATATATATATATATATATATATATATATATATATATATATATATATATATATAGCTTTACGCTTTCGTTTAGAACAAAACAAACTGTCACCTCTGGGTATTGATTTCAATGTTTTAGATTTACATACGCTCTATCCCTAAAATTGAGGAAGTGGTAATTGAATGTGACAATTTTGTAAATGTAATGTTCATAATTCTAAATTTCATCAGACGTCATTTGAAAAATAAATCGATGTTTAACAAAACGGGATTATAGTTATATATACGTAAGCCAGTCTAATGAATGCAAGGAATAATGAAAGTATTAAAGAAATTTTACAATATTTTTCGAATGATAACAAAATAAATTTTAATGATTGTTTAAAAGAACTGCTTAATTTAGGAGCTATTAAGTGTTTATTGAAATTGTAAAAGCAAAAAAAAAGTTCGCATTTTGTTTACTATTTTTAGTCGTGCTCGACTGAATGTCGACATATTGAAGGCAAATTGACAGGCTGAATAGAAGGCTTGTTGTTTTGGAAAAGTAATTATCTTAACGGATGCTTCATTTGCTGGTATGTTTACAGATCGTCTGGGTGTAAGCTTCTAAGAAAGATACAATGACTTACTGATGTATTCCATTTCCTGTCAGAGGTTTGCGATGAAAATAAGTTCGAGGCTAAGTGCTTATATTGTAAGGAATATTCTTGATAAAAATCGCTTTTAATAAAATTTAATAAAATGTATAAATACGTACACACCCACACATACACATACACACGCACACAAACGCGCGCGCACACACACACACATATGTATATGTATATATATATATATATATATATATATATATATATATATATATATATATATATATATATGCAGTTGAATCCATTACTTGCTAATAAATTTGGCAAAGGTATGAATCCTCTTCTTCTCTCCCCAGCTATAGGTAAATATCAAGACAGACAGGTTCTATAGCATTGGATGACAACTGGCCTAGGAGAAGGACAGCTCGTTGTGGGACATTGTGGCACGTAGTGCACCAGACCTATGTATTCGGGTGTTCAAAAGGGTGGTTGGTTTTGCACAAAATCCTCACCCTTCTAATCACATCATATGTGCAGGTATTTGGCTGTCAGTTCCTAGAAACTGAGTTGCTTCACCCTCATACGTCAGAAGAGCCCAGCATATATATATATATATATATATATATATATATATATATATATATATATATATATATATATGTTTGTGTGTATGTGTGTGTGTGTGTATGTATGTATGTATATGAAAATGAATATATTATATGGGTTAAGTGCTTATATTATGAGGAGTATTCTTGATGAAAATCGGTTTTAAGAAAATTTTTAAAAAATGTGTAAACACACACACACACATATATATGTATGTTCATATATATATATATATATATATATATATATATATATATATATATATATATGAAGAAATATAGTCTTAAGATGTGCTATATTTATAGGATACAGTGCTCAATATCAGAGATAGAGCGTGTGCAAATATAAGAGTGAACATAAAAGTCATCACTTTGAGGCGACAGTCGAGCATGAAACAGACTGTCGCCTCTAAGTGTTGACTTCTATGTACACTTTTATATATATATACTAGCATCATGACCCGGCCTATCCCGTGCTTGATTCAAAAATCGTACGACTCACACAGCAATCGCTATCACTTGACTTTTTACCCTTCCTTGCCTTTAAAGGTCTTGGCCTTCCCACTAACTTGGAGAATGTGCATGTAAATTTTGGTGCAAATCCGTCGACAAGCATGGCACATAATTGACTGATTTTTCTCAAGAGCAATCGTAGCAATACTTATTTAACATATAACAACAAAAAAAGGAAGCTTTAGGGAGCAATGATCGCCTCAATTGTAAAGAGATATATCACTTCAGTAAGAAGAGACTTGTAGACCATATTCTATATATCGTGTATCAGGTGCTCTGGCAAATATTCAGTACAATATTAACCAGTTTCTGTTGACCTCGTTTAACACCTTGAAATGCCGGTGCGAGGTACACAGGTGTTTTGATCCACTGATAAGGGCATCAAGAACTGATTGTTGCTTTTACTTCCGAGTTCTTTGATCTGCTTGGTTTGTTCATGATATCAAACTCAGTTTGAAGCGCTGGCAGTAAATGATAATTTGAAAACATCACGATGGAAAGAAAATCGAAAACAATTTCCAAGATGGACGATTGTTCCTAATTTTTTGTTTATATATAACCATATATGAAGCAAAAATAACAATATTAAAAGGTAATAAATAGTAAAAATCGATGAAATATAATTAACATTCGATCATCCGTAATTTTGAAGCCAATCATTTTTATTCCAAGTGTATTGATCTCGTCGTCCTTTTGTTGTTTCAACTGATAATGTGATGACTTTCATCTTCTTGTAATCAAACACACAATGGTAATCATCAAAATAGAATGGTTCTATATATATATATATATATATATATATATATAACTATGAACCTAAAGAGCCAGGCAAACCCTGGCTCTTAAGTTTCATAGTTAGTTTTGCTCTGCTTAGTGTATTGAGCACTTAAGTTAATTACTTTTCCTTTACTCGTTTTGGAGTTTTTTTCTTTGGACTGAGCTTGGATTCTGGACGATTGTTTTCGGCTCAATTACAAGTTCTTAATTTTTTTTAGCCGTTATTTTTCCTTGGGTATTGGTTTGTTCATTTACAAACCAAATCACCTAAGGTTTTTCCAGACGAGTAAAATTACTTATATTATTATTATTACATATTTTTTTTCTTTGCCAATTTTCTTCCCCCCCCCGCCGTGTAGGTATGGTAAAATATGTTTTTTATTGTAAAGATTTTTTCCAGTATGGCTTTAGGGGTCTTCACGAGTTATATAAATCCCGTTCCTTCTTTATTTCTTTTCTATTCAAGTCATCTGAAGATCGAATGAATATGAAACCCGAATTACAATTAGAACCATCCTTTGATAGGATTTAATGTTTGTAAGCATTTTTCTTGGTACAGACAATCTAGGCTTCGAGCACTTTCCTAAGTAGGTAAGTTTGCTTTTCCGCATTTATTCTATTTCTTTTTTCAGTATTTTCGGTTTTATTCGAGACTGTATCTGCGTAAGAGTTTTAGTGTGTGCATATATATATATATATATATATATATATATATATATATATATATATATATATATATATATATTAGGTTGGTGCAAAAATAATGTCGTTTTCTCACATAGTAACATATATAGATATATATCAACTTGATAGACACACTTTACTTCAGTATTTTTAACAAGTGGTTTATTTCTGAATTTTGGGGATGAGGGCTTATCAATATTAATGTTATTTACACGTGGAGTATTGTCTTCATCTTTGTCGTTATTGAAACAATGATTCGGCCATTATGTCCTCCGTTCTTTTTCGAGTTTCTGTCCATCCGAGTATCCATCAGGAACTTTCGAACCGAACCCTTTATTAAATCTACGGGTATTCATTGTTCTTGTTCCAATGTCCATGCTTAGGTGAACTCTCTCTCCCCCAGGCAGGATGTAGCCAGAGTCTCACTATTGCTACTTCCATAGAATTTGTTCGGACAAAATTCATTTTTTGGCTCCGCCAATTCTAGCCTTCACGGCGCGGACCATTACATTTTAGCAAATCACCCGCATCCTCCCCGTATTCCATCAGTGAGAAGTAAGTTCTATTCGAACATTTTCTTCCTGCGAACTACTACCCGGTTGAACAGACTCCCAAGAGGATGTTTCCCCGATCACTACAATCTTAACCTTTTCAAATCAAGAGTTAACCATTATCTTCCCATCCTGTCCGTATAAACTACCCCTTAACGTAACTCTAACTCGAGTAGCCCTTAGGCCTTTTGCAGGTTGAACCTTACTATAAAAAAAGACGAAAAAGTATATCTCGTCTTATTATCTATATTGTTCGCCTCCCTTATTGCTTACGGAATGAGAACAGTCTACCTTCTTAGATAAAAAAACGGTTCTATTCAACATTCCCTGAATATGAACTCTATTGACAGAGAGATGAAGAAGCCCGGAGATCAAAACAACTGAAACGTCGAAATTTCTAAGCGGTGAAAATTATATCGTGATGAAATACACAGTGACGTGATCATTTTTTTCCGCAAGTAATGTCAGGATTTAGAAACAGGAAATATATACAAAAAAAAAAAAAAAGAAAAAAAGATTAATTAAAATCTAAACATGAATATATATATATTTGTCTTAATCTATAATCTTCGAACAATTGCCAAGATTTGTAATAACATTTTCATAAAAGGATATTTTCTAAGAATCTAATAAATACTAGGATGTTTATATTCCATGTCTCTATTTTTTTCTAAACTTTGGAATATGTGATAAAAATTATGAATCGTGATATGGCGAAGTTGGGCCGTGCGGATTTATTCACGCTCGGAGTCCTCAAACATTTCAGATCTGATCTTTGATTTAAAGGGACATATATTATTATTTTATCAATTTATAAACGAAAATTTTTTTTTTCCGTAAATTTAATTAAAAGAATCTCAATGCTACATGTATTTATTGGATCAGAACAATCCAAGTGAATATTAAAGGCAATATTTACATATTTCTATATAGATCTAATCAACCAAATATATGAGATTTTGTTCCGCTAACTTTCGCTATTTTAGAAGTAGCTCCAGGATTCCATCGTCCCATCTTTCTCGTCGATGAAATGGTCGGGTTCCAGTTCTGTTCATTAATCCTTTGAACTCTGAGTTCCTGAACAATTTTAACAATTCTGAGCGTGTTTCAAAATTCTCAAATCATTGTTATGTAATATTTACGGTATATATATATATATATATATATATATATATATATATATATATATATATATATATATATATAAGTGTTTATCCACGGTTGGACCGGTGGCTGGGTATGAAGTCATTTTTCTCTACCTCCTTTAAAGCGGTGATCAGGGCTCAAAGGATTAAGATAACTTTTAGGGATTGAAATAAGTACTAATCCGAAAGTATATAGTCAAGTCATTATCGGGGTTTCAGACAACCTCCACCTGTTCATCTATTCCCTAACAGTGCCATACCGGCTGATGGGAAGAACTTGAAGGGTGTGAAGTCATTTACGTATGTATTTAGAAAGTAAGATGAATGGAAATACAACGGTTGATTACAAAATAAGAAATCGTATTGCCAAAGCTACAAGTACATTTGGGAAGCTTTGCACACCGCCTATGGAATGAAAGTGGTATTAAATAAAAATACGTATTTATTTATAGTCATTATCATATGCATATCTACTTGATAGACTCGCTTCACTTCAGTATTTCAAACAAACGGTCTATTTCTGAATTTCTGGGACGGACATCTGACAATATTTATGCTATTTATGGTCAATATTTTCCTAATATTTGTGGTTTTTGTCACAAGGATTTCGCCATTGTGCCTCCTCGCTCTTTTTCGAGTGTTTCTCGACCTGAATATCCAAAGGTGTACAGTCAAGTAAGTACGTCACTTGTAGTAGGACTTCCGACTCAATTGATTATATGAATTTTTTTACGGCTTATTGACAGTGTATTATTTAAAGTCGATAAATATTTTGGATTGTAAAATTAATTCGCTTTTTTGCGAGTGAATATTGTTCTAACCACATTTTAGAATATCGATGGTTTATTTTAGATACAAGTCCTACTATTTAATCCTTAGCTGGAGAGGGGTAGATTCACACGTTCCCAAGGGTATTTACGCTTATGAGACGAACCCGACTGGAATTCGAATTTACCTCGCCAATTTCTCATTCGAAACCGTTATCCATTACACTACGTGGGCATTCAACATTTCAGACAATTTCTGTCGAGTCTGCAACGAGACATGAGGTCTAGCCTTGCTCGGAAGAAAGATGACACCATTCTTGTTGGTCAATTCCGGGTCCTTTTCATCGAATTTAGACTCTAATCGATTCAAATTGGGAACAGCACTTGCCTAAATTTAACCTATGTCTTTGAGAAAGAATCCTGTAATAAAGAACGACATTCCAATCGAATAAGATAGACAACATTACCTTTTTCGGAAGCAGAGTGTTCTCTTCAAAACTCTATTTGTTCTAGATTGTTGTAAACAATCCCCTTTACATCGCTTGTAAGCGTTTCTTTAAAAATTGTTTCATTTCTGTTCCGTAAGAAGAGAGAATTTCTTATAAGGAAACATCTGCTATTACCATTTTGATTACCGTTACATCTTTCCAGGATGCGGATGAAAAGTTTAAATTTGGAAGCCGGATGATGTTCCTAAATAGCCCTTTCAGATCTCAAAATCTGAACCGGTGGAACGGGTCGACTCTCTTGAATGCAGAACCATCTCTTACCTCTGCTGCCGTCGCTGCCGTCGCAGCAACAACAGAAACGAATGCGAGTGCCAAGTGGGCCACTTTTGGTAAGCAGAACTGGAGATTTCTGAAATGTTTTGCATCGTGTCCAACTCGTTCAGAAATGTCTAAACTAAACTAAAATGAAGCATGTAGGTCTATGTGAGGACTATCCTTCTATGAACAACCTGAATTGGCGCTACAGAATCACAGAAAACTATGCTAAATAACAGAAGCCATGTCAAGAGGTACAACAACTAAAAGGGATAACACATCTAAATCGAACTGAAAATAATGAAATAATGAAAATGTTGACATTTCAATCTACTACAAACCAAACGTTAAGAAGGAACTCACTCTATCAATACTGGCAAGAACAATAACAGAGGACATTTGTCTTTTGTGTGACATGTCTCTTCACGACGCAGGCGATCATGGCCACTCACATCTTCCAGGCCCTTGTAACTCTTAATAAGTTTTCTCCAAAACTCTAGTGCTGGAAGAAGAAAAATATATTGACTGCAAAACGAATGACCCCACTATGACAAATTTCGATTTCATTCTATATCGTAATATTCTAAACCTATTATTGACTATATTTTCTTATATTTAAATATAAATCGAATCCTCAAACTTAATTTTTAAAATATCAGCCTTTACATCCATTAAAAATACGAAACTTGAACCCCCTTGCATATCAAGATACTAAACAGACCTCATGCAATAATTAAAAATAAACAAATTCTGTTCTGAGGGTTCCAAGCCATTTTGAAATTCGTGGGAATGAAAAAGCTGATATAGCAGTCAAATCAACGCTTAATTAAGAACTTGAAGAATTCAAAATCTCTTATTCAGAATCAGTTGAAGGGATTTTAAAAACACAAACAAAAGGAAACTAAAAAAAAAAAGACTTAAAAATGAATCAGCTCCAGCATCCCGAAAATGCCAAAGACGTTAAACAACCTCGACTAAAACATTATCAGATACAGAACATAAAAGTCGTCTTCGAAAACGCAAACTTATTGAGACTTCTTTTATGTGCGTAGGTGATCATGGCCCTTCACTACATCCTGTCCTTTGTAGCTCTTAATAAGTTTTACCTTTTTGTTATTTCTCCCAATCCATTCTAACAACCATTTACTCAAGGCCATCAAAGTTCAAGCCCAGAAATTTCAGCTGCCTCTTCCTGATGGTAAGTATAAGTTTCAGTTTTTGTTTCCATTTACTTCAAGACCTCATCGTTGTTCGCAGGTTCGTTCCTTCGTATCCTCAGCATCTTTCTGTAGAACCAAATTTCTGTTGTTTCAATTCTATGGGTCATCTATGAGAAGATTGCCCAGCATTCACTGCCTTACAAGAGGTCAGATTTAGCGTAAGAGTTCAATACTCTTTTACAAAATTTAACCGAGGTTAGCTCGGTCAATGAATGCAGAATTCCTTATAAGGAAACGGCTAATAATTCTATTACCTTTACGTTAACAAATATTCTTCTGGAAATATTTTGAAAGAAAATCATAAGTAATTTTACACAACAATTATACAGATATTACTTTGAATGGTTTTTGGAAAAATGAATATTCTTCATTGTGTGCAATTTAGTTCGCCCGTCGTTTGCGATGACTGAAATGGATTAAAGTGCTTGCTTTCGTCCAGTCCTCTGGTCTACCAACTGAGCTATTGCTAGTGACCTCCTATTCTCTCAGTCTCCTTAGTACGTACGCCGTCACACCAACAATGCTTTCTGTCGTCATCCTCCCAGACTAGCTATTTATGTCCGCGTCGGGGGCAACTAAAATTTGCAAACGAGACTTAATTCTAGTTCGCCCGATACTTCTGTTTTTATAAATTCAAGCTTGTCTGAATTCTTAGTCTTTTTTTATTTTTTTTCCTTTTTATGTCTGCCCGCGATATGGGAATTTCAGAATAATCCATTTCCCTTTCAATGCCTGTCGCGATCTTTCAACAGGACCAGGCACGCCAAGGAAACTCGCTTTGCGGCAGGTAAGTCTTCTCGTTCCTCACATTAATCTCAGATAATTATGAAGTCACGCATTTTAATGATTCGTAGAATTATGAGAATTCTTCATTTGAGAGTTTGTTTTGTCATGTCAATGTTATATTTACTCATCGTCAGATTAATTTCCTAATATATTATGAGTTTGTTATTTTCACATTCAAACCATCATTATACTCGTCATAATATTTCCTACTAACTTCTCATTTTTATTTTTCAATTTCCTGCCTTATTCTGGCATTCCTTGTTATAAGAACGCGCGCAAAAATTAGGATTACAAAACGTTCCTATAAATTACTGTTTGTAATACCTTTAATCTGATGTGCATTTTTTATTTTATTTCAGCGAACTCAATACAATGGGACCTCTTATTCGACTCATATTTACACAGCGTTCGATTAAAGATTATCTTTCGATTATATCATTTTAAAAACAGAAATAATATATGGACGATTACTGTCAAAGAATAATGCATTGAACGCCAATCTTTAGTTCTCAAACAATTTCTTTATAATTAAATCTATATGGAAATGAAAGATATCAAGCGGAAGTTAAATTTATAGTTTAATTTACTTTCATCTAATCCTGGAAATGGACGCCGAGAGTAAAGTTACTCACATTGTTATGTAGTGTACAAGAGATTTGAACAGCGTTTCTCATAATGTTTACACTTGTGGAACCCTTGAAATAGTTTTCATGTCTCAGGGAATCCCTTCGTAAAAGATTATCATATAGCATTATTAGTATCTCTTTCATATTATTAGAGTTATACACATTGAAATAGATGACTAATAGTCATGTGACCAATAGCTCCTACTGAAATGATTTCCAAACGATAGTTAAATGTAGACAACACGACCCATTGTTTTCTGATTCGACTGAACGCTTTAAACAGATACATGTTTGAACTACTAACCTCGTAAGTTAATATATTGTCATATAGGAAGAGTATGAGTAACTACCGACACCGAGGTTCGATCGTGACACTCTGGACTTATGAATATATGTTTTCCGCCAGCTGTATAAATATTGGTATCAGGCTACTGACTGCAGTGATTATTGAGTGTTTATTGCATGACTATTGAGTGGAACTATCCAGTCGAATTAGTGTGAATTATTAACGGCCACCGTAAGTCAGAAAAATAGCATTATTAATACCTATCTCTTTTATATTGTTATAATGTTATAATATATGTTATTGCAGTTCACGTGGAAAATATTATATATGGAGATGTTGAATGCGTCCTGTACTAGCGTTATTTACTCACTGATAATCGAATACTCCCTGATAATCGAATACTCACTGATAATCGAATACTCAATGATAATTGAATACTGACTGATATTCGAATACTCCCTGATACTCAAATACTCCCTGATACTTGAATACTCACTGATACTCGAATCCTGCACGTACAACTTATGTGAAGGCGGTATAACACTGACGCCATACAGACATCGTTAAATATATTCTCTAAAATTCTTAGAATTTTAAATTACGTAAACGCCTATTTTATGGTAAGCAATGATTTTCCAACAATATGCCATATGTGTATACGAATATAATATTAAACAAAAATTACTCAAAAGTGCATTAAACTATTTATAGGTGTTTTAGGAGGAACCCTTGGCGAATGAGAAACATTGGTTTATAATATATAATCATCTGAGAGGAACTGAATCGGATTAATTCAAAAATAGGATCAAAATATCTTGTTTTTAATAACCAATCAAAAAAAAATATTTTTAAATTTAAACTTTATTTTCCCCGTTTTTTAAGCGTAAAAACTGTTTTGGTTCAATTAATGAAATTCTCACCTAAAAGACAGCCTATCCCACAGTGATGCAAATTCTTTTATATATAAACCAAAGAATTCTAACATTGGTGGAAGTTTACAAATTCAAGTCATGATGAAGTTAAAAGAAACTTTCAAACAAAAAGAAAACATGGGCGTTTTGGAGCTCAGTTATTTTTTTAAAAGTACCTGAAACCATACAGCCGCGAGTAGAATTAAAAAAAAAATAGGCTCACCTTTATCCTTTCGTTTATATAACGTGACTCTAGGTTTCAACCATTTTTATTTAGGCGGAAAACTCCATGAACAACGAAGCAACAAGTTATATAGGAATAAAGTGTTGCTGCCGACAATTGAGTTTGAACATAGATCGCCAGTGAGTAAACACAGGCGATCCATTATTGAATTAAGTAGACCACGTAACCATAGATGAAACGCATATATCGGAAATAGCGTGTGTCTAACTGATCATCATTTCTATTCTATCCTCTATCACTATACTGATCGCTATTCTCTACTCTATTCACTATACTATTTGCCTTTACGGTGGCTACTATTCGAGCGAGTATTATCGAACAATTAGCATTAGTGCGAGTGTCATTCGAAGGCGTCTTACACCAGTATTGTTCAACGGCGTTACTATAGTTTTGTCTGCGATTACAAAGTCTCTACTACAACGAGCATTACGAAAGTGACAACGAGTATTCGTTGACATCACAAAAATAACATAGTATTTTATCTCTTTTATTAAATATTCTTTGTTCGTTTAAGCAGTTTGGTGAATTCTTCATTTTAGCTATCTTTTATTGCTCCTGCGTGATATTCTGGGGAATAGAAAAGAATCATTCGATGAATACAACTATCTTGTGCACATAGTAATAATTCCTTCTCTAAGTAAGCAAGGGATTATTACCATGCGAAACAAAGAAATTAAAAAAAAAAAAAATAGCCAAAATTTTCAATAGTGTGGAGACAGCCGTATATGCCATATATTTTGTGGGCACCTCGATGTGATGTAATGGTTAGCAAGCTTGTCTCGCTAGATCAGTTAAGACTGAAAAGTGAGTTCGATCCTTACTAGGTGCTCCATACATTCGGCCTTGTGCCACATCTAAGCTACGCTTAGAAAATAACTATACCATATATTTCGGCGTGTAAGGTGAACATTTCATTTTAAAAATCCCACCCAAAATAGATACTCTTAAAAAAGTTAACCTGTGGTCTATAGTAAATTTTTACCATGTGAGATTTTTTATGGTAAGCTAATCCCTCCGATATCGCAGTAAATGTTAGTAAAATCTTTTCACTGATGAAGAAGAATGTTGTTCTACAGAAGGATGCTGAGAATACCATGGGCCGAATATGTGAGCAACGACGGGGTTTTAGAAAAAATGAAAAGAAAAGGATATTTATAATTAACATCAGAAAAGAAAAGTTGCCATTTCTTGATAACGTATTAGGAAAAAAATTCTTAGAAAATGTGATACACACAGGACAGACTGAAGACAAAACGGACAGAGAAAAACAATGCGTAACTTACCTAGAGAGCTTGAGTAAATGAATTGTAAGACAAGGTTTAGGAGAAATAACAAAAAGACAAAATTTATTAAGAGCTACAAAGGATAGGAAATTGTAGAGAGCCATGATCGCTAACGACCTGAAGACACAGGGTACAAAATGGAAGGAGAAGAGCAAGTTCGTGGAGATGTTTAGTAAAACTTTGTTAATAGCTTGAATGGAATTAAAAAAAAGAAATTCTAGTATTCTGGTATTTAATATATTTAAATAATTTAAAATTTGTTAATTTTTTTTTTCTTCAGAAGTACGGAGCAGGTGACTGAAAAATGGCTTTTTTTTTCGTTTTTACAAATTACTGTTTACATTTTTCGTGATGTTCAGAAAGAATGTTGACATACACTTAGGACACCTGCTCCATCAAAATTCAGATAAAATATAAAAAAAAATGATCAACATCTCAAAAAGATCAAAATAAAGCGTGATAACTTAAAAATGGAATTTGTTCATGTAAACACAGACATCTTTTTTTTATCTATCTATCTATCTATCTATCTATCTATCTATCTATTTTGTCCGTTTTCGTCACCTTCTTATATATATATATATATATATATATATATATATATATATATATATATATGTTATATATTAATATATATATATATATATATATATGTTAAATTTAAATATATATATTTAAATATTCATATTATATTTGAATATATATATATATATACATAAATGTATATATATGTGTATCTACACCTATATATTTAGATAGGTATGCGTCTGTCTATATTTAAATAAATGTATATATCTATCTATAAATATATATATATTTATGTGTCTATCTATCTATAAATATATGTATATATCTATCTATGAATATATCTATCTATACACACTCACATATATATATATATATATATATATATGTATATATATATATATATATATATATATATATATATATATATATATGTGGCCTGACGATTGCATATAGCATGAAACACTGTCGCCTCTAAGTGTTGACTTCTATGTTCACTTTTATATTTACACACGCTTTATCTCTGATATTGAGCACTTTATTCCATAAATATAGCACACCTTAAGACTATATTTCTTTATATATATATATATATATATATATATATATATATATATATATATATATATATATATTATGAAATGGACAATGTCCGACAATTGTTTTAAGACATTTTATGTTTATACATTCTTTTTTATTGATATTTAATATTTAAGTAAATGCTCTGTTTTTTTTGTTTTTTTATTTTTATAATAAACAGTATTAAACAACATTCATCGGCCTGAATGTCCGAGAAATGTTCATAGAGTATATTCGTCCTCCGACAGGATTCGAACCTGTATCCTTTACGGAACCGTCATATAGCCTGATGTGCCTTTTAACCGATTTGGTCCCAGGGGAGCGTTCGGAAAGTCAACCCTTTATTTCAAAATAACTTGCCAATAAATATCAGGAATTGACGTAATTAAATGTTAATCATGGTTATCGTGAATTCTTATTGTCGGGAAGAATTACCGTCTGTTTTCTCTGATGTCAACGAAATCCTATTTTGTAAAGTCTAAGTTGTTCTATTAAGAGTGCATGGGAATTAACGACTGCTATTCAGGTTGTTAATTGTTACTTCAAAGCTGTGTTTTGTTCGTTGCTTTTTTGCGACTAATGTTGTTTCTTTTGGGTTGGCTGACTGATTATACGACACATAACCTTATTGGATTATTTAATTTCCAATTTTCTGTAGGGCATGATCGAACTCATTACAGAGAAGGAATGGTCAACAAGACACGCCTTGTTACCAATTAGCCCCACCCTGAGGTGTCACTATGATCTTTGTTCGGTTTCATAATATTTTATTATACGATGAGAAATTCTCCTCAATGTTAGTTCTATTCAGATACTCCTTATATGAACATTTGAATTTCAGATTACTTGAACATTGTCTTGAGTTGATCCACATATATTTTGAGCACCTCTTTCATGTATTCCTTTTCTGATTTTGGAATACAGGAATTATTTTGCGAGTTTTTTAATCTTGATTCACAAATATATGTTCAATAGGAGCTTCAAGACTTATTGGAGTGAAAAGTTCAATAAATTGATCGTTAGTAATCCCTGTTACAAATATATTTGTTTAATATCTGTCTGAACCAGTAATAATGAGTGCCAGAGAAAAGCGATAATAACAGCAAAAAATGCAATATGCGCTCTGGTAAAAACATGATTTGATAACAGCAAAAATTGCAAAATGAGCACTGGTAAAAAATGTTTGGTGAAGACATTAGGTTTGTAATACACAGAAAATTCATACACGGATGTCCTCAAGGACACATGGCACAGTGGATAAAGAGTGTGAGTTCAGTAGGTTAAGGCAGTGGAGAACTTGGAGAGGGGAATTAACAGGAGATAACTGTTAATCCATTAAACATAGCATGTGGAACTAGAACAGTCTACCCCATTGAGCGAAATAAAGGTTTCAGTTCGACATTCCAACCACCTGAAGAACGCCGGAGCGTACAACGACCGAAAAGTTGTAATAAATATGGCGACAAAGATGAGGACAATAGTCCAAATAATGTATAATTTTTTTTAACTGGCATCGTTCAGAGACCAGATTTAATGCGCGTTTTCTCCATTTGCGATGAATTTTTGCACAATGAATGTGTCTCAATAATTTGAACGTCGGTTGAATCTCAAGTTTACGCCAAACCGCCGATGGAACTAATGCCATCCATTAATGAAGTTAGAAAAATATTTGGCTCTTTCTATCTCACAGAAATTACCTTACACCTGTCATGGTTTATCTTTACAGGAGTCAAATTGGACCAAAAAAGGGTATTGGTATTATAAGTTTTCTGAAGTTGCTCACGCCTTACTTTCTAGCCTTGGCAAAGTTCAAACGAAATCAAGCAGATCTGAGGGGAAAGATTCCTCCCCTCTGTCGAAGCTTTCAATGTTGAAATAGCTACACTATCTTTAATTTCCGCGGCAAATGTTCATATCAATTCCATTCTCTAATTCAACAAAATTCACACCTTTTACAAATTTGCCAATGAAATACTACTTTGTGAGACACCTGCAAACTCCCACATGGATACTTTCCATGAACACTTCAAACATCTTCAGTTCATGGGTCAAAATTTGATGTTCCTTATCCTCAGCATAATCATTTATATTAGGTCAATGCAAAAATAATGACGTAATAATGTCGTTTTTTGACGTTAAAAATACGTAAAAAAACGACATTATTACATCATTATTTTTGCACCAACCTAATATTATCTCCTCTTTCATTCATATCTCACACCAGATTCGTCATTACCATTTTAACAATAAAACTCTATCTTGCAAGACACTCGAGCCTTCAAATGAATTTTAGTATAAAATGCCTTCCAGCGTGGATCCAGATTATTTCACTACGTCGAAATATCTTGCTCTACAATGAAGTGATTTGTTTTTAGTTTGGCCCATTGAGAATTAAGCTTACAGTGTTGCAATGGTCTGCGAGGCAAGCTTTGTAATCCCTACTTCAAAGTGGAGTGTTTTCATTTAGATTTACTCTGTAGAGACAAGTCTGACATAAGTTGCAAATGCGCTGCATCCAGTAATGATCGATATCAGTACAGTAGTAACAATCTTGTGTTACAGAATGCGAAGGCCAGGGCTGGATTGATCAGCGATTATCCCGAATACCTCGTGGGCATGGCATTTTTTTCTGAGTTTTGGATAATGATTCCAAAGCGCTGCGAATTCAACAAGGTCGCAAGCATCGATACGCCTCCCATACCTAGAATGGCATGAAATTCTGACAGCCTTTTTTTTTTTTGAGTTTTGGATAATGAGGTCACAAGAATTCTGAAGCGTCGATACGTCTCCCACACCTAGGTTAAAAGACTGATTAAGATAACCTGCAAGAAGGAGCCTGTGTCAACGTGTGACATACATTTCAGTGACATCATTTCTCTGGCTACCTTTTAGAATCCAAGCTGCCACCACTCTCACCCAATAATACGAATAAGTAAAAAAAAAATCTCCATTTCTTTGATACCATGTAGTAGCGTGGGGACCCAGACACGATAGTTGCTAACTTAAACACAGAAATAAGATATGGGCAGGAAAAGAGAGACTATTTTTCATCAATATTTCATGAGTTTTTTTCAAAATAGTAATGTATAGTCTCAACATTTGAAACAATTACTCAACCCCTAACCGATGGAATATGGAATTAATCATGCCAATCAATAGATAATCTATTGTCATTAGCATTTTGTCCCACCCACGAAAAAAATTGCATACAGAATTATCACAAAATTTCAAGGTACGCAATAAATATATACAGGCTAACGGATAGTAAACTAGATATGTTACAGATCTTAGCAGAGAGCTGTTTAGGTTTAAGGGAATTATAGTATTTTACAGCATCACAGACATACGGATGTATTAGACGGATCATCCCCTCTCAGCTGGGCACGTCCAGGAAAACAGTTAAAGCACATTTAAATATGCTTAAACTAAACTATCAGCTCATTACAAAATATCGGAAGATCACTTTAGCTATGGAAAAATATTACTGTATATAAAAATCAAGCTCATCTGTCTAGTTGCAATATAAAACAAGAAATCTTTAAGAAGTTAAACAATCCTATATGATTGGAGTAATAAAAAAATTAACAAAAGAGAAAATATGTTCTAAAAAGAAAGCTACCATTATAATTGATCACAAACTAAAACACATCAAGCAAATGGTGAAACTTTAATATTTCTCAAAATCCAAAAAGTCTTCATCACCTTGTTCTTCATGTGCCATGTCCTCCATGAAGGTAGGCGATCATGACTCTCCACAAATCCCTGCCTTAGTTTCTGTTAAAAGATTTTGTCTTTTTGTTATTTCTTCCAAACTCTGTTCCGACATCCGTTTACTCAAGCTCACGAAATAGGTTATGTCTTGTTTTCCTCTGTCTCTCTTGCCTTCAATCTATCCTGTGAGTGTCAAATTTGCCAAGCTCTCTTTCCTAATTATGCGTCTTAGAAATTTTATCTGTCTCTTCCTGGTGTTAAGCATAACTTTCCTTTTTGTTTCCATTTTCTCTGAAATTTTATCATTGCTCAGATATTCTGTCCTTGGTTTACTTTGCGTTCTCCTTTATGACGACATTTCTGTTGCATAAAGTCTCTTATTCATTTTTGAGGAGGTTTTTCAGCATTCATTGCTAGGACAGATATCACGTAGTATTTCAGAACTCTTTGTTTCTAACGAGGGTTTTTCCGTTTCTTATTACACTACTTAGCTTTTGGATTGCATATTTAGCTATCCCAATGCGTCTTGGGATTTCAGTGTGGCGACATTTGTCCTCTGTTAAAACACTTCCCATACATTTACATTCTTTTACTTGTCTGATTTTGGTATCTCCAATTTGTAATTTGCATTTTGGTAACTACCATGAATTCTAACTAACATGAACTTTGTCTTCTTGCAGTTCATGCTTGAGACTTCTTCCTTTCTTTCACTACCTTCTGTAACAATCTTAAAAAAATGATGATCCAAACTGCTTCGAAATGAGAATTTTCAAGTAAGGAATGTGATGTAATGTAATAACCTGTCACCCCCATGAGTGACTACACTATAGGTAGTAACAACCTATAAGTATCTGTAAGTCAACGGGATAGAGAATCTCGTAGGAATCTTTTCAGCTATACGGTTGAACTCTCTGCCTTCGGCAGAGAGGAACCCGGACGAAGCTATTACGAAGGGCAGAGTCTCATCTGGGGTGGTAGACCGACCCGACTCCGTTTTTTACGGGGTGTACGGGGAATTTTTTCCCGAGCCTACGGGCTCGGATCCCCCACGTGAGGCGCTTGGCCGTGTGAGGCGCTTGGCAAATATCCTCTCTGGAATCTTTTCCAGTTGTGCTGTCCAAACTCTCTGCCTCCGAGCAGAGAGGATCCCCAAACGAGGTTACGTCGAAGGGCAGAGTCTCGTCTCGGGAAACAACTACCCGTTTTATACGGAGTCTACGGGGATTTTTTGGCTGAGCTTACGGGTTCGGATACCTCACATTAAATTCGTCCCTGTGCCACATCTGGTCGCGTGGAGTGGTTAGTAAATATACTAGTTGGGATCTGTTACTCAGCTCTTAGCTGTTGTCGAACTCTCTGCCTTTTGGCAGAGAGGAACCTGGAGTAAGTGCTGAGTTTCCTCTGGGGGAGTACACAGACCCGAACCTGTTTATGCGGGTTAAGGGGAATTTTTGACCGAATCTATGGGCTCGGATTGTCTCACATTCTTCCTTGTGCCACATACTACCCCGTTGAGAGACTGGTAAATATTGTCCAGCTTGGACCTGTTTGATCACGACTCAGACTTATGCGAGAACTACCGACCTTCCAATAGTAGCATTCACTACTGGATTGACTTATAATGACCTTGTGCATAACTGTTACATTTATTCTGATTGTAATGGTTTTTACAATAAACCTTTACTTATTTTATCAACCTTGTTTTTCAAGTATATATTCCTATTAGAACGAAATATAACAGAATGTACAATAAGACATGTATTTCTAAGTTATTTTAAAATGCCCGTCACTTCCATTTGGCGTTGTACCATGCGTAGGTGAGGTTAATAAATATCTACCTGAATAATATTTCTCTTTCTCTGGTGAGTATTGATTAGCCGCGTAGGTAACAGATCTACAATGCAATTAGTCATTAATGACATTCATATTGCGAATTGATCAGTTCTATGATTCAGACACGAAACCATTGACATCTTTGAGTTGATGGGATCAAAATTAGAATCATTCATTAAGAGAGTCTTTGACTTGGGATCAAAGGAAACGTCTCTTCATTATATAGGATGGCTTAACAAGATATGTTAACTTTTTAAGCACTACTTTTCGAAGGTCTGCAATGAGTGTGCGCGCTCATTATGGAACATGAAGCACATTCGAAACTACTGCTATAAATTTGAAGCATATATTACCAGTAGATGGCACTCTTCCAGGATGTTAAATCAAATTTGATTGCCTATATATAATGTGATTTTGGTATTGTAAATAGTTCTCTTTCTCAGAGCATGGAATGTTTTATTTTTAAACTTGGTTTATTTGGAAAAAAATTGATTAGTCTGCATTCAGTTTCGCCCTTTTCGTCGCCTAAAAGAAAAGAAACTGTTTCAAGCTAAGGATATCTTTAGTCAATCATTAACGTTTAACTCTTTTCATAGGAGAAAAGAGGACTTTGTATATCAGTGTTAAAACTAGCAATGACACCATATCAAAGACAAAAATTACAGTCAGCACAAAGACAACCTCAACTGCTGCCGCCACCAAATCAATCACTAATATATTGTCTTTGCCGGGAAGACAATATCCACCAACAGCACTCCGAAGACAATCACCACAGCAAGTTCAAGTTCAAGAAACCTAACCACCATCGCAAAAACAACAAAGACATCAACTAACCGTATCAAAATGACAATCGATGTCGCCGCCATTGTCATAGCTATCACCAGCACAAAAACGACCTTCGCCACGCCGTCTGTATGAAAACCACGAACAAGCCCAACAAGTTTATTAGCAAGGTCAATATGGCTACGATATGGTGGTCTTTAAAAAGGGTTATTCATCATTCATTCTTTCCTCAAGGAAAACAATAACAGCAATCTCGTATTGTGGAGAAATTGTGTGTATGCACGAAAAAAATGAAAAAGAAATATTCTAGACTTGTGAAAAGGGATGTCCTAATTTTGCTGTACGACAACACACACCATTCGTGCAAAGGGTGGACAGTCTGAATGAGGTGATTTTATCTCGTCCCCCATATTGATCACTCTTAGGGATTATCACTTTAGAGATAAACTAGTTATCACATCAAAGGACGACATTTTTTTTAAATATGGGATCAAGAATTTGAGGTGCGTTTGAGAACAGTCATTCATCAACATGGCGTTTGTTTCAATTAAATAAAATATAGAAAAGAAATATAAAACATAATTTTCAGAACAATAGGTTCAATACAACAAATTTGACAAATGAATTATGCAAAATAAGAAACTTGTAGAAGTTTAATAATTCTCTGTCTCAAGTCAACGTTCAGCTCCTTTGTCTTCCGCATCGTGTTGTTAACGTAATAATAACGAAGATGACACTCTATGCACAATATGATGTTCTTTGCTGGAATTATCACAAATACTCTACTGAATAAATGGCCCAGAAAGCTTTACCGATAAAATCATTATGTAACTTCCTTATACTTACACAAATTAATTAATTTAAAACGATTAATTTTTTCTTTGGCTATTTTGCATAATTCGTTTGTCAAATTTGTTGCATTTAACCTATTGTTCTGAAAATTATGTTTTATTTTCCCTTTCTGTATTTCAGTTAGTCGAAATAAGCAGCATGTTGACGAATGACTGTTCTTATGTGTTTAATAACATATAAAAACCCTAACATCATACATTAGATTATGAGAAATGGATAAAAATATTCAGAATTGATGAGTGTACGAATAATGTCGTTGTTGACTGTAGATATTTAACATTTCAGAAGCGTTTTATTCATTTCTTGAGTGCGTCATTTCATTTATACGACAAAATAATATCTCACCTCTGATCAGATATTTCACCCCCAATGCTCACTGGCCAATGTCAGAATCAATGTGCATATACTGCGCCAAAATCTGAAAAAATGTCGATCCGCATGTTGGCCTCAACTATGCTAAAACTTATATTATAAACTAGGAACATTCTGGTAAAACATTTTATGGTCGGATGACACCAAACTAATAATAGGTGAAATATCTGGCGAGCTTCTAATATGGGTTTTGAAGAGAAGAATTTGACACCGACCATTAAACATGTCGGTGACAGCATTATGATTCGAGGGTCCTGTACTTCAGCGACAACAGGCAAAATAGTGTACTTTGAAAGCACAATGGACTCTGAAAAATACCAAGCTGTTTTGAACGAAAATGTCTTGTTCTCTGTTCAAATGTTGGTTTTAGGTCAGGGCAGGAACTTCCTGTAGTATAACGATCTGAAACATTAAAGCAACAAACACAAAAGAATGGGTTCGTAAAAAGAAATTTCAAATCATGGAATGGTCTAGACAAAGTCTTGATCCAAACCCAATTGAAAATCTGTGGTTCAAGTGAAGAAGGTAGTGCATGCAAAAAAACCCAGATAATATCGAGTAATTGTGGAAATATTTACCAAGAGGAATGAACAAAAATGGGCAGAAACGTCGAAAACATTATAGAAAAAGAGTGGTTGACGTTGGATGCTCAAAAGAAGCAGTCACCAAATATTAACTGTAATGGTTAACATTTTTTTAAATTATTAATTAATATTTTTATTTCAGTGTGAAAAACTTTTGAAAGTGTTTGTAATTGATTTGATAAATATTTCTCTTAACGAATATAATAGTTTGACTATGACGTGTTGATTATTTGAAAAAAAAGACAATTATTTTTAATATTATCTTAGGGTCCGCTTTCTTTTGCACAGGACTGTATGTATGTATCTATATCTATATCTATATATATATATATATATATCTATATATATATATACCACGCTTTTTTCGCATGTTTCTTTTTCGCGCATGTTTCTTTTTTCGCGCATGTTTCTTTTTTCGCGCATGTTTCTTTTTTCGCTTTTGCTTATCTATATGTAATATCTACAAGTAAAATGAATAGGCAGATATCACACACACACACACACACACACACACACACACATATATATATATATATATATATATATATATAATTTTTACCCGTTACTTTTTACTTGGTGATATTACATGGAGATCTGCAAAAATCGAAAGAAGAAACGAGCGAAAAAATGGAAGCAAAGATATTATGAAGCATTATGCAAAAGGAAATTAAACAAATAAATAATAGTAAGCATTGGATTAACAACAATGTTTTTTTTTCGCTAATAATAACAGCAGGACAATTGCAGTCACCCAATCAGATATTGTAGTCTACGATAAGAAAGCAAAAGTCGTGACTTCTCATGGTGTGATCCCAGATGATGCAAATCTGCAGAAAAAGAAGCTGGAAAAACTTAATGAAGTATCAGCAAATGCAAATGCAGACCCAACAAATGTGAAACACTGAGACCAGTGTCACACTCTTCTTTGCGCGGACATGTTAAACTCCAAAACAAAATTACTGATACCGAAGGATATCGCTATTACAAAATTCTGTAGATATTCCTTGTAGGATGCAATATCTTAACCTCTTGTTGAAATGAGATATCATTCGATAAATCAGGACAACAATCGAAGAAAATATCACTACTAATACTACTATTAGTAATGATAATACTACTATTAGTAATGATAATACTACTATTAGTAATGATATTAATAATAACTACAAAGATGGAAAAGAAAAGAACATGGTAGAATGTCGTTTTAACTGTTCCTGAAAACGACAGCTTAAATCTGAAGAAAATTAAGAAAATACACATCACAAGCTTGCCAGAGAGTTAGAAACAAAACAAAACAAAACAACAACAAAAAAATTAAAAAAACAACAACAAAAAAACTTTGAATAATATAGGTGGCGGTTGTACTATTCGTTACATGAGCACTAGAAACACTCCTCAAAAGTCGAATAAAAAAGCCGAAGGAAGAAAAAAAATCAGAATTTTTTTTATTTTATATGCCGGACCAATTCTAGTTCTTGTTTTTCTAAAAAATATTTGAACTTTTAAAGTGTCTTTTTGAATATGTTCTTATATTTGTTATGGCGATTTTAGTAAGCTATCTTTGTTTTCCTTGTTTTTTTCTTATTTCCTGTGAATATTCAATTCTCCAGCCCCTTTCTTCATTATATTTTTCACAAAACTCAACTCTGACCTTTCTCATTTCTAGTATCAGTTCCATTACGATTCTTATTTTCTTCAAGACTTCTTTGCTCCCATATTCGGTCCCAGTATTTGTTTGCAGAATCTCATCTCTATCTCGTCAAGTAATTTTTTACGATTATATTCGTCATCATTTGCTTCCATATACAAGAACAGATATAGGCACCTCGACGTGGTGTTATGGTTAGAAAGCTTGTCTTGCTAGATCAATTACGACTGGGTAGTGAGTTCGTTTCTCACTGGGAGACACATACTTTCGGCCTTGTGCCATATCTAAGCCGGGCTTAGAAAATCACTATACGAGAACAGATATTATATATTAGTCCACCACACTTTGTTTTTAAAGATATTCTATTAGGTTGTTGCAAAAATAATGCCGTAATAATGTCGTTATTTTTTTAACATCATAAAACGTCAAAAAAACTACTTTATTACGTTATTATTTTTGCAACAACCTAATATAACATTTGCTTGGTTTCTAGAGTGGCCCCCTTTCATGATTCTTAAGAACCTCCGGTGTACTGTATTACCCTTTCATCGTCTTTTATTATACTACCTTGATAGTTAAATTTCTATAGCTGCTTGATCTTGACGTCCCCAATACGTAGCTCACATCACGTGTTGTCTCTTTTGCTGACAACCATATATTCCATCTTACAGTTAATAGTAATTTATTCTCGCTTTGTCTTACTCTCTTGCCTAAGATATCTTTCAGATTTCTTCCGACTCTATTAACAAAACTGTGTCATGTGCCCATCTTATATTCTTATGCGCCCATCAAAGGAGAGTCCTGGAATATTAGAATGACTTAACCACAACGTTAACCCATCACTTACTATTGGCGTAGATATACAATAAATGAGTGAAGGACTATACTACTAATAATAATACTAATATTACCAGCATGTATAACCCACTAATATGAAAGTTCTAGAGAAAAGCAATGGATAACAATAGAAGATGCAATATAAGCTCTGGTAAAAAAAATGCAATAATAATAATAATAATAACAAAAAATAATGCAATATGAGCACAGCTAAAAATGTTTAGTGATCTATAAGGTTTTTATAAGTGAAAAAAATTCATACACATATGTCCTCAAGTTGTGAGTTCAATACCAGGCCACAGGAGTGGTGAACCAAAACTTGGACAGTTGAGTTAGAGGGAAATAACTGGCATATCGGGAAGAGGCATGGCACGTTGAAGTAGAAAATCTACCCCGGAGAGACGAAATAAAAGATTCTGTTCGAAATTCCATCATCTGAAAAAGGCCGGTGCGTACAGCGGCCGAAACGTTGTGAATATGGCAATGAGTCAAATAATGCAAATAAGTATAAAAACGTTGCAACTATTTTAGCTATAACAAATATCCTGTGTAAAGTGTATGCTATATGAGGTTTTGAATCTTGACAGAGAGTCACTTAAAATTATTTCCAGTGTTAGAAAGCATCACAGCGCAAATTTACTACCGCTACTACTTATAATAAGAAATGGAAAGAAAATCGTTTATATTCCCGATGAAGTATTGCGAGAACAAGACTTTGATATTGAAAAAAATCTGACACTTCAGTAGTTGTGGATCTCTGAGGTGAAACAGAAAAAAATCATCCTGCGTTCTCTACTGTCCCCTTAATTACTCTTCTATTGTTCTCTCACCTTAATAATTCTTCTCTTTTTTCTTATTTTTTCACAATTAGTAATCCTTTGTGACTTGGTGGCTTTACTGCCTTGCATGGGGTGAAATGATAAAAAACAAAACAAAGCAAAACAACAAACCCTGTTCAAGATCAAAACCTACTAACATCCTGCAAGGAACATTAATTACATTATTTACATTACTCAGACTGTTATCCTCATTTTCATTTCAATATTCACAACTTTTCGGCCTTTTCGGCCTTTATATCTCTATATCTTTATTTCGTCCACATGCCATACCTTTTTCCAGAGGGCTCAGTTATTTCCCTTTAACTTAACTCTCTAAATTATTTGGTTCACCACTGCTGTGGCCTGGCATTGAACTCACAACTCTTTGGGTCTAGTGACTGGATCAAACCAACGTCTTTATTCACTGGGCCATATGTCCTTTAGGAATCACCTGAAGACAGCCGGAGCGTACAACGGCCGAAACGTTGTGAATATAGCAATGAATATGAAGATAACAGTCCGAATAATGTAAATAAGGTTTGTAATCATAATACCTCATCTCAGAGAGATAGAAAGATACGAGGAAGGTATTTTAATGAACAGATCAGCTCCAAAATGTTGCTTTTTGAAAATACAGAGGGAAGCGTTGTTTCTCTAATATCTACGCGCTCTATTAAATGAATTTAGATGAGGACATGTATGCAATGAAAGATATGTTAACATTATAACATTCTACACCAGTTGTGTTCAAACTTTTTTCAAAGAGTGCCAGATATGATGAAATGAATATGCATAAAAGCCAACCATTTTGCATGACATTCTTTGAACCATTAAAATTAAATTCAAATGAAAATGAAAAAAATTTGTCATGTTGAATTGATAATGTTAATTATATTTTATGAATATGTCCTGAAGATGGTTTATTAGACCGAAACGTCCGACGATGACATTATATTAACATTAAAACAGCATAATTGCATATAAGGATTTTTGTTTGTTTTTTCTGTATATTTTTCTTCATATATATATATATATATATATATATATATATATATATATATATATATATATGAGATTAATAAACTGAACAATTCTTAGCTTCATAATAATTCGTTTTAAAATTTCATACGTGATCTCTAATATGGATTGTACATCTGAGAAAGGAAGAAGACTGGATCGGCCGAAATCTTGTCTTAACACCGGAAATAAAGAAAGGCAATGAGATAAGCCCTCTGTAGATATGAAGAGATGATTTATTATTTATTTTTTCATTAAAAATATACGGAAAAGAGAACTGGATATATTTTGTAATCGGAACTCAACAGAAAAAGTTGTAGATTTAAAAAAAAATCAAAGCAACAAATTGAAAAAGTTTATGAGCAATAAATATAAAATATTTTCTTTCTGTGCTTTTCTTTTCTTCACTGGCATCTTTCCATTTCTTCTGTTGTAGTTATTTTTGAAGATCGCCTGCTCGTTTGTCGAAAAGAACCATGTTTGTTGTTGAATGGATGTAAAGAAGCATCGGACTGAAGATCATGAGACAGCTAATCGAATTATTAATGACAAACTGATCTCATCACCGTCAGCCCCAAGCAAAACTTTCAGCATTTTAGATGGCGTCCGACTCCTTTTAATTGCGTTCTTGTCAAGCGGACATGTCCTCTATTTAAACCGACCATAAAATCTGATTTTTAGAATATCAAAATAATTACAAATCTTACAAATCTACAAACTATATACATATAATATATAGATTCTATTTAAATAACACGTTCTGGGTATGACGTTAAACTACATCCGCGTCCTGGTAAGACGATAAACTTACAACAGCAAGGTCTCTGATCAGGAGGTCTTGAGAAGCGTGGAACAACCTCTAAGTTGCTGGTGTTCCCAGGTCCACCGTGAGCCACGGATGTAGCACATGTTAAGGTCCAAGATGTGGGTAAATTTTAACCCCCAAACTGTGGTCAAAAGACTATCAAATTTTAAAAATAGTTTTTATTAGCAGAAATACTTTGTAAAAAATAATACCAGCAATAATATCTTGTAGAAAAAATATTACCAGCAATGCATTATTACCAACAATACATTTTTGAAAAGAAATATTACCAGTTATACATTTTGGACAAAAAAAATACCAGCTATACATTTTTGAAAAAAAAGAAAAAAACAAACAAAACATTACCAGTTATACATTTAAAAAAATATTACCAGCTATATATTTAAAAAAAATATTACCAGCTATACATTTAAAAAAATATTACCAGCTATATATTTAAAAAAAATATTACCAGCTATACATTTTAAAAAATGTATTGCTGGTAATATTATACATTTTTGAAAAAAGAATTACCAGCTATAGATTTAAAAAAAAAATTACGAGCAATACATTTTTGAAAAAAATACCTTCAGTAAAAATCTTATCGGCATTAAATAAACCATTGTGGATGATATACCATAAAACAAAAGAAAAGAAACCAAACCAAGCCGTTTAAATACCAATGACCTTCAGGAAATAAGCATTTATAGCTTTTGATGGATTCGTTTTCGTTTTAATATCTATGAATTCCAATGCCTGTTGTTTATGAGAAGTAGTGGGGCAATTTTCATTGCATCCTAGTTTTGAATTCAGTGTTATTTTTATAGCTAAGTTGTTTACCGAGTTGAAAGAGTATTATCTATTTGATTATTAGAACTTGAGGAGGTCGATTATTGACGCTTCCAAGTTTATAAATTATGTGACCCCACTCATTTTGCGATATTGTGTGTGTGTGTGTGTGTGTGTGTGTGTGTGTGTGTGTGTGTGTGTGTGTGTGTGAGAGAGAGAGAGAGGGGGGCACCTTGGAGTAATGGATAGCGGCTCGGATTGAGGAATCGGAGAGCACAGTTCGAAATCCAGTCAAATCCATTACATTTACTTATATGCTTCGGAAAAGTAGGAATACTCTTCTTCTCCCCCCCCCCGACACTCCCAGCTCCCAGTAGCAGAACAGACTGGTTTCTATCGCCTTGGATGGCAACTGGTCTACTGCAGAAAGAAATGGCGACTTACTGTGGGAAAAATCTGCTTTGTCAGTCATCTATCGAATGATACATGATCGCCCAAGGATGTATTACGTATGGCACTTAACTGACTGACTGACATATCAAAAATATTCTTTATAATTTATTTGGATGTTTCATCATTTATTACGCAAAGTCGGATACAGTGTGTTTTTAATAAATAAATATGTTTAACCTAGAAAGGGTTACTGAATGAGGAATAGCTAAAACGGTGGTTGGAATTGAAATGATAATGTTTATAACTTCAACAAAATACAATACTCGCCGGCGGCGTGAAGTAGGTAAACCACTGCTTTTGGTGGACCATCTTAGACAGCATATTACCTCCACTTACAATAGTGCCCAGCGTATTTATGAGGTTTGGGACATATATATTAGTGTTTATAGGTACGTTATATAACAATAGTAAAAATCATTGGCAATGCATTTTTATAGTAAAAATCATTTGCAATGCACTTTGACAGTAAAAATCATTGGCAATGCATTTTTATAGTAAAAATCATTTG
>OZ010592.1:11295678-11305678 GCA_963932145.1 Acanthosepion lycidas | reverse complement strand
CACTCTGTTCATATCTATCTATCTATCTATCTATCTATCTGACTCTATTCATATATATGTATATCACTCTGTTCATATCTATCTATCTATCTATCTATCTATCTGACTCTATTCATATATATGTATCTCACTCTATTCATATCTATCAATCTATCTATATATCTGACTTTATTCATATATATGTATCTCACTCTATCTATCTATCTATCTATCTATCTATCTATCTATCTATCAGTCTGTCTGTCTCAGTCTATTCATATCTATCTATCTGGCATATTTTGCTAATTATCTATCTATCTATCTATCTATCTATCTATCTATCTATCTATCTATCTATCTATTACAACTCTTTTCTTACCTCACCATTTCACAGTTTTGTTTACCCCCGCCTGTCTTTGTCACCTACTCTCCCTGCCTCTTTTTGTCACAGTCTGTTGATATCTATCTATCTATCTATCTATCTATCTATCTATCTATCTATCTATCTATCTATCTATCTTCATCTCTACATCTGCTTCTCTCATACACGCACGCAAGTGTAAAACTGGCTAGAGGCAACAGTGATTGTAGTTTTTGTTGCAAGTAAACGATTCTCAAATGACCGTGTTTATCTAATACCTGCTGTGAACACCATGCGGCTTGCCCTTTGTTATTGCTTCAAGCAAGACGAATGTCTGCATCGGGTGGCATTCGTAAACATGGCTTACTGATGGATTTATGTCTACACTATTGTCAAGATCAAATCAATGTCGTCCTGCTACGGTCAACATGCGTAATCATTCTCTGAAGTGATCATCCATTTGCACAAATGCTCACAATTTGGCATTATCTATCTATCTATCTATCTATCTATCTATCTATCTATCTATCTATGTTCATTGACTCTTTCTATTCCGACCTGTTTACCACCTCTCTATCTATCAATCTATCTGTTAATCCATTCTATCTATTTCTGTTTCTTCCTAATCTATCTATCTATCTATCTATCTATCTATCTATCTATCTATCTATCTATCTATCTATCTATCTTTGTCGGTTCATATCTATCTATCTATCTATCTATCTATCTATCTTTGGCGGTTCATATCTATCTATCTATCTATCTATCTATCTATCTATCTATTGCAGTTTTTTTTTTTACCTCCGCCTCTCTTTATCGCATCATCTTCCTGCCTCTTTTTTCACAGTTTGTTTCTATCTATCTATCTATCTATCTATCTATCTATCTATCTATCTATCTATCTATCTATCTATCTCCCACTTCTCTCACAGACGCATCTACGCACATGCATCACATACACATAGAAAGCATTCCATACAACTTCGGGCCGATTGCTGCAAAAACAAGTGGACAGAAAAGTTCTAACACCTTTAATTGAATTAAAAAGGAACACATAATTGTCTCCATTGCAGGATAATTGTTTACACTAGACACTTTTGCCATTGAACCTTAACGTGGTCTTATAGTCCCAAGGTGAACAGATAGATTTTCCAGTGGCTTTTACGCTAAAGGAAACACAACTGATAAGGCCGGAATTTGATGGGCCGTTGTGTACTTCCCCTGAATTCTTAGACAGGTTAGAGGCAAACATCATTGGCGGCACTCGGCAGTGATTTGTGACCCTCACTCTCTTATTAACATTTTTTCTTCCTACATTTATATATGTTATAAATGACACTAAGTAATACTATTAAAGAATGAAAAAGTTTCGCGGATTTTCAAGTTATTCTGGGGTCTTTTTTTTCGAATTTGTTTCGCTAAATCTCGGAAAAAAAAAACTACATAAAATTCAATATTTTTTTCATAATGTTGAATATGTTAAAATTATTCAACATTTTAGGAAGAAAAATATCAAGTTGATATTAAAATTTGCCGTAAAAAAATTGTATTTACTTCCCCCCCACCCGCCACGAGGTCAGATTGTGACACAAGTTCGATTTAATGTGGGGAACAAAAATTTCCCGAGACCCGGTAACCGTCGGTTGCGCTAGCCTAGTTGCGTGCACCGATCCTTCTCTCTTGTGAAATGAGAGAGCGCGGCCTCGGTCAGCTGTTCCCCAGGGCCGGCACCTCTCAGTATAATTTTCCTCAGTTGCGATTCTGTCATTTGACGGAGCCGCCCATGAGCGCACTCTGCCCAAAGACAGAGACGAAACTGAAAGATTATCAGTAATGCGTTAGTAACTCCTCCAAGGAGCAATTTACGCGTTTTGTTTTTTAAAAATCATTGCTGATTTATTTAAGATAGAATGATCGATTGTGACATGTCTCTAATTTACATTTAGATACACTATATTTATTTTCAATTTTTCTAGTTCCAATTCTTCATCTGTTTTGCATGTGACCCATTATTGTACATAATTAGGTTCCAGTGTTGTATTTTATAAGAATACTACCTTATGAAAATTGTGATGTAATAGAGTGGAGCATTGTTTCATAGATTCGGGGCCGGGGCGTATCAAAGATTCATTTGTAGTCCACAAAACCCTTGAACGATGCCATTATATTTATTCGTATTTCCCAGTTGATCCTCCTGTTTTTGGCTTTTAGATTTAAAATATCGATTTAATGACCGTGATACACGCATAGGCGATCATGTATCTTTCGATTCATGACTGATGAGGCAGATTTTTCCCGCAGTAAGTTGCCATTTCTTTCTCCGTTCGATCAGTTGCCATCCAAGTCTATAGAACTTGGTCTGTCCTGCCATTTATCAATAGCTGGCGGGGGAGAAGAAGAGGATTCAAAACTTTCCCAAGATTATTTGCACGTAAGAGAATATTAGTCAGTCATGTGCCATGCGTGATACACGCTTAGGCAATCATGTATTTTTGATATATGACTGACGAGGCAGATTTATTCCCAGATTTTTAGACCATTTGCCATCCAAGGCAAAACCAACCAAACTTTTTGAACACCAGAATACCGAGACCTGGTGCACTACGTGCCACAATGTCCCCAAACGAAAATTCGCATGTTTTGAATTCAGAGTTGTCCTTCTCCCCGACCAGTTGTCATCCAATGCTATAGAACCTGTCTGTCTTGCTATTTACCCATAGCTGTGGGAGAAGAGGAGGATTTATGACTTTTCCAAGGGTATTAGCATGTAAGTAAAAGTAATGGATTCGACTGGAATTCGAACTCGACTGTCCAATTCCTCAATCCGAGCCGCTATCCATTACCATATAACTACCCTGCCATATTGCATGAAAAACTTACCAGCCATCACTATCGTTAATATCCTGGCGTTACGGTCTTATGCTCTAGCACGTTGGGCTCTGGAGTGGTGTCAGGTTGATAACCTCAGAAGATGGTTTAACGTTTGAAATTATTTTATCAGAGGATCTAACGCCACTATCTTGAACAGGTATCGTTCTTTAAGCTGATGCCCGCTTTTATTTTACATCAGTGCATTTGATGAATTATTTTTATATTTATCTCGGTTAAATAATGCCTTCAATAGCTTCCCTTCGCAATGGCATTATTTATTTGATAATAATAATTCTTTCGATTTCTGTTGTACACACATTTCCAACCAGCGATCTAAGGTCAGAAATGACTTCATGATAATTTCCACTGAGCCTTTTTATAATGCCACACCCTTCCCCACCAAAACCCTAAGACACATTTTACCCATTTTCATAGTTTTTTGAAGATATTCTGGGGTATTATTATTATTATTATTATTATTATTATTATTATTATTATTATTATTATTATTCTGATGTATAGTCATTTCTTTCCGGGTCCCAGCCAGAGACCTAAATACAGAAATGGCATCCTCACATTTTCCAATGAGCATTTTTGAAAAAAGCTAAAACAACAACAAAAAAAAAAAAACAAAACCAAGGTCACACATAATTTACATAGTTAAAGCCATTCGTCTGGTATGGACTGCACTTGTGGGAAGTTTTATTTTTTTAAAGCATGGGCTACCAGGAATTTCAAGGCTCCAACTATAGCTGAAGTTGTTTATGTCCATATGTACCCCATTTCTGAGATTTCGATCTCTAGATCCTTGTATTTTGATAGTTTTTTTTAAATCTTCAAAGATACATTACAGACTGCCTGGACTGCCATGTCAATAAGGAGGCACATTTTCTCTTTGCTTTCTCTAATCAGATGCCTGGAGCATTAGTTTTGATTGGTCAGTTTGTGTGTATTGGAAAGTCCCATAAAATTGTTACATATCCTATCCCGTAACCGAGGTTGGGTGATGTTCATAACAGGTTCTTGCTGTTTCCTTCCCGTAAAAGTGGCATAACTTCCATTGCAGATATTGACCCACTTTATCATTTATCTTCAGTGGGTAATAACATCATCCAATCTGAGGCATTACTGGTAAATGTTTTATTTATTACAGAATCTGCATTTCTTGGTTAACACAATTTTTCAGTATGTGTTTTTGGTAATTTCTAGTTAGCACGCATTGGTCCTGTGCCGCAAGAATAAAACCCTCGATTTTATCTTTTAACTCTGCACTACGTAACCCCACTATTATGGTTTATTTGTATTTATTAAACCACTTGAAATTTCATTTTGAATTTGATGGTTTCCTTTATTACTAAATAAAGTTTCTTATTTTTTGATGCTCTTTTACACAGATATCCATTCAGTCTATGTTTGAAGACCGACTGTTGTGGTTTTGTAAGACAGTTCTAGTTGAACTAATCCTCTACATCCTTCGGATCTGGGAACATACAGACGATCAAAATCGGCCTTGTAATAATGCATGTGGTGACAAGTAAGGAGCCTTCTCGTTTTAATATTATCTATAGTCTAATTAAGGATGTTTAAAGTGAATTATACCACAGGGAGAGTAAAATTGTTTATGGTTGATATTCTGTTTTGTGAATTTAACTCATTTTTTTAACACCAGCCGCACTCGGCTGTAGTATTATTTTATTTTATCCTTCATTTGCTCGATTCTATCTCTTTCGTGAACTCTTAGACATTTATAGTCCTCTTCTTGTTCCAGTTCCCTAAATTTTGAGACAAAATCTAGGTCTATTGGGTGGTTTTCTACAATTCTCCCTTTCTTTCAACTATTATAGATTTATCTAATCCGAAACCCATTCTGATGTCATCACTGAAAGATTTTACAACTTCAACTCGTTGTCGTCTTTGGCAAAGTGTTTGATAACATCCATACGGAATAGGTGATTTGTATTCATAGTCATCATTTTTTAGTTCTTGCTTGATAACAGATGATAAAGCCAAAAGTTGGGTATATTATCATTTCCTGGGGATTTTTATTTTAGGGATTGCTTTAGAGTTTGTTTAACATTATTCTTAAATATATTTTTCCATTCTTGTAGAGCTTTAACCTTCACGTTTCCTTCTTCTCGTTTGATATACACTGCATTGGGATTATATTCCTTTCGGTAGTTCCATATATTTCCGAAAAATCTTTGGACTTCTTCAATAGAAGGTGGCTTTTTGACTTCTATAACAGCTTTTCCGATGTCCCTGTAAATCTTCTTGAGGGACGTTAGGAATATCTGATTTTGTTGATAGAACCTACAACTCTCTTCATGTCGTCTTTGTTGTCTTTGCCTTTAATTGTAGTTTCTATTTAAGTTTTTGATTTGCAGTTTCTGTTTAAATATATCCTTGATTATTATTATTATTATTATTATTATTATTATTATTATTATTATTATCGTAAAATTCTAATTACAAAAAAGTTTTATTATAACTAATTATTATGAACTTTTCTCCATAATGAGTCACTATGGTTAAATATAAAAGTTTGCAGACAAGTAAAAGATTGTCATTTAAATTTCTCTCATTTTTTATTACAGAGAATTCAAGATAATTTTTCTGAAATTGGAAGTTATTAAACCTGAATATTTATTATAAATAGCCAAACATTTAAAAAAAATAATTCTCAGTCTGTTCATATCTATCTATCTATCTAAGAATGTTCCTATGTATAAATATAAATATATATATAAGAATGTTCCTAAATATATATATATATATATATATATATATATATATATATATATATATATATCAGTATGTTCCTACGTACGTATGTATGTTTATATTTATCTATCTCAGAATGTTCCTATATATATATATATATGTCTATGTATGTATGTATTGATATCTATGTATCTATCTATCTCATATATATATATATATATATATATATATATATATATATATATATATATATATATATATATATATATCAGTATGTATGTATGTATCTATCTATCTATGTATCTATCTATATATCTATATATATATATCTATATCTATCTCTCTATCTATCTATACTAGAACACAATAGTGGGCACAATGGTCCTATTACAATAGCGCCCAGACATGATTTCACACGCAAATGTGCATAGCCTTAGACTTTCATATGCAGAACCTACACATGGTGTCATACAGACACATACACACGCACGCACAGCCACACTCATACACTCACAAGTATCAGTAAAATGCGCATGCGTAGTCAGTTTTTATTTTGCTTTCGTTCTTTTAATAAAGCCTTCTTTTCACCTTGCATATTTACCAATAGGCTCTGATGATATAAAACGCAAGTTCTTTAACTTTTTTACGATTTTGTCGTGATTTACCTTCAGCAAACAAGAATCAAAATAAAAAAAAGCTAACCTAGTCTCGAGACTTTCCAATTTTATGTCGGTAAAGATCAATTACACTCATAGATTTGGGCTATCAATAAGCGTTTATCTATGCAGAAAAAAAACTGTAGAGTCTATAAAAGAACATCTGCCTGGATGAGACAAATTTACTCAGTGAATTCTGGTGATGACAGTCGATGACAGTCACGATACAGCGAAACTGAAAAAAAAGATTTTGTCCAACCAAGAAGTGATCATCAATAACGAGAAATCGAACGAAAAGTTTAAATACATACTGACCACTTAATTAAGTACGTGAAAAAAATAATCGTATCCAAATTTCAAATCAGATAATGTAGTAGCAGAAAATTAATGGGGAAGAGGTTTATCTGTTGTTCCCTGTTTAGGATTGGGTTTATTTCAAATCTACTTCCAATGTCTATTTTCAAACTGTGAGATTTTATTTACTATTTACTTTTCATCAATAGGAGTAGATATGTTTGTCTATTGTCCAGTTCACACTCCTCACTGGTATTTCTAACAGGAGTAGATGTTTAGCTCTTGTTTCTTGTTTAGGAATTGGTTTCCGGTTCCTTCTAAAGTCTATTTCAACTCTGTACATCTAACGTCTCAGCCTAAACTGTGAAGTTTTATTTACTAGTTATGTATTGTTCTTCAATAGCAGTAGATAGGCTCACCTAGCGTTAGTCTTTTGAACAGTAGTAGATGTTTATCTCTTGCTTCATGTCAAGGATAGCGTTTCAGATTCCTTCCAAAAGTCTCTTCATTCGCTTCCACTGCATCTCTCGTGACATAGTGGCATTATCGCCTCACAAATAAGAATTTAAACATGGCATGGCAACCGGCTAAATGTATTTCTATTGGGAGGAAATCGAATTTCTATCTAACTACTGATCTACTGTGCGTCGTGGTGTAATGGATATCGAGAGCCGAGTTCGAATTTCAGTCGAATTGGTTGCATTCACTTACGGGCAAATAACCTTGGGAAAAGTTATGAACTCATTAGATAGATTGACACCTATAGCCTTGGTTGGCAACCAGTCTACCGCAGAAAGAATTGGCAACCCTGAGCCAGAATGGAAATCTAGGCTCATAATATTAACATGAGAATAATAACGTATGCTTATGCGTAGTCTGCAACATGCTGAGTAAACGATTTAAAAAAAATAAAGAAATAAAAAGCAAAACAAAAACAAAAAAATTGTTTACATTGAATGGTCTAAAAGAAAGGAGGACATTCAATAAGCAGAATCTCTTTGTTGATAAAAGAGTTTGGAGGGCAATGATCAGACTATTTGAAACTCGTTCAAAAGCAACACTAGTTAAATAAACTACTCTCTACAATGCAGATATACATAAAAGACTCTCTGAACGTCGAAACTTGAATCAGATAGGCAACAGCAACAGACAACTACGCCGGCTCTAACTTCTCCAACCTAAAGAAAAAGAGGTACAATTCAGTAAAAGGATCTCCAGTAGAAGTTTATAAAAAAAAAACGTTGACCGAGTTGATAAATCAGATGGCAGTACCAGAATTTGACATGAATAACATCGAAATATGGACCCATCTTGCCTTGTATCAGCACACTAGGCTGATACTGCTGTTGGTGGTGGCTGTATAATATTATAGGGAATATGATAGGGAATATGATAGGGAATATGATAGGGAATATTCTCTTGACATATGTTGAGATTCCTGGTAGCAATAAAGCATCTTTTAAATCCTGCGACCTACCAAGTTATTGTGGTTACCAGCTTACCTCAGTTGATGAATTCACTAACAGCTACTTCCATCATGACCACGCATCATGTCACAATTCAAAAAAAATATCAGACTTATTCATGGAACAAAACAATGAGTTTTTCTGTGTTAACCCTAGAACACTAATCATCAATTAAAGTTACACCACTACTAACCATGGGTATATCATACCAGATTTTGAAAATATCCAAAAAACTAATAAATATAAATCTTTATTTGAAATATTTTACATGCAGGCACTTCAAACTTTGTACTATCAGTTAACATTAATAGGAACTGAAAAAAACATATTATTTAGGTAAGAAAATCAGGTATTGAAAAATGTAAAGAAAAATAGGAAAATTTGCACTGGGTACTATATACCCACGGTTAGTGTTCTAGAGTTAAAGTGATATCCATACAGATCTCCAATTCATTTATGGGTGTTTATTTAATCTATCTATCTATCTATCTATCTATCTATCTATCTATCTATCTATCTATCTATCTATCTATCTATCTCAGTCTCTTCATCTATCTATCTATCTATCTATCTATCTATCTATCTATCTATCTATCTATCTATCTATCTATCTATCTATCTATCTCAGTCTCTTCATCTATCTATCTATCTATCTATCTATCTCAGTCTCTTCATCTATCTATCTATCTATCTATCTCAGTCTCTTCATCTATCTATCTATCTATCTATCTCAGTCTCTTCATCTATCTATCTATCTATCTATCTATCTATCTCAGTCTCTTCATCTATCTATCTATCTATCTATCTATCTATCTATCTATCTCAGTCTCTTCATCTATCTATCTATCTATCTATCTATCTATCTCAGTCTCTTCATCTATCTATCTATCTATCTATCTATCTATCTATCTATCTATCTATCTATCTATCTATCTATCTATCTATCTATCTCAGTCTCTTCATCTATCTATCTATCTATCTATCTATCTATCTATCTCAGTCTGTTCCTATGTATTTATAAATGTATGTATGAATGTATCTTGCTATCTGTCTCAGTATGTTCATATCTATCTAGCTAGCTTGCTGAAATTTAATTTTCTTGGAAGATTAGAACTAATAAAATATATGTTATTCTGCTTTCACAGTTGAATACATGGTAGATGATACACAGATTTTTGCCATAAATATGTTTGTGTAGACATAATTACAAGATGCGGTGATATTTGTGTTTTTTTCAGGTTGTTTAAGTTTTATTTTTGAATAAAGTTTGATTTCTTTAAGAATTTGTAGGATATTATATGGACTAATGTCATGAAAGATTTATTTCATGTTGGTTGGTTGATTTTGTTTAGCGGAAAACCAACATCTTCATGGGTTATTTAATGCGAAATCTAAATATTTTAAACTTAATTGCATGTCTTCAACCCAAAGCAAGAAGCTACGGTCAGTGAAAGAGAATCAGAAACCTGTAGAAGTAACTAGTAAATCAATCCTAAAGAGGAAACAAATGATAAACTTCTACTCTCGTTCAAAAGAACGAGGAGGTGTGAGAAATGGACGATAGCTGAATCTATTTAAAATTCTGAGTTGGGGTAATATCGAAATAAAAATAAAAAATAATTTAACCGCTTGCCCAACAATTATTTTGAGAA
>OZ010592.1:11273178-11290678 GCA_963932145.1 Acanthosepion lycidas | reverse complement strand
TCATGCTGGACGCAATCTGTGTGTGTGTGTTTTGATTTTTGGGGACTTTTTTTTACGTAAACACCGGTTTATCGAATCCATTCTAACGTATGTTATCTACCACATGTCTTTACGTAAAAGCTTTACCAAATTAAGATGCAGATCAACAGCAAGTATCAATAATGCTTATTAGACATATATTCAGACACGCACGGGCGCACACGCACATACGCTCGCATATACATACACGCAATCATTAATATACATTATCCTCCTCATTATTGCAACATAGGCAAACTAGAATTATAATACACTTACATACATAAAGCAATATTTACTTCATTTCAATTACGCTTGGAATCCGTTATTTTTCGGAGCTTCGAAAGGATATGTCATCTCTCCTTGAGATCAGAACGTCATACTAACACTGCTTAGCATGTCAAATGCACATGAAGCCTGCTTAACCAATGAAAATCAAACAACACAAAAATAACAATGCTAAAATTTCTTTAATTCTCTGTATCTCATTTTCTCCTGAAGCTGTAATAAAAGTGAAACATTTTTGATTTATAAACATATCCTATTTTTCTTTATCCTATCATTCATTCATATATATATATATATATATATATATATATATATATATGTGTGTGTGTGTGTGTGTGTGTGTGCGTGTTAGTTGAGAACGGAGTACAATTCCAACGTTGGTACATTTAATTTAAAAAAAGGCCTAATAGAGATTAGAGCAATATTATTTATTTTAGCATATTAAAATAACATGTAAAATCACTACACAATTGCGGCCTTAATTCGATACATACCAATGCGTCTCCTCATGCGATTGTATATAAGTAAACAATTAATTTTTATGTGTCGAAACACGATTTCAACTGTGTAACAATTTTACATGTTGTTTTAATATCCTTTTTTTAAAATTAATAATGCTTCAACGAGTATATATATATATATATATATATATATATATGTATATATTACATGATAGGGGTGAACTTTCTGTCGATGGATAAGTAAAACAGTGTCAATTATGGGTTACTTTCATTTTCTAAGATAGAATTCTTGCAACACACAAAATCTTGCGTATTAACTGACTTTATTTGAAAAGGCACGGACAATTAGATTATTTTCCTGCCAAGACAATGTCTCATTTGAAAATCAATCATTCTTTTGAACGCCACCCCGCTGATATATTGAAATCGTCAGACAATGCTTTTACGGCTGTTAACTTTAAATAGACTTTTAAAAAAGTTCCGTCTGTTTTTTTTTACCCTTTTCTGTCGCTGTCAATGTGTTTTTCGTTATTATTCTTTGTTTTGTCACTCCTAAAAACTGTCTTAGATGAGGAATATCTGCCAGTTTATCCTGGCTGCCACTCGAAAGTATACACCATGTCTCACACCAGGAAAACTTAAAGCAGAGACTATAACATTACCTAATAGAAAAGAATGATTTTTATTTACCAGGTTTAGCGTGGTCTAGCACAAAATCAGAATACGGGCGAATGCAAAGATCTGCGAGGCGCTTGAAAATTATTACTCCCCTAGTAAATTGTTCTTAATTAAATTTAGCTTTACTCTAGCAGAAATTTACAGTAAGTGAACATCAAGTTAGAAATCTAATTCGTTACATTAGTGCAGTGATTCACAAGAGAAACTTTTAAACCAATACTCTAATTTAAACTTTAAATATTTTCTGAGTTACGGCTGCTGTCAGTCGATTGTGACATTTCCTAAATTTCTGCTTGGCTAGGTCCTTAAACATCGTTCTAAGACGTGTCTAAATAGTTTGCAGGCTGGACGTTTAGAAGATATATTCTAATTTTACGTACCGTGCCCCTTCAAGATGTGTGGGGATCATGACTCTGGAAAACCTTCTATACTTCGTAGCGCTAAATAATGTTTCCTAAATATCTCACCCATTCTCTGTCCTACTACCAATTTACATAGATTCTTAGGTCGGTTAACTAAGAATCTATCTACCGGACCTTGACTCTATCAATCTACTGGACTTTGACTCTATCTGTCTACCAGGCTTTGACTCTATCAATCTACCGGACTTTGAATCTATCTACCGGATTTGATTCTCGCCGGGGGCAACATACTTGTGGCTTTGTATCAAACGAAGCTAAGATTTGTTTACAATTTCAACTTCAAAAATTTGCATAAATGTTCTAGTACATCAACGTTTGTGATCTGCATTAATAATCGCCATAATAATCGGCGTTGGCCTGTATATTTAGCCGTTCGCATTCAGATTCTCATTTAAAAGTTCTGTAGAAAATTCTCATAAAATCAAAATAGTAATATAAATATACATATGTTGTCATATTATTAATATGTGCGTATATCATATTCTCAAATTGCCTGTTTCTAAGTCGTATTGAATATGTATACATTATATATACACGAACACACGCACAATCATACATATCTCTATATAATTATGTATACATATATATACATACGTATGTATATATATATATATATATATATATATATATATATATATGTATATATAAATTTATGTGTATATATATATATATATATATACATATGTATGTATGCATATATGTATATGTGTGTATATATATATATGCATATATATATATATATATATATATGCATATATATATATATATATATATATATATATATATATATATATATATATATATATACACGAACGCACGCACACCAATATATGTATATAATTATGTATTTGGGTAGTAACCCCTCTTTTATACAGGCTTTATTAGGAACGACTGACAAGGAAAATTAAAAAAAAATTATTACAGAAACTTGTAATGTCGTATTTAATAAAATAGGCATATATATATATATATATATATATATATATATATATATATATATATATATATATATATATACATATATATATATGTATATATGTATATATATATATGTATATATTTATATATATATATATATATATATATATATATATATATATATATATATAGTTTTTTCTATATGTGGATCGAGATTGAACTGAAAACGATATTGATTTTATATGTGCCTTATATTTTTTACTAATATTTTAAGGAAAATACACTTGAATGTTTTTTCTAAGTTTAAATTTATCAATAAGTAATGAACACAATTGTTACAATAGCAACAGATTATTCAAGTTGTCTACGAATCTTTATTTTACGCAGAAGCATACTATCGTTATGTATTTTTTTTCATAAGTCCATGGGACTTGCAAACAATTCTTTCGCTTAAACTATTATATGTCCAAAGTTATGGCGTTATTCGTTCTCCATCGATGTTTTTTACCTACTGTGATTTTCAACACAGAAGTTTTGGTAACAGGAGACAATTTAAACGAAAAGACATGTTTGGATAAGAAACGAAGAACTTTTCAAAAACGAATAAAGAAGTAAATGTTTAGAGAAAGAAGTGAAAAAAAAAAGTAGGAAATATTCAACAAAGAAATAAGAATCGAATAATATATTCAAAAATAATAAAAAAAGAAAGAATTTATTTAAAATAATTTTAAAAAAAATGAAGAAAAATAAAAAAAACTGAAAACGATAAAAGAACGAAGAAAAAGAAGAATAAAAAGCAAAATATACAGAAAATTAAACCAAAACGAAATAAATCATAAGAAATATTCCATTGCTAGCGGAGAGAAAAGGTTTATTCATAACTTTCAAAAAGGATATTTGCGTGAAAGTGAATATAAGGAACCCAAATGGAATTAGAACCCGGATCCCCGATTAACAATTCCGAGCCACTATCCTGTACAAGCTTACAGCACCTGGTATTCCTAAGCGGTCATCCATGTAGGTACTGACGAGGTTCAACTTTGGTTATCGGATGGGTCCCGTTGTTTCGATGTGATTTAACCGCAATCCCATAACCCCGTAAGCTCATTCAAATTATATGGTTGCTGAATGAGACATTATTATATTATCAGGAAGTTGTAAGTGAATATTTTGTAAATATGGTGGACAGATAACGACTTACCCTTGATTTATAATTGTAGCTTTCGGGAAAACATACACATGGGAGTCTGTTCTAAAAAGCAGCTTTTTAGGGGAAAAGTGAAAGAAAAAGAGTAAATAACAATGGCAGAAAAATATAAAAAAAAAAAAGGAAAAGGATAAACGAGGTAAGGTTTGAGAAGAGGATGATGAAAAGATGATGTACAGGTCACTCAGTTAGTGAGGCAGGCAGAATTCTATCTTTTTCGATTTCAGATCAATTTTATTTTTATTTTTATTTTTTTTTTCAATTATTTTTCCACTTTATTTCACTCCCGGGAAGAGAATCGATATTTGCTTAAAAGATTAGAAAATATAAACAAAAATATAAACAAAAATAAATTGAAGAGACTAGCGATAAATGAAAATAAAGAGGAAGAAAGAAAGAAAGAAACGAAGGAAGGAAGGAAGGAAGAGAAAGATCGTGATAGATAAGAAGTTTATCGATAGAAACTTTTAAAAAAGGGCAAAGGAAAGAGGAAGAAGAATAAACACAAAAGAAGAGAGGAAGAAATGAAAAAAAAAATGTCACGAAACATTTTAGATAAAAAAATGAAAAGTTCTTTTTATGTAAATAAGCAAATGAAGAGATAAAAGACGAAGAAAGAGAATACGTTAAGTGAAAAAAGAGGAAGGAAAAATAAGAAAAAGAAGAAAGTAAGGATTAAAAGAGAGGAGTTAGTGAGGAAAAAAATAGAAGGAGAAGAGGAGACAAAGAAAGGAAGAATTAAGGGTCAAAGAAACAGAAGTAAAGAAAGAAAGAAGTAAAGGAAAGAGAAAGAAGAATAAACACAAAAAGAGTGAGAAATAAAAAGAATGGATACAAACAAGTAGAAGAGAAGGAAGGAAAATTTGTAAGTCAAAAAGAAGACAAATGAAAGTCTTATAAAAAAAAGAGGATAACATTTATAGTAAAGACTTAATGAAAAGAAAAAGAAAGAGAAATAATAGGTTAAAAGGAAACTAAAAATCGGAGAGAGACAAAGAAGGAAAAAGAAACAATTTCAATGGGTCGTGAAAAGAAAAAAAGAAAAGAAAAGGAATGATAGAAGTAGGTACTTGGATAAATATATAAGTAAAATACGAGAAAAAGTAAACTGATGAATAAGGAAAAAGCTCTCGGAAAGTCAGTTTGGTTGGCCGTCAAGTTAGGGAAGCAAAAACCAGAATCGATGTTATTCAAAAAAAAAAATCAATAAATGACGGAACAGATCCTCTCCATCAAATATTATGACAAGTAAATAACATACAATTTTAAGTACATATCTGTTCATAATCATAAAAACATATCATTATATATATATATATATATATATATATATATATATATATATATATATATATATATATATATATATATATATATATATATATTAGGTTGGTGCAAAAATAATGCCAGTTTTTGACGTTAAAAAGTACGTCAAAAACCGTCATTATTTTGCACAACCTAATATATATATATATATATATATATATATATATATATAACGTATATATTTGTATACATTATTACACATTATATATATATATATATGTGTGTGTGTGTGTGTGTGTGTGAAATGTATATGTATATATATATATATATATATATGTGCATTTTTTATATATATATTATGTATATATTATATATGCACGGTGCTTATTGGAAACCGATCAATATCAGTGATAGAGGTAACATATTATGTTGGATTGGTGCGAGTTTGTGACCCTGGGTTTCACGTTATTTGCGATTGTCAGGGTGTCTGACGATCGCCAATAGCGTGAAACCCAGGATCACAAACTGATATCAATCCAACTATACACACACACACACACACACACACACACACACTATATATATATATATATATATATATATATATATATATATATATATATATATATATATTGCTATATCACAGCTTTTCACTGCGGATAGATCTCCGATTGCTTCAAGGTCGGGATCAAACCCCCACTGATTTGACATTAGTCAGATATTTTACCTTTAGGCCGTCCCCGCACGGCAGAGAGGAAGGGGATTTTAACCTATTTTCTCTACACGAATTACGCCAGGGACTCGAAGAACTTAATTCATACTTGAAGAGTAATACTTAATAGCAGTTCTATAAAAATGCCTTTCCCTAGAGAGCTCAACCGGATTTCCGGAAGCATATATAGTCATCCACACGCACAGACACACACACACATACACACACACACACACACACACACACACACATATATATATATATATATATATATATATATATATATATATATATATATATATATATATATATAGATATATATCATCTGTCGTATACTTATGTATATATAATTATAAATAAACTACATATACTATATGTTAGATATATTATGTATATATGTATATAGATGTTCATATCTATATATATTTTCAAGTACATTTGTATGTGTGTGTATTACTTTATATTCACTTACGCAAAATACACCTGGGAAGGTATGAATCCATCTCTTCTCCTTCCAGCTATGGGTTGAATAGCAGGACAGGAAGAAATGATAGCCTACTGCTGGAAAAAATCTTCTGCCTCGTCAGTCATGTATCGAATGATACATGATCGCCCAAGCGTGTATCATTTGTGGCACTTAATTGACTCACTCGCAACCTTTCTTTTAAACATCTTTCATTACATACGGCATACAAGGAAGATTTCATTAACTTTTGTTATTTTATACCATCATTACGTTTGACCGTTTTGCAAATTTGTCATTGAAAATGATGAACACTACAATAATTTTGTATGAGTATATATATATATATATATATATATATATATATATATATATATATATGAGTATGTGTATATATATATATGTTTATATATATATATATATATATATATATATATATATATATATATATATGAGCCAAATGATAAGACACACCCATAGCAATACACACGCTTACACATATCATACTCACTCACTCCCTAAGAACCAAATAACACACACACAAACACTAAACAGAGACACATCCCCTCACCAAGTCCAATAAAACTGTCAAACTGACCAGAGAATTCATAGCAGCATCCAGCTCTTATCTCAAATAACAACTTAAAAGAGAATGTTTGACCAACACAAGGAATGTTAAAAGATTCATGTTAAAAAGATAAAAAAATAAAAAAAAACAAATGAAAACTACAGACAAAAGTTCATTTTCTCCATCAAGACATTCATTACTGTAGTTTAGTGCTAGCAGCAAGCAGAAATATTTCTCCTCCCGATGATGGTCATTTCGGTCGAAACTAGTCGAGGAATCTAAATGGAATAATAATAAAAAAAAAACGAAAGAATATTAATCTACAACCCAGTGTGTCTGAAGATTTTAATTTTTTAATTTTTTTATTGTTCAATATATATATATATATATATATATATATATATATATATATATATATATATATATATATATATATATATATATATAGATATATTCTCTTTTTTTCTCCATATTTCATTCTCTGAAGAAGGTTTAACAAGGTGAGACGTGTCAGATTTATAAACGTTTCCTGTTTCTCTATATATCCGACCTTGATCAAAGGGATAAAATATGTGAGGTTATGATTAAGAGATTCGGTTCTAAGCGTTGATCACAAGATATTTTCTCATATTGGGTAAAACGGCTTGCCTAATTAAAGAGCCTTTATCTGGTGCACTTTACGAACCCCGTTTTCGACACGTGACACATCGATGTGGATCTTGGCTGCTCAGTGTTTATATTAAATGATATTCGGCAGTATTCTGTAGATGTTCATTTTTTCATTGCTTTCTCGTGAAACTGGAATTGGTCAGACGATTTCTGATAAAACCAGTCAATTAGTATTGACCCCCTTGAATATACATAGACATATGTAATCGTATTGTTTAATATTTACTATATATAGAAAGAGGATGAGTAGCCATTGTTCACTCTCTCTTTCTCTCTCTCTCTTTATCTATCGATCTATCTATCTATTTAGCTAGCTATCTCTGTTAATTTCTGTCTTAATTTTCTATCAGTCGTTTTCTTATCTATCTATCTATCTATCTATCTATCTATCTATCTATCTTTCACAACTCTTTTCCTACCTCATCATATCACAGTTTCTTTACCTCTGCCTCTCTCTATCACATCCTCTTATTGCCTCTTTTTGTCAGTCTGTTGATATCTATCTATTAGGTTGGTGCAAAAGTAATGACGTAATAATGTCGTTTTTGACGTCAAAAATACGTCAAAAAACGACATTATTACGTCATTATTTTTGCACCAACCTAATATCTATCTATCTATCTATCTATCTATCTATCTATCTATCTATCTATCTATCTATCTGAGTTTTTAAGTTGTTATTCGTTTCCAGAATGAGTAAAAATAGCTAATAGCACTTTATATTTGAAAAAAATATTGGTGACGCATTTTTTTATTTTGTTACATATCCTCAGTGAATGCTACTGCCAAGGTAAATATGTGTGTGTGTATGTATGTGTATGTTCCACCTTTAGAAAGTTTACGAACATAGATTTATTTTTCTTTACTGTAGTTAGTTCGATCTTCACTGAGTGTGCCTTAGCTTAAACATTTTGCAGTGGCTATCTCCATTGTGGAAAAGACATGCTGGCCTATAAAAGAGCATTCGAATTCTTTTTTTTTTGTTTACTGGGCTACAAGATCGATAAAAAACTTGAAGAAGATTTAATGATTTCCATTTCAGTCCTGAAATAGTCCTGAACAAATTTCTTTAACTTAGAATAAACTTATAGCCACTAACTCTAAAACATTTGTACGACAAAAATATATATGAGCGTTATGTAGATTTACAAGTCGGTTTTACATTTTTACTCAGTCTCAAATTCAAAACATTTTATCGTATTTCCGCAGTTACAATAATAAGGCATCAGCGAACTCCCTTTGTGCAAGTGTAGGTAACCATCGGGTGGTATATATTGTGTGTACATGAAAACGACTGGTTATAAATTTACTCTTCCCGCCATTTTTACGTGGTTTTGTCGGAAACATTCGACAGCTGCATTCTTTAAGCAAGATCTCAGATCTCTAATAAAATCAGGCCTTTTCTGTGTTGCTAACAAGTTTGATTTATACTTCTATTTTCGGACAGATTTCTCTTATCTCAGAATTTGATACTTTATCAGTGTTACCCTTCTCGCGTTTTTATCTTGTTTGATTACGACGTCCTTTGTTGCATGAAATATGTTTACGCCCAGGTACTTAAGGTTGATATTTTCTTCTGTATTAACATGAACTGGTTTTCTTATGCCATCTATAACAGGGTCTTGAAAGTGTTTTGATCCTGTTTTACATAAATCGTCAGTTTGATCCGTGATAATACCGTGCAAATGTTTCGAATCATTAGGGTGATTTGTAAATATGGCTTCACCATAGGTGGACATTGTTGGTCCATGTTTGATCAGTGTTTCTTTAGCAGTAGAAGCACCTCTTAAGTCTCTAAATCTTTTAAAATTTAACTTTTCTTTTAAACGTCTTGGGTATGACAATAAACTACATCCTGTAGACTAATTTCCGAAGTAAGAATATCTACCAACCGCCCACGCAGTCAGACGTGGCACAAGGCTGAATTTAATGTAGGGTATCCGAGTCCGTAGGCTCGACCAAATATTTCCCGTGTAAAACGGAGTCGGGTAGCTGTTTTGAGTGACAAGTCTCTCTCTTCGACATAGCCTCGTTAACATAATAATCGTTGCCGCAAGAAAGGAGAGGCATACTTAAAAACGCTTGCCAAGACACGCTTCACAAAATATGGCTCACCTATTAGAATTTTAACTCTAAGCTAGTTTTAAAACCTCACGTGGGGAAATAATGGTTGGTAAATTTTAGTAATTTTGTATGGCTCTATATTTTTAATCATTTCACTTCAGGAAAGACTGGAATGCCACTAGTACCCCAGGGATTTACGCGGAAGTGAAAGTGAGAGGGAAAAGGAGGATTGAAGAAAGGACAAATACGAACGGAATTCAAGAAGACAGAAGATGGCGATTGACGTTGCATATACATTTTTAAAGATTTATTTCTCAAGGAAAGTTATCATAATCGGAAGGGAGTTTATCAAATATGAAGTTCGTTCGAGATAAGAAACTGTTGTAGTATTAGGTTGGTGCAAAAATAATGACGGTTTTTGACGTATTTTTTAACATCAAAAACCGTCATTATTTTTGCACCAACCTAATAGAAGTGGCCGTTGCAATTAGCTATTTCAACAATAATTGTGTGGCCAATCTAAAAACACGCTTAAAGTCATGTAGTCATGGCTCCAGTCAAAAAGCTCGTCAGTGCAGTAAAAATATTTGTAAAAAAGACAGTGAGAAGCCACGCCACATCGGTGAGACAGTGACTGAAATCGAGATTCCTTAACCCCTTCAATTAATAGTTCAGTCGTTAGCCATCCTTCTTATCCTCATATTATTTACTTCCTATCAGCTCTTCTTGCATCCATGGCCCACTTCAATAACCATCTATCTTTGTATCTGTGAACTTCAATAAAACAACTGTCTTGTATTACAGTTTCTTTTTATTAGTTTAAGTGAAAATAAATGTCTAACAGGTACTCGTTTTCGCGTCTTAATAGTCAGAAACGCGGTTTTCTTGATTATTAATAGTAACGTTTAGCCTGATTGGGTGTTCCATGTTCATCTGCGAAACCTAGTTGTGTTTACTACATAAAAAACATGCAGAAGAAGAGGCGAAAAAAGAGGAATAATATATGTGGGTGTCAGTTTCAATCACTATAGGTGGTTATTAGGAGGCTGATTTTAAGAGCATTTGCGGCTCAGTGATAAGTTTCAAAGCTGACATGACAAAGAAACATTTCACTCTAAGATAATAATAATTGCATACACATATGTGTGTGACTTAAAATATGATTCTAAACAAGTACAATCATAATTTAAACCACGCATCATATATATATATATATATATATATATATATATATATATATGTTAGTTTATAGGCGTTTGTATAAGCGCATGTGTGCTTACATTTGTGCATAAAAGTATACGCTTTCAAACAGACACACACACATGCAACATGCACACATGCCCCCCCTCTCAGACATACAAACACGCACAATTATTTATCTTTTGTTTAATATTTTTCTAAGGAGACGCGGTTCAAGCAGAAAAAGCACAATTCCTGACATTGTCATAAGAAATACAAACGAAATGCGTTTCAGAAGAAAAAAAAGAAACATTTTCAGTTTTGCGTGCATCGAATTTTATCTGATTTCGCCGACATTTTGCATTTGAGAATAATCCTTTTTAAATACAATCGCCTACAATCTTTCTTTCTTTCTTTCTTTCCGAGTTTTACTTTTCTTTCTCTCTTAACACATTTTCCTTTTCTTTCGTTCTTTCTTTCTTTCTTTCTTTCTTTCTTTCTTTCTTTCGTTTCTTCATTTTTCTTGTTTACTGTCTTTCTACCTTTTATTTTCTTTCATTTTTTTTCTTTCTTTTTCCTCGATTTTTATCTCATTGCCTCTTTCAATAATGAACTCTCTCTAATAAAGTCTTTAAACTTTATTTGATCTATCTATCTATCTATCTATCTATCTATCTATCTATCTATCTATCTATCTATCTATATATCTATCTATCTATCTATCTCTCTCTCTCTCTCTCTCTCTCTCTATCTATCTATCTATCTATCTATCCCAGCCTGTTCATTTCTATCTATCTATCTATCTATCTATCTATCTATCTATCTATCTATCTATCTATCTATCCCAGCCTGTTCATTTCTATCTATCTATCTATCTATCTATCTATCTATCTATCTATCTATCTATCTGAATAAACATGGCATTTAAATTGAGATACGTATCTGTCTCAGCATGGACCCACGGGAATATTTTTTAATCCATCTAAGGGGAAACAAACTCGTTGCGGTTGTGAACAGGCTTCATATTCAAAGAATCGCAGACACCTTCTGTCGGCACCTAAATGTCTTTCTATATTCCCAGTAGATCTGTTACGTCTACCTTTCTTTTGCTTTTAATTTTCGCATCAATTTTCATACTATTTAGAATAAGTAGTCCTTCCATTAATATCTTTATTTCCGGCAAAGTAAGCTTTGTGAAAATCTTTCAAATTAGCAAATATTATTATATACCTTTCCCTTCGAATAAGTGTGCATTGTGGCCCTCGAAATATAACACGTGTACAATTATCTTTTTATCTGCTTGTCCCCCCGCTAGTTTCTTAGTTAGCACCACCCTGCCAATGCCTAATAAATAATTAACATTTTTTTTTATAATTTCACCCAAGTAAGGCAATAAAGCCACTAGCATGCAAGGGGTTACTGAGTATTAGAGGATATGAAAAAAAAATTGAGGTGTGAAGACAATAAAAGAACAAGCATTAAGAAGATAGAAGATAACGATTAAAATTGCATTTACGTTTTTGAAGATCGAAATTGACTGAGAAGCAAGAAACTGAAAGAGAGTTACATGAGCAAGAAGTGCAATCGATGGAAATGTTATCATAGAACTTATGGTTACATCTGACCATTTCAAATGTAAATTGATGAGACCTTGCCGCCAATCTAGTACTGCGCTTAATTTCATAAAATCTCTGAAGCACCGAGGAAAGTTTACAAGAACAATTATCATGAAAATGTTTATAGAAATGTCACAGAAACGTTACGTTACTGCGGTGGGAAAGGTACTGAAACCGAGATGCCAGGTTTGGATCAATAACATTGCAGATTTTTCTTTGGATTTTTACCAAGAATCTCTAAATATATAGCAGAAGCAACGGACCAGATGTGGCAGCAATATTCAAAGCATGGATGACTTTTCAATATGTAAGAAAAAGTTGTCTAGCACGGCGTGGTGAAGCAACTTTCTTAGCTGCAGACTTTGAATTTGATTTAATATACTCTTTCCGCTTCATATTCTGATTCTGTTTTCATCGTGCAAAAAGAAGGAAGTGACGTTTAAGAGACACTACTTGGTTCAATGAGAAAAGAAAGTAAAAAGTGAGATAGAAGTGTTTAACGTTTGTTTCAGAAAAAAAAAAAACTTGGCAATTTCAAATCTTTCTATTTGTACCCCCTTACTTCTTTAAATAACGACCAGCATTCATATTTATATTTATGATCGTTATATATATATATATATATATATATATATATATATATATATATATATATATATATATATATATATATAAATGTAAAAGACAATAGGGAAACTGTAAAATTAGCCGACACGTTTCATTCATAGTGGACATTTTTCAAGGCAAAAACGAAATGAATTTATTAAAACAAAGTAACTAATAATAACAAAACAAACTATATTAGAGAAACACGTAGAAATAGTGATGGGGGGCAGCTCTTCTCCGGGACCGGGTACACAGTATTTATTTCACAGCGTCGGCGACAGAGACGCGACTGAGAGATGATAAACCCTACTCAGTTAAATGATTTTCTAAGCTTAGCTTAGATGTGGCACAAGGCCGAATGTATGGAGAACCCAGTGAAAAACCGAAATCACTACTCAGTCGTAATTGATCCATCGAGAAAAGTATGGAGGTGATGGTGATGGTAAATTCGCAGTTTCCTTATAAGGAAATATTCGGTATTCATTGACCAAACGACCTTTGGTTTAAATTTATAAAATAATTAAAACAATCCTCATGAAAATAGGTTTCTCAGTCAAGTAACTGTTATCTTCCTTTTCATTATTGATGGGATATTTATTCCGAATGTTTTGTTTGAAGTAAAATGTGAAAAATTAACCTGTAGAAAAGACAATATTTAAAAGACAATAGGAAAACTATAATATTAGCCAACGCGTTTCGTCCAATGTGGACTTTTTCAAGGCAAAAACGAAATGAATTTATTAAAACAAAGTATTTGGTTGGTGCAAAAATATTGTCGTTTTTTGACGTATAACGTCAAAAAACGACAATATTTTTGCACCAACCTAATAACTATTAGGTTGGTGCAAAAATAATGACGTTAAAAATACGTCAAAAAACGACATTATTACGTCATTATATTTGCACCAACCTAATATTAATATGTCTATAATAGCGTTTTCTAAATTCTTCCAGTTGCTAAGGACATTTTGTTTTGTTATTAATAATTAGTTTGTTTTAATAAATTCATTTCGTTTTTGCCTTGAAAAAGTCCACATTAGACGAAACACTTTGGCTAATATTACAGTTTACGTATTATCTTTTACATTTATAAATATTGTCTTTTTCTGCAGGTTAACTCTGAGAAATTTTTCATATAATATTTTATTAATTTTGTCAAGCTCAAATATTTCAACGATGCGATAGGGGAAATTCTAAGGATATTTATTTTCGCGGAATTTGCCATGATCTTATTCAATCCTTAACTTAAGAATTAAGATTAATCAGAAAACAATAAACAAAATAAAATTAAAAAAAAAATAAAATAAATATAAAATAAGATAAACGTGAATTTTTCACGGATCTTTCGAGTCGTATTATAATTCTGGTTGCTCTTTAGTTAGTGAGTTAGTTTTTGTTCAGTGTTTTTTTATTTGTCTGACACTAACAATCTTCGAACGCCAATCGCCATGTTCTTTCTTAACAGTTTTTTATTGTACTTTTTTCTCGCCCGCATTTCACTCACAGAAAACACTTGCGTCTTAGTGATATAATCGCCTTGCTTTTCGTGAAATATGAAAAGAAATGGTTTTTACTCTTGAGTAATTTTTTGTTTCTGTTTATGTAAACCGGGCCTTGTTTATGTTTGTATTAATTCATTGTGATTTTTAATTGATTTTGATCTTTGTAATTCATTGTGATTTTTGTTCGACATTAAATAACCGAACAAGAATTGGTACGTAGCTAAATTGTGGAACCCCAACTAAAATCAATATCCGGTTGTAATGTTAAATTGACCATTTCCACGCAGGAAACATTTTATATTTATTGACCGAACAGTTACTGTTATTATCTGCTGAAATATGGAAGACCATTTTGTAAAAAAGATTTCTCCAGGAGACTAGGTTTATTTATAATGGTGATTGCTTTAAGGAAATGATTAAATAACTAATATGGCCTTGTGTCAGACAGTGATTGAGAGGTAAATACGAATTCGAAACTCATTTCCCTTTGATCCTTTCATATGTATTCAGTCTATTTAACCCTTCAACGCATCTATCGATCGAAAAATATATAAAGCAACACAAACAAAATATTTTCTACTAAAATGGTTTTAAAATAAATACCTTCAAACCGACCATTCGGTTGTTTCTGTGGAATAATAATAATCGTTTTGGCTTTAAAAAATATGCAGATTACTAGTCCATGTCTCGTCTTCCATTATCACTTTCGTCATATCTATAAGGATTAACTCAGTCGCGTGCTTTTCGAAATTGAGTGACATTCTTTCAGCTTAGATGTCGATTCTCCGGCTATTTTGTGGAATATTTGCGCGACGAATATGTGTTTATAGCCGTCCAGCTGAGCTTCATTACGACTTGTTATCGCTAAACGATCAGTTCAAATTATTTGACGCTTTAGAAAAGAGACTTTTATTAAATGTCAACTGCAGAAGAAGAATCTTTCTTTGATAAAAGGAAAGCATCAGTTTCTTTAAGAGTGCAATAAAGTATTTTTAGAATAAAAATGCCAAAACAATCGGAGATGAAAAAGATTAAAACAGCTTCTAAAAAGTATATATTTTTCTCAGTAATTATTCTGCACTCGCGTGCGCGAACACACACAAACACACACACATATATATATAAATTTAAGTAATAAAAATCTTGGTAATCCGTATGGATAATCCAAAGGACGATGAAATATGGAGAGCTCAATGTTAAATCAAAGCTGATAATTTAATTTAAAGAGAACAAGACAGCTTTAAGGTTCCATGGCTATAATTTATTTCCCCAGAGAGTTTCTCTTTTCCTGGATCATCAGACTTCACTTTCAACGTCAGCTTAATAATACCCTTCAGAAGTGTAAGTTTAAATTCATTTTTTTTATCCTTGAAAGTGAGATCTGATGATCCGGGGAAAAAGAAACTCCCTGGGGAAATAAAATATGACCATGGGACCTTAAAGTTGTCTGTTTTTCTTTAAATTATATATATATATATATATATATATATATAATGTCATTCACAGGCAGACTGTTTCAACGCATCAGAACTCATCAGTTTGGCTAGACGTCCAGTGGCCTCTAGCTAGCATCAAAAATCGACTGAATTGCCGTCAGTCGGGAATTCTACCACTAATCCATTGTCTCACGGCAGGGATGAAGGTCAATTTAATCGTATTTATTTTTAGATAAACACAGAGTGACTGAGAGAACTCGATTTGATTTGCCGAAGAGTCTTGCCTTATATATATATATATATATATATATATATATATATATATATATATATATATATATAAAGTGTAAACGCTATTTTCACTTACTGTCCCTACATTTTATTTTATTTTCATAAACAGCGAAATTAATATCAACCTGGCTAGACCTAAAAGTGATATTAAAGATACTATGGCACCCGATAGAATTAAAACATCTACCTCCTTTTGCCAGCCGGGAAATCACTCTTACAGCCGAAGAATGCCGTTAACAATTTAGACAAGGGAGACCATCTCGATAAAGTCAATCTCAATTACCTAAAGTCCTTGGTATGACGATGAACTACATCCGGCAGCAAGAGACTGGCTTTTCTGTGGAGAGCGGCACCAGCACTTAACTATTGTTTTTCCTAGGTCGACCTTGACCCGGAGAGGTAGAACCTGTCAGGGTCCCAGCTACGGTCAAATACTGAACTCCCAAATAAAAATCAACATTTTAATAATAAATTGACCAGCAATACAATTTGATAGTAAAAAGCACAACAATATATTTTATAGCAAAAAGACAATAAAAAAAAAACTTATAAAAATACATTTTTACAGCATAATTAACGGCAATGCAGTGGAGTAATGGATAAAGGCTCGGATTCAAGAATCGAAGAGCCGAGTTCGAATTCCACTCGAATCCATTACATTCACTTACGTGCTAATACCATTGGGAAAGGTATGAATCATCTTCTTCTCCACCCACAGCTATCGGTAAATAGCCGGACAGACCGGGTTCTATAGCCTTGGATGTTCTACTGCAGAAAGAAACGGCAACCTACTGCTGGAAAGATCTTCCGCGTCAATCATGTATCGAAAACTAGTTTTAAAACCCGATACTATAACCATCTTAGTAGGTGAAACCTAATTAGGTTTGCCTGGTTTTTTAGGTTCATATATATATAGGAGGCACGGTGGAGTAATGGATATCGGCTTGGATTGAGGAATCGGAGAGCCGCGTTCGAATTCCAGTCGAATCCATTACATTCACTTAAAATAGCAGGACAGACTGGGTTCTATAGCCTTGGATGGCAACTGGTCTAGGAGAAGGACAACTCTGAATTCAAAACCTGCGGAGGGTCGTTTGGGAACCTTGTGGCATTCGGTGCACCAGGACTCTGTATTC
>OZ010592.1:11258178-11263178 GCA_963932145.1 Acanthosepion lycidas | reverse complement strand
CCCACGCACATTCATACGGATATATTAGTAAGGGAGTGAGAACAATAAATAGCACGACTGATATTGCATTAAAACATTTTTGTAGATGAAACCTGGCTGGAAAGCAAAAGCAAGAAAAAGTTCAATAATCGAGAATTGCGAGAGAAGTAAATGTTAGCATTAGCCAATTCAACTGTAAATTCATTAGACCTAACTGTCTATCTAGCACTGTGCTTAAATTCATAAAGTCTAGCTACGAAAGAGAAAAGTTCATGCGAACAATTACTATGAAAGTATTTATAGGAAAAGCACAGGGATTCTACATTACAGTAGTTGGAAAGTGACTAAAGTTGAGATGCCAGGTAAGGATTAATAATGTTGCGGTTTCTTTGGATTTTATCAAAACTCTCTAGATATTCAGCAAGAGTACCGTACTATATGTGGCAGCAATATTCAAATTATGGACGTAATGGTAGACTTATATATATATATGTAAGATAAATTCTAGAGAGAAAAAGTGCCTAGCACAACACAGTGAACCAACTTATTAACAGAAGACCGAGTAATTGATTAAATAGAATTTTTACACTTCATGTCAGTAGAGAGTGTTAGCCCCAGAAGGCACAATATCACCAGTAGTAGTAATAGTCAGAGACAATATGGTGTGCGTATGGATGTAATATGAGAAATATAGTGGGAGTATATATCAGCAGTAGTATTAGTCACATGGTTCAGTTAATGGGAGCATAACGTCAGTAGTGTTATTGTGGAGGTTGTGTTAATGAATTAAATTATATTTGATCAAAAATTGTTGAGTAAATTAGGCTGTGTGATGAAATTAACAATTTCCTCTCACATTAAATTTTAGTATTCAACAGACATAGAATAAGGACAACATGAGAAACAACATTTTTTGCACAACAATGAATAAAATATTTATATAACAAAGAGGTACAAAGAACTGGAGTAAAAAGGTAGTTTTAAAAAGTTCAAACGTCCTTTTATGTTTAGATGAAAGGTTATCAAAGTTCTGGTTTGATAGATTATAATTTGTTGAATGGTCTGGACAATAATGAGAAAGCGTGTTTTGGTATTATAGTAATTTAAGAAAAAAAGAAACAGTTCAAGTTTTTATTTGAAATAGAGAAATATCGTTTACGACTTACTTTAAGTTTTATGGAATTGTCGCTCTTTGATTTGGTTTTCACTTGTTCGAAAAGAATATTCTAGTTGGTTTAAATGGTTATTAACAAGCTGTGTTTATGTTAATTGCAATAATTAACGTTGAGCTTGAAAGCGTATGAAAAAGATTCGTGTATTAAGTTGAATGTGGAAATCTTGAGTTGATTGTTCATCATAAAATATTGCTGTGTGAATGAGTGTGTCTCTCAGGCTGGAATCATGTAAAGGAACTTTAACGTAAAGCCTGGAACTGTGTGACGAGTTCAAAGGATTCTGATTGGCGCACTGTCGAAGATGAAAGACGTTTCATATTTTATTGCTAAATTTGGTCACGTGATAGGCTCACAGAAGCTTGATGGATTCTGGCGGAATTATCTTTTTGGTCAGGTCAAGAACTAGGTCGATGTTATTAAATATTAAGTGATCAATTAGAAGTTGAGATTTTCTGAAAATATACATTAAGCTAAAGAAGCTCTGTGATCCACTTTTTTATGTTAATAATATTGATATTCGGGCATGATTTAAATATTAAGTGACCAATCAGAAGTTGAAGTTTTCTGAAAATATTTACTAAGCTGAATAAGATCTGTGATCCACTTTTTGTACGAAAATTGATAAAAAAAGGTGGTAGCAGGATACTAAATTACCATTCGTTGAGTAAAGATGGTGGGGATAGCATGTCAGCAGTGGTAGTGGGAAATGCATAAAGATCATTGAAGTATGGCATTATTAATTGCGATTCTAAAATAAAGGTGGTTACAGTCAACGGTAGTATTACTAATAGTATGACAATGGTGGAAGTATGACACGACAAAAAGAGAAGTCATAGAATAATACTGGTAGGAGTATGATACTATAAGTGGTGATAGTCATAGAGTTAATTTAGTACGGGTATGGCATCAACAGATGAACTGATGTGGTAAAAGTATCAAAAATAAATATGTTAAAAAAATATAACATTTGTCATTAATTCATGCATTCAACAAGAATCGAACCCACTTTTCTTCTCTTCACACACAGAGACGTGTAATTCTCACGCAATCCACAAGCAATCCACATGGACAGGCCGTTAACACGTCCGACAGCAAACATTTTATCTCCTTTTATTATATTCGGCCATAATCGTAACATTTACATTTTAGCACTCAACAAAAATTCGAGGTAAGAAATTTTAAGAGAAAGCTAAATGCTTAAAATATAAAACAAGCCGAAGAGCTAAATAAGAAATTTGACAGATCTAAATATAATAGAATATATCATATTATATTTTATTTTAATATATATATATTACTGCGACGAATGCCTACATAGATTAGTATGATAAAATCAATTTCTAATTAATATGGTCCAACTGAAGAGTGCCTTACCGCCCTCAGCTAGTATTATGTATTCATTAATAGAAATTTGGCTTAATAAAATTTGACCGCACTAATCGAAAATGCATTAATCGAGGGAGTCCTGCGTGTGTGTGTGTGTATATATATATATATATATATATATATATATATAATTTTTTCAAGAAAATAGACCTTATGTTCCCATACAGTAAAAACATAATAAATATATTAACTGAAATAAGCTGTTTTTTTATTATTTTTACTGAAAGTTATACTAGTTAGGTAAAAAAAAACAATTTATACCGATATAACTCCCTCACATACAGACGAATATATATATCTATATATCTAAATGTAGCCGTCTCTTCTTCTCTAATAGCTTCATGTCTCGCACCTCTCGCCTGTGGAACTCCCTTGCCTATTCCTGTTTCCCTGAGAGCTATAATCTCCAGCTATTTAAGAGTAATGTCAATCGACATCTCCAGTTGCCTTGATCTATCCACTACCCTTCTCTTCATACTCTCTTCTATCACTCCTATCTGATCTCGCTCTATATTTTCTGTAACCCCTTGCGTCTTAGTGGCCTCCCGCCTTGCTTGGGGTGAAATCCTTAATATATATATATATATATATATATATATATATATATATATATATATATATAGAGAGAGAGAGAGAGAGAGAGAGTATATATATATATATATCTGTGTGTGTATATATATATATATATATATATATATATATAAATATATATATTAAACTTAAAAAGTAGAAATAACAGTTGAATATTCTTGACTTTATTACGCATACTGGTTATTTCATATCCCACTTGACTTCTGGATAATTTTCCTAAGTGCTGACCTCCGATTTCCAAGAAGTGCTTTTCGAAGAGTAAACAAATGGCATCATGATCCGAAGAGACAACTACTCGTCTGTCAAATCGTAATTGAAGACTTCAATCCTTAGCCTCTTTTTAAGCCGAGCCCCTGATTTCAATCCATGTTGAATTGAAAAACGCCAACGCACAACGATTGAAATATGTGCATCCGTTTTATCAGTATGAGATTTACAAATGCGAAAGCAAAAGCTCTTTAGGATATTTTTTTGTTTTCGGCTTTAAATCTCAGTTCAACTTTTTGCAAATATCGAATCGTAAATGCTATATGCAATTTGAAAGTTTCAATTTATCGCTTCAATTTGCATTCAGAACTAAAGAAGACTACTTTGCTGACTTAAAGTGAGTGAGGTGTTTCAAAAGGCCCCGCCTCTCTTTCTCTGCAACACATGAGCGAAACACACACACACACAAACATATATATATATATATATATATATATATATATATGACGTCACACATTATGAAAGGTTTTAAGACATTTTTATGTATATATATATATATATATATATATATATATATATATATATATTGAACAATAAAAAATATTAAAATCTTCAGACACAGTTATTAGGCTGGTGCAAAAATAATGACGTAATAATGTTGTTTTTTGACGTTATTACGTCATTATTTTTGCACCAACCTAATATATATTAATATTCCTTCGTTTTTATTATTATTTCATTTAGATCCCTCGACTAGTTTCGGCCAACATGATCATCATCAGCAGAAAAATAATTTTATGCTTGCCGGTAGCAGTGAACTACAGAAATGACTGTCTTGATGGAGAAAATGATGTTTTGTCGGTAGTTTTCATTTGTTTTTTTATTTTTTTATTTTCTAACGCGAATTTCGGTCAGCCTTTGTGTTGGTCAAACGGTCTCTTTTAAGTTGTTATTTAAGATAAGCGCTGGATGGATTCATGCTGCTCTGAATTCCCTATCGAGATAACTTTTTTCTAATATTTCAAAAACTCCAATCAATTCACACAAAATTTTCACACAATGTTGGCAAGACTGACCTGCGCAATCACTGAAATTTTCGTACTGATCTGCGCAATGTAAACAAACTGGCGCCATATTTGTTGTCAGCACGGTGATTTGAGCGTGCCAAATTATTAGAAAGGTTTAGTAAAATTCCCAGAATTGAGCAAACAAAACGTTTATTAATGTTGCACGTGAATGTTTATGATCAAAAGAAGCTAATAAATAAGATAAGCAAACAAATAATAACAGGTACAAAGAAAGGCTCAGTTTTAAACAAATTATTAGGGAATGTGTTTTCCGTGTTTTGAAGTTACTTGAAGAAGTCGACGATCCATAGAATTTGTTAATTGTAGGATGTCATCTGCCGTAATGCCGCGAGAATTGCTTCACATAACTCGGCGTTGCTCCTGAATTGTCGTCCGTTGGCGTACAGTCTTCGCTTCATGATGCTCCAGTGGTTTTCGATTGGGTTCAAATCCGAAAAAGTTGCTGGCTACTTCATTTTTAAGGTCCATCGAAGCCTAACTGTTTCAAATATTCAGTAGTCTTGTGAGCAGCGTTTGAGGGAGCATTATCTTGCATAAAAACAATGGCCCTTCTGAAGGCAACTCTTTGCCTTTT
>OZ010592.1:11195678-11248178 GCA_963932145.1 Acanthosepion lycidas | reverse complement strand
GTGTGTTGTGTTTTGTCTCGACTATTTATAAAGTCTTTTCAATGGTGCATTTATTTACATAACTTTTTTTCACATTCGTTATTATTTTTTGATATTTAAGCAACGTATTATAAATATTAGAAGTAGAAGTACCCATATAATTAAAAGTAATGAACATTAAAACGTCAACATTTAAAACATTTCCCCTGGCCAATATTCTCAAGAATTCGCCTCTCCTAAAAATCGATTCTGGTAAGATTTGAACCCTGGTCTCATGGTCAGAAAAAACCTGAAAAGTCTCCTCTGTGATAAATGTATGAATTTGGAAACACTGAAACACTGGAATTTTCTGTGATTAATGATGTCAGATCTGCCAATGATTTTATTTGCATTACATTGCAATTACCGTAATTCCCAATGTACAATACGCACTTTTTTCTTAAAAATAATAAGCAGAATTAGTGGTACGTATTATACATAGCTATAAAAATATCTTTAAAAACCTGCCGTTTAATAGTTCGATTTCTGTTCCGAAATGCTTACTCACCACAAACCTACAACAATTTGACACTGATATTCGGTGATTGCGACCCCATAAAGATGTCACATACAATCATATGTCCCTAACAACACTTAAAAATGTAAAATAAAACAAGACTTATCAGAAAACTAAATTAGAATAAGATTAATATTCCAACATTTTTTTGATAAGAGAAGGAAACGCTGACTGTAATGAAATTGGAGAGGTACAATTTATAGAGTTTGATTACTATTGTGAGACCGGAACTACCTACACAATAGACTCTTCCAGGTCTATATTAAGTATGCGACACAACACTCTAGACAGAGAGACAGAGAGACAGACTCTCGGTGACTGTCGAACTCTCTGCATTAGCAGAGGGGAACCCGGACGAGGCTTTGCCGAAGAGCAAGGTTTCGTCCGGGGAGGTTGACAGGGCCTGAACCCATCTAGGCGGGTTCAGAAAGGCCATATTTTTGGCCAAGCCTACGGGCTCGGGGATACCCACATTAAAACGGCCTTGTGCCACATTCGATCCTCGTGGGGGGATTGATAAATACTGAGAGACAGAGAGACAGTGAGAGCCGCGTACGACTACCAGTATTGGACACAAACATATAGTAAGCTCCCCTTACACTATCTCTGTAACCTGTTGTTAATATATCTTACATCTAATCTGTGTTCCGTGTTTTACTTCTGTGGTCCCGACTTTGGCCCCACATCAATTACCAAAAAAGGGGTGCGTATTATGCCCGAGTAGAAGCATATTCCAACACTTTCAGCAAAATCTTAGGGGAGTGTATTATGGATAAAGGCGTATTATACATGGGAAAATACAGTACATGTTCAAACAAATTGTTTGGAACTTATCAATAAAGACCAACGAATATTAATCATTATAACTGTCAGTGTTTTTCTTTGATAAGATGTTAAATATCTCGTAATACATAGGTAATACATAGGTAATACATAGGGTAGCAGGACACATGCGCCTTCTTTTGTTTTTCTTTTCTTAAATTGCACCTTACTCGAAATGTTGTCAATACTACTACTACTACTACTACTACTACTACTACTACTACTAATAATAATAATAGATTAAATATAGTTAATCAGGACAGACGTTATCAGGTCCAGCACATATAAATTGATTACTTGTGTCCTAACGAACTGCACTTACTCTTTTCCCAATGAAAACAACATTCTTCCTCTGGAACAGAAATGATGTCGAAGAGATTTATATGGACACAATAATTAACTACTAATTTATATGGACACAGTAATTAACTACTAATTTATATGGACACAATAATTAACTACTAATTTATATGGACACAATAATTAATTACTAATTTATATGGACACAGTAATTAACTACTAATTTATATGGACACAGTAATTAACTACTAATTTATATGGACACAATAATTAATTACTAATTTATATGGACACAGTAATTAACTACTAATTAATCTGGACACAGTAATTAACTACTTATTTATATGGGCACAATAATTAACAACTAATTTATCTGGACACAATAATTAACTACTAATTTATCTGGACACAATAATTAGTTACTAATTGGACACACTAATTAACTACTAATTTATATGGACACAGTAATTAACTACTAATTAATCTGGACACAGTAATTAACTACTAATTTATATGAACACAGTAATTAACTATTAAAATGCTACCGAAAATTGCAAGTAAAAAGGGTAGAAATCTCATCACATCTTGAAAGCCTTTCAAAGTGTCACACTCTTGGATCCTTAACGCTTTAGAAAAGTCTCCTCGATGATAAAAAAAAAATTCCTTAAATATAGCATGGAACTGTGAGAAACCACATTGTATCTAAATAACACCAAAGGCACTGCCAATGCCAACTGTTTGAATATCCATCGAGCAATCTTTCAAGGAGAATCACTGTCACCCATTCTGTTCTGTTCTGTCCTTAATCCACATTGCACATGAAAGAAACAGTAATAATTATCGATACAAAACAAAAAAAGAAGGTGTCTAATCATCTGTTGTACATGGATGATATCAAACTCTTTGCCAAAGACGACAATGAGTTTAAGGGTGTCCTCAATAAAAATGTCTCAATGATGAGATTTGTATGGACTTCGGATTAAATAAATGTGTAAAAGTAACATTTAAGAAAGGGACAATTACACAAACACACTCAATCGATCTAGATTCCGTCACGGGGGTTAGGGAATTGGAACAAAAAGCCTACAAAATACTCAAATGAAATAAAGCATACCCCCGCCCAATGAAGTAGAAAATAAGCAATGAATACTACAGGCGTGTACGTCTGGTGTTAAATATCAAGTTGCATTTACAAAACAGGATATCCTCCATAAACAATTTGACTTTCCGTGTCGTATTATACAGTTACAACGTCCTTAATTAGCTGATATTAAGCAAATCGGTGTTAAAGCGAGAAAGCTCTTTAGTTGACACCCTCTGAACTATCCTAAGGCTGACGTTGATCGTTTGTATGCGTTCAGATCCGAAGAAGGTAGAGGATTAATTCAACAAGATTTTTTTTTACAAAGATACCGGCAAAGAAAGAAAGAAAGAAGAAACTGTATCCAGTATCTGAAGCCAACAAATTCAAAATGGAATTTATAGTAGGTGAAGAAATATAAATAAACCATAATACACCTACTGTAGCGGAAAATAATCTAAAATGAAAGCAAAATCAAATACAATATAGAAAATGCAAAAACGATGACAAGATAGGCCTCTTCAGCGTGAATAGTCTGCCCGTACTAAACAGACTAATGTAGAAAAAACTCCGTACCCATCATTGGTAGCGTAGTGCAGGCTTAAAAAGATGAAACGAAATGTTTTATTCTTGCTGCACATGACCAATGCTTGCTAACTAGAAATCACTAAGCACACATACTGAAAAAAATTGCGTTACCCCAAAATGCGGATTCTGTGATAAATGTCCAGAAACAACTGATCATCTTGTATCAGGTTGCACCGTATTGGCATCCAATAAATATAAAACACGGAATCATAGTGTGGAACAATATCTGAACAGGAAAATATGCAACTTTTACTGGAAGGAAACTGAAAAAAGTGTCAGTCACAGAGATAGGACATGTAACAATTTTATGGGACTTTAAAATACACACAGACAGAACAATCAACTTTAATTGTCCAGACATCGTGATCAAACAGCACAAACAGAGAATGTGATTTCTTATTGACATGGCCATTCCTACAAATCGTGATGTATCTTTGAGGATTTTCAAAAAGCTATCAAAATACAAATATCTTGAATTGGAAATCTAGAAAATATAACACATGAAGATATTAATAATTCTAGTTGTAGTTGGAGCACTCGGATTGATTGGAAAAGGTTCAGTTAGACAAATTGATAAGCATGTCTTGCTTATTGTACTCCAGTTCTGGTTTGTTTGAATTAAAAGATTCCACACTATCTTGAATGCTCATGCCTCCCACGCTAAACCGACCTTGTGTCACATCCTGACCCCGTGGGAGTCAAGTAAATACCACTATCTTGAATGCGTATCTCACAAGGGCATTATCTGGCTTGTGGTTGTACAATTCCTAATCCCTCTACTATAAACCCAATGAATTCCTTGGGTCTGAAAAATAGTGTGGAATTTTTCAATATATTATTATTATTATTATTAATATATATCCACTGTTCTAAAAATCAGTATAGAAAGTGTGTTGAAATGTTATATCCTATATATTCCACTCACTGCAAGAAGAGGAGGAACTTTTTCCTTATAATCATGAAAAGAGACTCGATGCACCAAAAATGTGCCATACTGAATAATTCTGAGCATATCACGGAGAGAACATATGATAAACGCTGACATTCGTAAAAATGGTAGAACGTAGAAACATTCTTATATTTTAAATGATAAAGAGGCTGTTGTCTTTTCTGGGATACATTATGAATGAAAGAGGACTTAGAAAACGTAATACTCAGAGGACAAAGTAGAGAGAACATAGAAAAACCAATATAAACCTTCATGAAATATTCGGTTACAGTTTTTATATAAAAGTGTTTGCAGGCAGTTGTAATTTAGTGTAAGTTCAAAGCTACCTATATATTTATCATGTACTGGTATAAGTAAATATTTCCCGGCCGATACGTACTCATAAAATGTCTACTGACACATGAAAAATAATGCAGAAGAAATATAGTTAATTCTAAAATGTGTCATTATGTCAAGTTCTATTGTTTTGTTTTGTTTGCTTTAGGTACTTCATATCTGTTAGGAGCCATTGTTGTAAATAAGCAGAATGCGACTTATTCTACATTATCTACACTTTAAACATTTTTCTTATATATATATATATATATATATATATATATTGTGTATATTTAGGCAGCAATTTTTCATTGATGCATGTTTCATTAAATAATATAGATAAGTTTTGTCTATTTATTTTAAGTAAGTTCCTTTCATATTGTCTGATAAGCTTAATAACATTATTATTGAAAGACGAAAGGAAATCACCATATTGATACATGTTTTAATCCAATCTAAGCTTTCGGCTTACATAAGCCAATATCAAAAGATAACCATTACATTACAATATATTTACAAATACATTCCCGAAACAATAATAAATGTTTTTGTTGCATGAAAACTATGAAATCTCCACAAATATTCTTCAATGCCTATAATTGATAACAGAAGCCATTGGTTTATACCAACGGCTTCACATACTTAATACTTCTCGTTTTAGCACTCGCGTGGTCATGTGTGACGTCAGGAGCTGCGACGCGATTTTCGCTTCCGCGTTTCGTATACACGAGTTTGTCGCTGCTTTGAAATTTTTCATGCAAAAAAGAAACAGACTGTCATTATTATTTCGTCCGTGTATTGGTTGGTATATTAAAATGTAATTGACATATTTGATAATCGCTTATGTAAGCCGAAAGCTTAGATTAGATTTAGACATGTATCAATATGGTGATTTCTTTCCGCCTTTCAATGATAATGTTATTAAGCTTATCAGACAATATGAAAGGAACTTACTTAAAAAGACAAAACTTGTCTATATTATTTAATGAAACATGCATCAATATATAGGGCTAAGCAAATGTTCGTGCAGCTTCAGATGAAATACAGCGCCTCTAGCGAAAGAAAAAAGAATTTTATTTAATACCTAGTCGGATGGTTTCAAGAGGTGAGGTTGAGCCGAGACGTGGGTAATAATACATATAAACAGATTGAACGATATTTTCAAATTCTTCGAGCTTTTAAGTAGCACCTTTAGCGTGTTTTCTATGAGTTTACGAGTGTATGGATAATTTAATGTCTGTTCTGTTTAAAAGTATTTGTCAGAATTCATTTTGTTTTTACCTGTAAACCTTAAAATGTCTAAAAGACCAATGGAAACATACTTAATATTTTTTTTTAATTCCATTTCAAACTTTCTGTCGGCCAATTGTCACTTTGAAAACTAAAGAAACTGACATAGAATTTTTGTTTCTGGAAGGGTAAAGTGCTGCAAATATTTTCAGGACATTAATACAAAGTTAATGGAAAGCCTAGTAAGAAAATAAAACTAATCTTAGAGGCCGCTTGCTCGCAAAATAAAAAGGCTAATGTTCTCAATATAAACTAAACAAGAACCATTATTGCAAACCTATTAAAGAATTGAGGTGAATCGAATGAGTGTATGTTGGTTTGTACAGTCTGATGACTGCGAAATAATCCGTGCAAAATGGTTTTTTACAAATCTCTGAGAATCAAGTGAAGAGCAGTGCATGATTGCTGTTCAGCAGCTATCAATGAAAAGGGCACAGAAGAGAAAACAGTTCTATAAAGATTATGAAAGAAGCAACTTGCATAAGACTAATACATCAGCACTAATATCTCTACGGTGTGGATATATATTAGGTTGGTGCAAAAATAATATCGTTTTTTGACGCTAAAAAAATACGTCAAAAACGATATTATTTTTGCACAAACCTAATAGATTATCATTCAAATATTGAATACTATGATAGAAAATGAAGAAAACTATGTTGAAGTCTAAACTTTCATCTTAATTTTGGATTCCTTTGTCTATATATATTATTATTGACACTTTTAAGTATAGAAAATACTTTACTATTCAACATATATTGGTATGAGCGATTGAGAAGGAAAGAAACTGTGTTGAAGACTAAATTTGAAATCTTGCAATTTTATTTTCATCGTCTCAGTCTTTTACTATTAAATCTGTTGCAATTAAACAACAGGTATTACATTTTGACTGACGTCATATCACGATTGAGAAGAAAAGAGACTCTGGTAAACATTACATTTTGTATCTTGATATTTTTGTGTTCTCTTCGGTGAAAGCTGTATTCTTCTTCTGTTAAATCTCCTGTAATTTAAAAAGAAATGCATCGCTATTTACCATACATTATTATTATTAATATTATTATTATTATTATTATTATTATTATTATTTGTAGATGTATTTCTCGTATTGTCTGGTCTCTTGTAGACTAACTTTCTTTTTTTCCACCGGTCTTTCGTACACTGCATATTCATATTTTCTCAAATCTCGTGATCGCCGTGATTTTGCGTTAATTTGGCAGAATAAAAACAATATGGCGTTAATTTGGCAGAATAAAAACGATATGGCTTTCTCACGAGATTCTTTTTACGTATGGACGTCCATGAGGTAAGTTTTTTTTTCTTTTTTCAAAATACATTATTATTATTATTATTATTATTATTATTATTATTATTGTTGTTGTTGTTATTGTTGAACAGTTTTTATTTTAAACAGAAATCTTGCATTATGGATCTTCTGCAGGAGGTTGTACTAACTCAGTCAGATATTTATTTATTCTTTACGGTTTATCAATACTTTGTGGATTATTTAAATCCGAAGCTTACATTGGATTACAAAAATAATTATTAATTTTTCCTAGGGATTATTTCGTTAGCATTTATATTCGGAAGATAACAACGAATTCTCCAGAACATGTTCTACTACTTAACCAATAGGTGGGGGGAATTTGATTATTAGTTTCACCAAGTAACGTAATTGAATGTTGTAAGCTCAACTAGAGTTCGAAATCTGCCAGAAATTACCTTTCGCAGAATATTTGCAGTACCAAGCAATGTAGACTTCTGAAGCAACGAGACACTAGATTTTATTTCAACTTTCCCAGTCTAGGATGTAGTTCACTGTTACCTACCCAAACGTCTCAGTGATAACTGAGATATTAGAGGATTGGACGTCCCACATTCTGACAGATTCGATCCGGAGGTCAATATATTTTTTAAGTTTGTCAATATATTTAACTTTGTTATTAGGGTCCCCAAGAACAATGACGCAGTGAGGAGGCATTTATTTTTTTAATCATTTCATCCCATGCAAGGCAGTAAAGTCAATAAAACAAAAAAAAAAAAAAAAAAAAAAAAAGAGAAAAGAAAAAAAAAGAGAAACATTATTAAGGAGCGAGAACAATAGAAGAGTAATCAAGAAGATAACGATTGACATTGCATTTAAGCATTTCAAGATCAAAGTTGGCTGTAAAACATGGTTCCGGAAGAGAGTTCCATAAGCAAAAAGTTTAAGAGAAGAAACTGTTAGCATAGAACTTACGGTTACATCAAACCAATTCAACTGTAAGATGATGAGAACTTGTTACTAATAGGGTACAGTGATTAAATTCATAGTGGAAAGTTAATCAGAACGATTGCCATGAAAATATTTATAGAAAATGCTCAGGGAATTGAAATCAAATACTAGGTCTGTTGATAAGAAAGGTGTTTCAGTGTCATGTTAGATAATTTTTCTCATCAGAATCCATCTTGCACATTTATAAATCTACCATTAATCCATGCATTGATTTATTGATGTCATATCTGGTGTTCCTGATATATATCGTGAGATTCTTGACAAAATCCAAAGAAGAATCTGCAAATTTGTTGGTCCTGACCTTGCATCTTCAGTCATTTTCTCACTACTGCAATGTAGCTTCTGTCTGCTTTTTCTATAAAGAGCATTCCTAAATAAGAACAAGGTGAGATATTGACAGGAGAATGTGAACAATCTTTTACACCTGTAGATTCAATAAAGGATTCGGTTCAAAATTTCCTGAAGGTTACCTGGGTCGACAAGTACCTGCCGAAGGCTGCATGGCACAAAGAATGAAAGGTTATGGTAGCAACAACAACTAACAACAAATATGAAATAAACACAAAACATAACATAGATTCCCTGTGTTTTTCTATCAATATTTTCATGGCACTTAATCTAATGAGTACCTCAACATTATGAATTTAAGTATACTACTAGATAGTCTCATCATTTTACTGTTGAAATTGTTACATTTAACCTTAACTTCTATTCTAATATTTTCTTCCCTTATACTTCTCGCCTGTGAAACTTTCAACCAGCTTCTTACTTTCCTGTCAACTGTGATCTTCAAAAATTGAATATTATATTGAATCAAATGCTAGGTCTGTTGATAAGAAAGTTGTTTCGCTGTTTATTGATGTCATATCTGGTGCTCCTGATATATATCTTGAGATTCTTGACAAAATCCAAAGAAGAATCTGCAAATTTGTTGGTCCTGACCTTACATCTTAACTTTAGTCATTTTCCTACTACTGTAACATAGCTTCTTTGTGCTTTTTCTATAAAGAGCATTCCTAAATAAGAACCAAGATGTGATAATAACAGGAGAATACTAATAGTGAAATTACTCCTGTAAATTAAATGAAGGGTTGAGTTTAAAATTTCCTGAAAGTTACCTGGTTCGACAAGCATTTGCAAAACTCCGGAGGGCACAACGTTATGATAACTATGACAGAAGGAGTTACTGAGTGTGAAAGAATAAGAAAAAAGAGAAACATTATTAAGGAGCGAGAACAATAGAAGAGTAATCAAGAAGATAACGATTGACATTACATTTAAATATTTGAAGGTCAAAGTTGGCTTGAAAGCATAGTCCTGGAAAAAGGTCCATGAGCAAGAAGTTTGATAGAAGAAACTGTTAGTATAGACCTTATGGTTACATCAAGTCAATTTAACTGTAACTTGATGAGGCATTTTTGTCAATCGAGTACTGCGCTTAAATTCATGAAGTTTGCTACCATAAAGGAAAATATATCCGAAAAATTACCATAACATATTTATAGAAAATGCAGAGGAAGACTATATTAAGACGGTGTGAAATTGATTGAAAATGAGATGCCAGGACTGGACCAGTAATATTGCTGATTCTTTGGATATTATCCAGAGATTTCTTTAATCATTTCACCCCAAGCAATGTGGGAATGGCACTAGTACGCAGGAGGTTGCAGAAAGTGAAATTGAGCAAAAAAAGACTGTGTATAGGAAAGATTGAGGAAAGGAAAAAAGATGAACAGGATTCAAGAAATGGCGATTGACGTTGCATTTAATTTTTTGAAGATTGTCGCTATCAGAGAAGCAATTAAACAGAAGGGAGTACTCTAGGCGGAAACTGCGAGAAAATAAATTATTGGAGTAGAAAGTGTGGTTGCATTTAGATATTTCAACAGTTAACGGGTGGGATCAAGATACCAATCTAGTAGCACACTGAAATTTACGTAATCAGGGCACCAGGAAAATAAAAGCTTGTTAGATCAGTTTCCAGTTTTCATGAAATATTTGTAGAAAAGACAGAACGAAGCCAGAATACGATAGTGAAAAAAGTGAGTGAAGCCGTGATGACGGTTCACGGTCGATTAACTTATAGATACTTCTTTAAGAATCCCTAAATGACGAGCAGGAACAGGAGACCAGATGTGAGAACAGTATTCTATACACGGACAAATGGTTGATTTGAAAACGTACATGATATATTTCGACGAGAAAAATATTTCTGGCATGACACAGCGATACAAATTTCCTTGAAGTGGATCTAATTATTATTCCTGTGGACTTCCTCCACTTTAAGTCAATAGAAAACGTGAGTGAGGCCAAGAAGTCCCAGTGTGTTTCTCTTCTGGAGGCTAGTGTCAGCCATATTGATTGTAGATATTTTTTTTCTTTTTCAAGAGATAGTGCTGTCTGATTTCAATCAGTTTCTCCGGCTTTGGGCGAGGCCATATCTTGTCGACTTAAAGTGAGTATTTGTTAAATACCCGTCAATGCAGATGACGGTCAACCTTATCATATCGGTGTTTGTATTCTTTCTCTGCAAGTACCCCGCAGGTGCTAATGATGTGAGTAATATTTTCCACCACCTCGCTAAACAGCCGGCACTTGACCACTTGACCACATCTGCTTGTCCATTATGTTATTATTATTATTATTATTATTATTATTATTATTATTATTATTATTATTATTATTTTTATTATTATAAATACTGCTATCAAGTTATGTGTTAGCGAAATCCCAAAATATGACAAAGTGTAATACTTTTAATTAGGTAAGGTCTGCTTAATAAATGACAAGTTCTATTCACTTGGTTAATCTTGCGTTGTATTTACATCCGTTAGATATTTGTTCCAAAGTGGTAAACATTTCTTTTCCGGCATCTTTGTTGTAAACATATATATATATATATATATATATATATATATATATATATATATATATATATATATGAATCTGTGTGTATTTCTGGCTTTTTGTCTGTTTTCTTTCAATCTCTGTCTCAATCTTTATTCGTTGTCGTCTTGTACCAGATCTAAAGTTCTGTTAGACAACCATGAGAGACACTTCGACGTGATTTAATGGTTGGCAAGTTTGTTTTACTCGATCAATAACGAAGGAGTTGTGAGTTCGGTAATCACAGGGTGCTCCATAATTTCGGCCTCGTGTCACATCTAAGCTATCCCTAATAAATGACTATACTGGTGTAAGTAAATAAATCTTTTTAGAAATATCACTTTTTATTTATTCAGTTGCCATCACCGGATTATCAAGCAAGAAAAATTTTTATTAGTTCCAAAATATCTTAAAATGTTTTAGTAAATGTTTCAATTCCTTATTGAACTTTTAATTCTTACCAATAATATTTAATAAACTAAACATATAAATCAACTAACAAAAATTCCTTTACAACAAAAATGAAATCTGGAATGATCATCGGATTCTACTTAAGCGCACAGAGAATTTGCAGCCCTTAGTATTTACAGAAAGAAACGAAATGTATTGAAAATACTTTCAAGCTCTTCCAATACCATAACTATTTCATATTCCATGCAAAACAAAAGGCTCATATTCGGAAATAGAAAATTGGTCCTTCCTGACAAACTCAATGAGTCAAAAAATATATTGTTCTATCCACGAACTCTATCACAAATCCAATTTCAAAGAATGTATATAAACACAACATAAAAATCTAAAATAATTTTTATGTGCTATGTCCTTTCAGCACGTAGGCGATCCTGGATTTTCATCTCCCTCTATAACTTGCAGTTCTCAACAAGTTCCTTCACTCTGCTTCCTTCCCAGGACCACGTTCTTTCATCTGCTTGCTTAAGCCCGCCAGGTATGTTATGCGTTGTTTTCCCTTGTCTCTCTTTTCTTCTATTCGACCCGTGAGTATCAGATTCTTCAGGCTCTCCTTCCTCATTATGTGTCCCAGAAACTTCAGCTGTCTCTTCCTAATGTTAAATATAAGCCTTGTTTGCATCGTCTCATTACTCACACGCTCGGTCCATGATATCCTTAGCAACCTTCTGTAGAACTACATCTCTTAAAGTAAAACAAAGCCAGGCTAAAACTTGAAGGAGGAATTACCTGTAGTAATTACCACAAGGAGCACATCGAAGAAACGTCTGTAAATGTAAGTAAAATATTATATTAGCACAAGGATGTTTTATAAAGCAATGCATAAGTTGCTCATTGTAACGAGAGTGACCCCAATTTTGATATAAAAAGAGAAAACAATTCACGAGGATGAATATATTTAGGAAGTGATTTAATCGTGAGATCCTTCACAGTAAATGTGCGTCCATCTTCTTATATCGTTTCGAATTTCTTCACAGATCTTACATTTTATCCAAAATGTGGGATATTTAATTAAAAAAAAATGAGCGAAACAAAAACAACAACAACAACAACAAAAAAAAAAACAAACAAAAACAAAAACTTCACTCTTCCATGAATCTCGTACATTCATAACTGCTCATGGCGAATATCTTCTATGAAAATTTCTCGGACATTCAGGCCGGTAAATGTTATTTAATACTGTTTATTATAAACAGAGCATTTACTTAAATACTTGTATCTATAAAAAGAACGTTAAACATAAAAAATGTCTTTAATAAATAAATTGTCGGACTTTGTCCATTTCTTAATGTATGACGTCATTTGTTTACATTTGATACGCCATGAGCAGTTATGAATATACGAAATTCATGGAAGATTGAAGTTTATAAGCAGTAAATTCGACCTTGCCAACCGAACGATCGTTTGTGGTCGAATCGGTTAGGAACGCCCGGCTAAATGACGGTTCCGTATAGGATGCAGGTTCGAATCCTGTCAAAGGACGAATATTTTCTATGAAAATTTCACGGACATTCAGGCTGGTAAATGTTATTTAATACTGTTTATTATAAACAGAGAATTTACTTAAATACTTGTATCTATAAAAAGAACGTTAAACTTAAAAAAATGTCTTTAATAAATATATATATATCATTATCCACATCTTGGATTGTTCATATCTATCTATCTATGTCAACCTGTTCATATCTATCTATCTTTTCTTTTTTCTAAATTAATTATTTGTCGGTTTTTTCACATTGTGAGAAAACCAAGCGATAAATAAGTAACAGTGAAAAAGTAAAAATAAAATAGATATGAACAATTTTAGATAGATAGATAGATATAACAAGACTGATAGATAAAAAGATAGACTGATATAAAAAGTCTGAGATAGATTTGAAACGACTGAGAGTCTGAGAGACAGATTCCTATCCAATGGAACCCATCTGTCTGTCTATCAATTTCCGTCGATTGAAATATTTGCAGAAAAAGTTATTGACCCTTTTCTAAAATCAGGATTTCAATGACAGAATACCAGAGAATTGATTCTTCGATATTCTCTATAGAGTCATATTCATTAAAAAGTATTCGCCCATGTTTATAGACGCGTGGAAATTATCTCGATATAGAATTGGCTATTCCACACCCAAATGAAATTCTTTCTTCGATTACGATTGATGGATTCGATTGAAGTCATCAGAAAATGAAACTAAGCCCGGAAAATTCTAAGATAAAATAAAAGTATTAAAATCTCAGAAATACTAGACTAGGGCAGTACATTGACTAACGCAGAAATAAAAAAAAGTTGAGATTCTAATTATGCTTGCATATAGCCGCAGTTCATATGTATGGACATGGCGTAACTAATTTAAGCTAACTGATATACGTACATATATATATATTTAAAGATATGTTTGGTGGTACAAAATGTTATCACTGTTATGAATAGACAAAAATTAGTTTTATTAGTACCACTCATGATAATAAAAAGTAAAAATGAAAAACTGGCTAGCTAACCGGTTTCAAAACTCGCTCAACAGAGCTAAATCGAGGTAGAGTGAATTATATAATAAAAAAAAAGAACAATAAACAAAGTTTATTGGTGGTGGAAAAATTATTAAATGGTAATTAGTTGGAGACTAAAGTCCTTCTGTTTACAAAGAGAAGGCTTAAATGATAGAATAGAGATGGCCTTCAAACCTTTTCAGGTGGTAATTTGAGTGGGACTTGCTAAGGATGGTAAAAGCGTCCGCACTAAAACTAAGAGCACAATTATGGCCATTTATAAGGTGTTCTGCGATGGGGGATCCATACGTATTGGTTAGAATGTCCGAGGGAGTGTACTTCCGGTTTCGGATTATCCCTGAACGTGATGTTTAATTCTAGCATCTAGCCTTTGCGCCGTTCTCCCTATGTAGTGCGAACCGCAACTACATTTAAAGGAATAAATTAGTGAACTTGTTATGGTGTGGTGGGAGAACATCCTTACGTATAGACGGAAGAACGGGCCTGTCAGAGAAAACAACACGAGTATTAGCGGCAAAGTAACAATGTCGAAATGCGGTAGAAACCTGCCCAGCCATCGCTGACACCACCCAGCCAAGGAAAGCGCAGGTATACAGGACGTCCCCAACCAGTAAAGCGGGCTTTACCCTGCTAAATTGAGCAACCTTGCTCCCATATATATATATATATATATATATATATATATATATTCATTTATTCGTCCTATTTACGACGTATCACCAGATCAGCAGTCCGCATCCACTACCGAGAATTGAATCATGACCGTGCGATGCAACGCAAGCGTCATACCACTTGACCAACTCTCTATCTCTCTCTTTCTCTGTCTGTCTGTCTGTCTGTCTCTGTCTGTCTGTCTGTCTCTGTCTGTCTGTCTCTCTATATATATGTATCAAGAAATATAGTTTTAAGGTGTGCTATATTTATGGGGTAAAGTGGTCAATATCAGTGATAGAGCAATGTAAATATAAATATAAAAGTGAACATTGAAGTCAACACTCAGAGGCGACAGGCTGTTCCATGCTAGACGCAATTGTTCGATTTTTCCTCGACTATTTATATATATGGCTCAGTGGTGCAAAGTGCGTTATCTATTCTGGCGGTTATTTTTTCAGGAGTGCCTTGTTTGATTGTTTATTTATTTCGGATTTTTATTTGTTTTTCATTTTCATTTTGTACTATTTATTCTTTTCGGATTTGGTTAATATATATATACACACCTCGGAAAAAAAATCTCTCACAACCACGCTACCAAGGTTTTGATCGCTAGAAATCCTCAGGCAGGTTGAAAAAGCTGTAGTATAGTTAACTCCACAGTAAACTTATGGAATCTTGCATCCAGCATTTATTGGTGTTTATGCCTTTTTTTATTTTTGGTTCTCCTATTATAATATTGTATATGTTACATACATACATACTGGACAGCATGTTTTATTATAGTGATTGCATTTACATGAACTAAACCCAGAGGTTATGATAAACCAGAAAAATCAGTTTTTACCTCAATAACAGAGTAATAGAGATACAATCAGTTGATCAAGTCCTATAACAGAAAAAAAACAATAAACATATACTTGGTGTGTTGTTTTGTTTAATGGTATATCAAACCCTCAGTGGGTCATTTAATGCCAACAAAATTTTGAAATAGATTCATAGCGATAGTTTTGTAAAAAAAAAAAAATGTGTGTATGTATACATATATATTTGAACCATTTTTTTTTATTATAAAGTATTTCTGGTATTAAAACCTATTTTTACACAAGTAAAAGTGTCAACTCTTTGCCCATAGCTGGGACCCTAACAGGTGCTACCACCCCAGGTCAGGGTGGACCTGGGAACACCAGCAATTAAGAGGTGGTTCCACAAACTTAAAATCTCCTGGTCAGAGGAATTGCTGTTGGACGTAGTTTATCGTCTTACCCTGGACGCGGATGTAGCTTATCGTCATATCCAGGATAGAATAAACATATAGGATACGTCTTTGAAGCATATACATCTTAATACAGTGACCCTTCTCTTCGGTAACAGCCCGCGATCTATTATTCATTGATTTTACTAATTTTGTTTTTAGTTCAGTAGGTTTGTGATTTCTTAGAGGTCTATTTTGCTGCCATATTGTTATCCCCCTTCATAAAATTTCATCTTCACAATTGACTATAAATTTTCGATCGGATTCATATCCAGATTTGTCGGTGGCCATTTCTTTATCTTCTCCTCTGTTAAACGTTTACGTTCAAATTGACAGGTATCCTTATATACGTGTAAGGGAACATTGCCATACGTTAATACACACTTCGCTTTCAAACTGGGAGGCAGAAACTTGTACCATTCAAAGAAAGTGTTATTCATGAACTTCGCAATAGTTTACTCTTTTCAGCTTTACTTATGTGTCGATTTTTAAAGGTCCAACGATGGTTTTGTCGACAATTCAAGCTCATATCATAACTCTGTTACCTTATTTAAGCCACAGGCACATCCGCATTGGATTAAAACCTATCAGTTGATTAATATTAGATCTGTCGAGCTTCGTCTGTGAAAATTGCTTTACAAAATTCAATTTATTTTAGCAATTTTGACGCTTTCAAATATTTGCTTTACTCCGGCCTTTCAGATTTCCTGAAAGATCCAAATTTGCAAAGTATTTTATACTTTTTGTCCATCTCGGCTTCAACAACATCTGAGCACTGGTCAATGGTTGTTACGCTATGAATTGCTTGAGTTTACGTTCACCTCGAGGAGAATTCTTAAAGCCTTTTCTTTGATTCCAGTTCCAAACTTAGTTCTGTTTTCATCAGCCCCCCACCCACTCTATATTCCTATGATCTTTGCCAAGTTGATATTTCCAATATTGACATTCCCTTGCTCAATAACTTTGTTATTTTCTGTCTTCCAGCATTTGATAGATCCTTTAACAATGTATCTCTGTCTATAAAAGGCAGGATGTTTGTGTGTGTGTGTGTGTAACGAATGCACATGCTCCAAGTTAGCAGGAAGGCCAATCCGACTTTGCATTTTCCAACTCCCATCGATAGTGGAAATAATCGATTTTTTCATGCATCTACAGCAGTTTTCATGTAGTTTGCGGTCATTTTCTACTGGCCAGATTGAGAGCCTATGGCTGGCTGCCACGAATAGGCAGGAAGATTCTATTGGCCAGCTTAAGAGCCAACACCTGACTGACAGGAATGTTAACCTGCATGCAAAAAAAAATCAATAGCTGCATTCGTCACAAGCGAGAAAAATTTAAATCTGCATGGCACTTTACTCCAATTGGCTCATTCCCTTGCTTAAACTCAACGTTGATTCTGATTCCACGGAACTGTATTAAGTGTGAAAAAGTATTTGTTGTTAACATTCTTTTTTCATTCGGTTTTTCCAGTTATGAGTCCTTTTTTAAAGCTGATTGTTTTGTGTTCATTTTGTTTAGTTCTTTTTTCATTACAGATTTAATGTTTAGCATAGAGCTTAGAAAAAATTCGCAGTGTGAGATAGGCAAGAAGTAAGGCATGTAGCAACATCAGCACGGCAAAGGGCACTCCTTTAAAGGCAGGGAAGGGCAAAAATATTTTAAGTCAAGTGATAGCGATTGCTGTATGAGTCGTACGATTTTTGAATCAAGTATGGGCAACGCCGGTCCATGCTGCTACTCAATATATATTATGGGAGAAAAAAAAAATTATCAGATTTCTGAGTTCTTAACTAATATTAGTTTAATCTGAATAATAACTTCGGTCATTCCATATCTGTAAATCACAAATATTTTAAACTATAAATATTAAAAGTGGCTAAAAAAGATATTTACCATGTGTGTTGGAGGGGTTTTTAATTTTGACAAATTTTCGTTCTAAAGTTTTTAGTCATTGTTATGTGATTTACTTAATAACCAGACGCAATTGCTTAGTCTGGGCCTTTTAGTGATAAGGTAACAACTTTAGACGGAAGACTGTTTTTAATTACAATCGTTGAGAAGTTAAGCAGGAAACTACCCCACTATCTTTCCATTCGCATAAAACCTGCACATTAAACTATGCCATAAATATTTAGGCAAAGGTCAGAATAGGTGCAAACTATATTTCACGAATGCTAAACCTATAAAATAATAAACTGTCTATAAATGATGGTTGGGGAAATTTATATATATATATAAATTTATATATATATATAAATGAAAGAACAGTAAGTTATATAATCCAGTGTTATTATTGATATTTTTATTTTTACAAAACAGTGCTCAATGTAAATTTATAGAGCATAAATATTATAAATTAACTGATTTAAAATATGCTTCTCTCGCTACACAGGAATTACCATGTTTCAAAAACCGAAGCTAAAACTTCAAATTTAATGATATAATAACATTAAAAGCATTAGTTCTGTTTCATCTTCAAGCTAATTTTGAAAGATTCCAAAATTTGCTTGAACATGAAACAGAACCAATGCTTTTAATTTTATTATATAATTAAATTTGACGTTTTAGCTTCGGTTTTTGAAACCTAGGTAGGTAGTTTCTTGCTTACTACGATTATATATATATATATATATATATATATATATATATATATATATATATATATATATATACTGGCTGTATGAAAATATTTTACAAACTTTGGGGGCGGGTTTCTCACACCAAAACAATTACAAAAGCCCATATAAAGAGCGATTCCATCTACGTCACTTTCCCACCACTTCAATCCTTAAGATTTGTTATCTGGTGGGAGGGTACCTGAAACAATTGTTTTATGCAGCTGACATTAATAATGCAGTGATGCTTCCTCAACGTGTCATGGGGGCGTACGAATCTTTTCGACACCGTTTAGGAGTATTTGGAAGGGTTTGCTGCTTTTCTCTACCCGTCTTGCCTTCATTATGTTCTGAGATTGTCAAGTTCTCCAAACCCTCTTTTCTCATTATCAATTTAAATTGGCTCTTTCTGATTTAAGAATAAGCATCCTCTTGTTTTTCAATTTTATTTCCTCCTTTAGTCACATTTTCATTCTATGGTATTCTCAGGATCCTTCTGTAGAACCACATTGATCTGAAATCTGAACTGGCTTTTAACAAGTCTATGGCACCAAAACTTAAAAAAATATGCTTAGGTGACTAATGAAAAATATTTTGAATAAAATAAGCAAATTCAAAATATCTCTGTATTTACGAATGTTGTTTAATGTGCAAAGTTGTTGAATGAATGTTTTTTTTTTTTTTTTTTTTTTTTTTTTTTTGTACGTCAAACACAACGTAATTTCTTTTCTAACGCTTAATTTTTTCGTATTTTTCGTTTGAGGAACTCTCTTCCGATTCCATGATTTCCAGCCAACATTAATCTGTAAAAATTTAAATGCAATATCAATCGCTATTTACTGTCTTCCTAGTTACTCTTTTCTCTTCCCGCTCATTAGTAATGTTTCTTTTTCTAATTCCTCCACACCCTGTAACCCCTTGCGTCTTAGTGGTTTTACTACCTTGCTTGGGCAAACCGAATAAAAAAGAATATAATAATAATAATAATAATAATAATAATAATAATAATAATAATAATAATAATAATAATAATACTTCCTATTGATATGCCAGTCCCTGCTAACTGTAATGTATCTTTGAAGATCTTTTAAAACATCTATTAAAATACAAGGATCTTGAAGTGGAAATCGCCAAAATGTGGCACATGAGGACATCAATAATTTCAGTTGTAATTGGAGTCGCCGGATTGATTGGAAATAGTTCTGACAGACTCGTTGAAGTGATTCCTGCTAGTCCATGACTTAAAGAAATACAAAAAAATGTACTCACGAGTACAACTCACGCCATACGAAAATCTTTATCGATGAAAATGTGTATAATCTTAGGGAGATTTTCCGTTAAGCATTTTTTCCTCAACAAATGCTTAGCGGAAAATATCATGATGTCATTTCTGACCTTAGATCTCTACTTGGGGCCCGGAAAGAAATGGGTATACACCAGAAACCAAATAAAATAATAATAATAATAATAATAATAATAATAATAATAATAATAATAAATCAAAGCTAACTGTCCAGACATTGTTACTAGAGATCACAAACCAAAAAAAAAAAGTGCTTCCTTATTGATATGGCAGTACCTGCGGACTCCAATGTATCTTTGAAGATCTTCAAAAAGCAATCAAATACAAGGACCTTGAAAACGAAATCTCAAAAATGTGGCACATGGGCACATCAACAATCTCTGTTGTATTTGGACTCCTAGTTGGAAAAAAATTCCAATAAACTAATTGAAGGGATCCCTGGAAGCCCATGCCTTAAAGAAATACAAAAATTCTTTTCACGAGTACACCCCTCACCTTACGAAGGGCTTTGTTTGTGTAATTTTTTTTTCAGTGGAAAATGTCATGATGCGATTTTTAACCTTAGGTCCCTGGGCGTGACCCGGAAAGAAATGAGTACACATCAGAAATCAAATGAAATAAAATAATAATAATAATAATAATAATAATAATAATAATAATAATAATAATGATAATAATAACCCTCAGCAGTCTATAAAAACAAACACCTTTACAAACATTTGAAAAACTAAATAAATTGCAGGCCGTCGAGGTAGAAATCAGTAGAAGGAAGCATCTCCAGACAACATAATTCCTTGTTATTGTGTCTCTGGGGAATGATATCAAAAGAAACAAACAAAATACGTGGAAGAAATTTCTGGTATCTCTAAAACAGATGAATTGCCAAAAGAATCATATTCATAGGTATATCTCATATCCCGTCTAGATTTCTCCTCATGTAACGACCACAATTACATTTTTCTCCTTGAGTGCAAGGCACCTCAACTATTTGAATTTTCTGATAAAAAAAATGAATTTGTGTCTTGAAATCCGTGGTTGGGACTGGTGGAAGCAAATCGTAATGCACACAAAGCAAATACAAAATACAACAACTGCAAAAAATAGCAACAGCAACAATAAAAACAGCATCAATCATAATAATAATATTGATTATTGATTTTGGATCACTGTTATTTGTGTAAACATGTAATTGGAAATAAAAGTCCCTGGTATATCTAATATTAATCATAATTGTCAAAAACTCACAAACATAAAGGAGGTTATATTATAGAGGATTTCAATAATGGAACCAAATCTTGTGGTCACTTGGCCGCCAGTAAATATCACGAAATTTCCATTGGGAGAGAAATCAGTATTTCTATTCGAATTTTCTTCTTCACGTCAACAATTTGCACATGCTTGGTGATTTTTTTTCCTCCGAAGCACTGATGTTTACGGTCAGATAATTGCAGTGGGTGCAGAATAATGGTAGACGTCATGTCACCGAAGTACAGAAAAATCTATTTTTTTTTATTTTATGCATTTCGCGGTGGGGGAAAAACGGATTTGTTTTTCGTTTTGACTGAAGCAGACGTCAGCTCTTCAGGACAATGAATATTTACGACTTGCTTTTGGCGGAGATATTTTTGACTAAGAAAAAGGAGAAGACATTACAAAAGCAATTACATACATACATACAAACACGCACACACACACATATGATAAGTATATATTACGTATACTACAAATAAATACATGTACATAGATACACGCTCACATACAGAAATATATATATATATATATATATATATATATATATATATATATATATATATATATATATATATATATATATATAGCAATTTGATATATTTATGTGTATATATATGTGTGTGTGTATATATATATATATATATATATATATATATATATATATATATATATATATATGATGCTGAAATGTTTTCTTCCTGACCAAAGCAATTCTGAAAACTTTATAGCATAACACTTGCAAATGAAACTGACGTTAGGACTAAAAAAAAAAAAAATAGATGTTTATGCTAAATTAAGCCCAAGTAGGCCTTTGTCCTTTTCTCCACCAATTCTGAGGGATAGTCACCGTAAAATGGTCATTTCAGTCTTTCTCTTTATCTATATTAGATCTAAAGATAGTTTGCTCTCAGGGAACGCACGTTCGAATCCTGAAGGAGATTGCATATTTTTCTCTAATATGATTTTTCGAATATTCAGGCCGGTAGGCGGAAATAAATCAAAATACTGTTTAATAAAGAAATAATCGGACCGTCTACTCAAATGTGGTATATATTAGGTTAGTGCAAAAATAATATCGTTTTTGACGTATTTTTTAACGTCAAAAAACGATATTATTTAACGTTTAATATAAAAGCCTATCGATTAATAAATAAAAAAATGTATCAATTTCTTTACAAATAGGTTTGTTTATATTAGGAAATGTATATTTCAAGAGTCAAAGGAAAGTCTGTGTTTAAGGTTACTATTTAAATTTGTTTGGCCATCGGTGCACTCTGTAGTCGAAAGGTGAAAGCTCGTCAAATCTAATGTGGATTTCCGCTAGAAATGCAGGTTCGAATCCTGACGGAACACTCATATTTTTCTCTAAATAGATTAAGTGGCTATCATAAATCAAATTAATTACCATTGCATATCACCACCTAACTTGAAACCTCGATCTGGCTAGCGAGCTTGTCTTGCTAGAATAATTATGTCTGAGTAGAGAGTTCGATCCTAACCGTGTGCTTCATGCATTCGGCTTTGTGCCACATTTAAACTATGTTTACAAAATCAACATATTACATCGTAACTGCGGCACCCAGAGGTGGTGTAATGGTTAGCAAGCTTGTCTCGCTGGAACAATTGCGATTGAGTAGTGAGTTCGATCCTCATTGGTTGCCCAACACTTTCGGCCTTGTGCCGCATCTAAGCTACACTTGATTATTATTATTACCCCCTAACTTCTAGAACTGGAGTTCCGATTGGTATGGTAAATTTTAAATAAGTTTTTTTTTTTAAATATTTATTTATTTTTTTTTATTTATATATATATATATATATATATATATATATATATATATATATATATATATATATATATATATATATATATATATATATATATATATATATATATATATATATATATATATTGTACTTATCGGAAAGCGCTCAATATCAGTGATAACATATTTAGTTGGATTGATGTGACGATAGCGTGAAACCCAGGGCCATAAAATCCAATTATATATATATGTACACACATATTCATAGAAACAACTATTTATATATACTTGTACACATATAGGCATTCACATGATCATATTTTTAAAATACTTTTTTAGTTAGTAGGTTGCGTAGTTTTCCTCTTATTATGAATCGCCTTCGGGTGTCTGGCTTGTTTACTTACTATACATATGTAAAATAAATATACACACATGCACATACACATAAACACATAGTATCCTTGGTAAGACGATAAACTATTGTATTGGCAACTAAGTTCCCACCATTATTTTCAATTTTTTAATCTATTGTGTTATTAAATTTAGAAATCTATGTTTTTCGAGGATTCTCTTTTGGAATCATTTTGTAATCATTTTTTTTCGAGTTAATTTCTGTTTATTTTCAGATAATTATAATGGAATGTCAAGTTAAGAACAATTAGCATTTTCGACACCTTCTTCCTTTTGCTTTTAATCAATATTCTAAGGCCGCAAAAGGGACATTTGTGTTGTGTATGGAGAGGATGCCATAGGTGAAAGAACCGCTTGTGATTGGTATGCCAAGTTCAAAACTGGAAATTTTGACCTCAAAGACGCACCTCGTTCTGCCCGTCCAATTGTGTTCGGTGAAGAGCGATTATTCCAACATTTGCACAAAAATTCTCGTCAAACTACAAGGGAGCTAGCAGAGAAAATGGAATGCTCCTACACTGCTAGAGAGAAGGATCTTCACTCGATGGGAAAGCTTCAGAAGTGTGGAGCATGGCTTCCGATTGCTTTAAGTGACAACAACAAAGATCAAGTAGCCATAATCTCCGTGGTTTGCTCGCTCGTCACCGCTCAATTCATGGACACAAGCAGTATGAAGCCGCGTCAGGAAAGGCTTAGCTCCGGTAAACAAGCTTTACCACGTGTGAAACAAGATCTTCATCCGCGTAAAACGATGTTGTGCGTATGGTGGGACTGGGAAGGGATTATCCTTCAAGAATTGCTTGAACGGAGCCAAACGGTTAACACGGAACTCTATGTTCAACAGATAGAACGACTCAGAACAGCTATTCAAGATAAAAGACCTAATCGGCAAGCATAGAGTACTTTTGCTGTACGGCAACGCCCGCCTTCATATCGCCAACACGACCAAGGAAACCATTCAAATTCACACCCACCGTACTCTCCTGATTTTGTACCAACAGATTTCCACCTCTTTCGATCTCTTTCAAATTACTAAGGGGAAGTTCTGTTCAATACTAATGAAAAATTGAGTGCTCGATTGAATGAATTTTTCGAGTGGAAACAGCGTGATTTCTACGAACTAGGTGTTGAAAATCTTGTTGGAAGTTGGGAAGAAGTTGTAAACAACAAAGGAGGATACATTATTGCTTAATTGGTTGTTACTTTTAATTAAACCTTTTAAAACATTTTAATTAAAAAAATATAGTTGCCAACCCATTACATCCGACAACAAGGCCTCAGATCAGGAGATTTTGAGGGGCGTCGTACCACTTCTTAATTGCTGGCGTTCCTAGCTCAACCTTGACCCGGGGTAGTAGTACCTGTTAGGGTCCCAACTATGTGCAAATAGTTAACCCCTCGAACTGGGGCCAAAACACTATGAAAGTGTAAAAATAGGTCTTAATACCAGCAATGATTTTTTGTTAAAAAATCATTACCAGCAATATATTTTTGAAGAAAAAAATATCAGCAATAAATTTTTGTAAATAATTATTACTAATAATAGATTATTAATAGCTATACACTTTGGAAAAATGCATTTTTGAAGGAAAAAGTATTACCAGCACTATATTTTTGGAAAAGATATTACCAGAAATTAAAATCTTGTCGGCCTTAAAAACCTATTGAGGTTGATATGCCCTAAAACAATACTAACTAAACCAAATAAACACACACACACACACACACACACACACACACACACACACACACACACATATATATATATATATGTGTGTGTGTGTGTGTGTGAAAATATATAGAAAATAGGAAAGTTCTTTAGTATTGTTGTTTTTGTTTTTAAAAAGCAGTGCTCGATACGAAAGTAGAGCCTAAATATAATTATTTATTTAAAAATATGATCCCTTCGCTACATAAGAATTCTCCTGTTTCAAAACAAGAGGCGAAATCTTCAATATAATTATTAGAATAAAATATAATTCTAATAAATATATTGAAGTTTTCCGCTCTTGTTTCGAAACATGAGAACTATTATGTAGCGAAGGGATCATATTTTTAAACAAATAATTATATATATATATATATATATATATATATATATATATTCGAGCCGTTAGGGTTTATAGATTTTTGCATTATACGATTCCAAATAGGCCCTTGTTTTTTCTCCACCAATTCGTATACCACATTGTACTATTATTGTCTTTGGGTTGAGTGGTAAAATAAAGTCTGGTCCCGCTCTTAGCTTTACTGTTTAGAACTATGAGATTACCACATTCTGACTGCTTTTCTTTCTCACAGAATTCGGTTCTCTTCTGATCAGACTGGACTTTTTAAAACAAAACTGTTGTCAGGTATATAACGGTGAACTACTTTCAAATTGTTATTATGTAATCTTTTCTTAGAGCTTTCTGGATTTTTCGCCGATATATATTAATGGGCATTTTGTGTAGACTGTTTTGTATATTCCTACCTCTCTTCTGTTGTCGTTGTTGCTATCTCGTTTGATATTAAATATATCGCTTAGTGTTTTCGAGTGGGTGTTGGTGAATTTTATCTCAAGTTTGGGTATGTTTTTTTTTCAATGGTGGCTGTTAGGGAGGTTGTAGGTAGGATTATCGTTTTGATTTTGTTATTTATTATTATTAGTGGATGTTTGTATTTTTCTTCTGTTGATTTTATAGGATTTGGGTTTGGCATTGTACAGGAAATAAGCAACGATAATTCATTTGATTTATGATACCCCCTTAACCTCAGGGTTCCAAAAACATTTTCCTTACACACGGATTCGTCTTTCTTTCATTTAAACTGAAGGAGCAGGAATTTTTCTCCTGATGATGACCATGCTGGTCGAAACTATTCGAGGAACCTAATTGAAATAATAAAACAAAGAAAATATATGTAGCCAAATGTGTCTGAAAGATTTATTTTTTATATTTTTTATTGTTCGATATATATATATATATATATATATATATATATATGAATAATCTTAGTGGTAAATATACACATACATATACATTTGTATAAAAAAATATTCCAAGAGGATAGAATTCAGGTAGAACTCAATGTCCAGGACAGAGTAAGGATATAATAAAAAGGCTTAAACACTAATATTCCATGGTCATAATTTATTCCATTGGTATCGTACATACGATCCAATTCATCAGACCTATAAATTAAAAAAAAAAAAACAAACAAAAAAAACAAAACAAATGTATATCATTTTGAGTTGCCTTTGATGTTGTATCACATTCAAGGTTCAAAGAAGATTTTGGGGTGGGTGGGGTTACTACATCCGCAAGCGAAGACTTGAATATGAACTTAGTATGTCAGTGGCAAATGCGTTTTTAGTAAAGATGATATCGATATAAGTGACAAGGTAAGTTCTTAGCCGCCCATCGCCACCGACAACTCCTCGAAATGAATTCTGCCTCGATCAGTCCACCCACGCGACTCGGCGTATGGCAACCAAATAAACAAACAAAAAAATACAGTATGTTTATTATATTACTTAAACTGAAATATTAGTGGTTATTTTTAAAATGATAAAACTAAAACTCTTTTCTTTTCTGCTGTTAAAACGAGGCTTGTTGGATTCATCAGTACAATAAGAGAAACAAGGAAACTTATTTTAAGACATTTTTATTTTTATACATTCTTTTTATAGATAAAAATATTTAAGTAAATGCTCTGTTTATAATAAAGGTCGATTTTACTGTCTTTAAACTTGCTAGCCGAACGCTCCTCTGTGGCCGAAACTGTTAAGGCACGTCAGGCTATATGACGGTTCGATTCCTGTCGGAGGACGAAAATTTTCTATGCAAATTGCTCGGACATTCAGGCCGGTAAATGTTGTTTGATACTGTTTATTATAAAAAAAAAAAACAAACAAACAAACAAAAGAACCCCCCCCACAAAAAAAAACAAAAAAAAACAGAGCATTTACTTAAATATTTGTATCTATAAAAAGAATGTAAAACATAAAAATGTCTTAAAATAATTGTTGGACTTTAACCATTTCATAAGGAAAATTATACTAACAATCGTAAAGTGACATGTCAAACTTCTTAGGCTCAAAATGAGGCTAAAGATAGGCTTGAGTATTTAACAATCTTTGGACATACAGAAGACAATATAAGCAGGAGTAAAAAGCGAGTAATCTCCCTTTGAACAAACGGAAGACCGACGAACACTTAAAATTGGTAAAGTAGCAAGAATTTGTTAAAGCATAAATACCAAAATATACTAGGTCCTGAAAGGATATATATATATATATATATATATATATATATATATATATATAAATAATTATATTTCCTTTTTTTTTCTATTACTGGGTATTATTTATTCTCTCTTTCATCGTTATCAGATGACATTCATATTTAGAATCGCTGTCTTCCTTAAACAAACATCATACACACAACTTTCGGTCCCTCTGTGCTTTCTCTACGATCGCCCGTTTGTCTGTTAATTCAACCTTTTAGTTCGGAGGTGACACTGAATCATGCGTGTGTTTTATGCATCAGAATTTTTATAGGCTCTTACAGTACAGCAGGTAGTACCTTTATAATATGTTGAATAAATTAAAAAAAATTGTCATCAGCAGGGACCACAGAAAAGTTCTCGGTCCTTTTTCCTTTTCTTTTTCTTCTCCTTCTACGTGCCGTAATCCTTTAACATTAGGGTGACCACAGTTATCCACAACCTCCTATAGGTTGTACCTACTGACCTTGTATTTCCCCTACTCTGTTCGGCCATTCGTTAAGACAAGTTCATTAGATGGGCCAGTCATTGCTTTCGTCTGTACCTCTTGCCTTCATTGGGTTCTGTGTTTGTCAAATATATATATATATATCCTAGAAAAATGTCAACTGTTCCTTTCTGTATTTTGTTTGTAATTCTTCATTTTATTTCTGTTCTTCAGACTTCTTTGCTTTGAAGCGCCGCAAATAGTATCCTCACCATCCTTCTGTAGGACCATGTTTCTGTTGCCCTTCATTTTAAACAAATACATTCGTCATCACAAATGGGTTCCTCAAAAAGGAAATCGCTTTTGAAGCAACCTAATATTTATCGGAAGATTATGAAAGTATACGTCCATTTTGTTTGTTTTTATTTTTCATATAAACTTAATTAGTTTTTAAATCGTTTATGTAGAATCGCCCTATTTGCCAGCATCGCTCTAACCGGGTAGAAATAGGAATAATGCTTTTATCAAACGTAATATCAGCGATCATCGTCGAAGCAATAATAGGACAATGCAGTGTACGAGTTAATAGCGGAAGAATCCCATAGATCTACTCGGTGTGGGCTGATTTAAATAACAATATACACTAAGACAAAGAAAGGAAAACACTTTCTTTAAAATGACATCGTTGTCAACATTATTCGCAGAATTTATCTGTAGAACCACATCTCTGTTGCCTAAATTCCATTTTTCATCTGTGATAAAATTCTCAAGCATTCACTGCCATATTTTCTTTAAACAACCCCCTCTGCAAGAAAGGCAATAAAAGGTACTAAGATGCAAGGGGATCGTCAGTAAAGGAAAAAGGAGAGTAATAAAAGAACAGGGTTTCAGGAGACACAATATGGCGATTGACATTTAAATCTTTGGAGCGCTTTGTTCGCAGGAAGGCAGGAAGCCGCAATATAGTTGTTCAAGCGAGGAATACGGAAGCAAAAAACTGTAGGTGGGATTGGTATTAAATCGAATTTAAAAAATACAATTCTTAAAAAAATCGAAGGAACGCAATGAGTCGCCACATGTAACCAGTTTGCTACACTTGCAAGCAGTTTATTTCCGGTTTAAAACTGTTACGTCGACAAAAAACTGCTATCGATGTTTTCCAAGTTAACTGTTGACATTAGATCAGATCACCTCCGAAAAATATGTGTGGCTTAGATTATCCCACTAAATATTGAGTCCAGAACATGATGAAGCAGCTTCTACCAACTCCAAAGACTAATTAACGGAATAACGAAATGGAGAGATCAATGGATATGCAATGTAATCTGCCCTGATCTGGCATCTCGTCTTCAGTCACTCTCTCACAAACATGCCTTTGCCTCCCTCTGTCTTTTTTACAAATACTTTCACGGTAACTGCTTTTAAGATTTACTGTTTAAGGAGTTTCAACCTGAGTTCGATTTCAAGGGCTGGTTGTATCAAAAGTAAAATGCAGTCATATTTAGTCTGTGGTTTACGCCAGGGATTATTTCAGTTTTCAATCGAGTTTAAAATAAATAACTCCAATATATACCGGTCCCAACCAGAGAGATAAATAAAATTAAACTTTGCAAAGGATTAATAAGTCATCTTTATTAGAAGGTCCATCTGTACGATATCCACGTAAAACACAAAGTGCCATTATTTTCTATTTCAGTCTTTAATAATCCGACGGGCAGTAGTATATATGTCATATAAGAAGAAAATGAGTAACTACCGATACCGAGGTGGTTCGATTGATACTCTGGAATTATTAATATATGTTTTCCGCAAGGCGTATAAACAGTGGTGTCAGGCTACTGACTGCAGTGATTATTGAGGGATTATTGAATGGAACTATCCAGTCGAATTAGTGTCAATCATTGTGCGCCGATGATTTTGATTTTGATTTAGGATTTACCGGACGTTAAGACAAGCCGCGCAACTGACAAGGTATTCACTGAAATGGTTGATTATCTTTACTTGACTTTCACTTCGTTGTTCATGTTAAGCATTTATTTGTAGCTGTAATTAAATACTGTTTTATCATAAAACTGATATCTTGAATTATACTTAATCATTAACGGTCACCATGCATAAGAAATATTGCATATCAGACATATGGGTCTGCGTGGCTTGCTTATCGTGTCAATTAAGGAGCTTCGGACACTGTTTAAAAGGAGGTGAAAAAAAAAGGACAGCTTGATTCAGGCTATAGTGTGATAGTTTAAAGCGAGTTTCATAATCCTAAATTATGGGATCGGTAGAGATAGTTTCAGACAACATCGTAAGTTGCTATAGAACCAAAATCTTAGGCTAAAAAATCGAGTCATCCGTTCTTATGGATGTCATTCATGTTGTCAGACCTTGCATCACATCTAAACTGCAAGCTTTATAAAAACGCGTTCTCAGAACAATGGTTAAAGATAGTCAAGAGCGAATAAAGCCTGTAGGTCTTACTGAGGACCATTCTTTTTTTAAACTAGTCGACTGGTACTGCAGAATCACAAAGTGCTCTACGAAATAACTGATGCCACATCACTAAACAACTAAACTGGATATCATATGCACATAATTCAGGCAATTTTTAGTGATTTTTACTTCGGAAACTTCTGATAGGGTTACGATACGTCTTAACCATTCTCAGTGTAGGCAATGAAATCAACGAAGAGAATTTTGGGTTTCCCTCTGTGTCATATTGTCTGAATAACACAACTGTATCTCTCCAGCAGACTAATTCCCTCCCCAACACAAGACAAGATGGAATCTCATGTTACCATAGACTGACGACATTAGCATATGAGCAGCCACCGCCTTTTTTACGGTGATTCTCACTGAAATTGTATTAATGTCTTTACTGACGGGCGGGCAAAACCATGCCGAAATCTACAGAAGTATATTTTTGCAGATGTCTTAATTAACATGTACTCATGAGAGCCAACAAACAAAAACAGTAATGGATGTGGTGTTCTCATTACAAACGTCAACATTGATAGAAAGTAGAGCCAAAAACAGGAAGAAGGAACCACTATTGCGTGATACTAGTATGAAGAAGTCCTTACAACTCCTCTTCGATATCACGAGATTAAAAGAAACGTTTATGGAACAAGTTAAAAATAAACGGGAAGGTAGCTCGACTCATACTTCATTCATAAAGAATGCTTCTGGCATAGTTTTAGAGGTAAGCTTTTAACATCTCAAGCTGGACTGTCAAATTTGCTGTCTGTTCATTGGTCAGGTGGTGTCAGTAATTGACTACTTATACTTCTAGAGTTTTCTTTTTTATATCCACTTATTTTGTTTTTTCTCATAGTGTATGTTTCCGTGTGTACGTTCGCACCCATCTGCACGGATGTGCGTACGTGTAGGGTGTCGTGATCATTTGTCCTTTTCGTCGCTTTCTTTTCCCCAGTTTAAACTCACTTCTTAACTTTTTGTCTTGTTTTCTTTTTTCTTTCAATTGATGCTATTTGGTTTCCGTTTTTCTTCTAGACAGGTTGTCTTTTTTCATTTTTGAGTGTTCTAGACATTTCTTGAGGCACATAAAATGGTATATATATATATATATATATATATATATATATATATATATAATAAAAACGCTCAAACACTAATATTCCATGATCATAATTTATTCCATTGGAATCGTAAATACGATCCAATTCATCAGACCTACAAATTCAAAAAAAAAAAAAAAAAAAAAAAAAACAACTCCGGAAATAAAAAATAGAATTTTGAGAGAGTTTTAGTATGAGAGTGTAGGACGAATGTTAGAGCTAAAGAGAGGGGTAACAGACGAGAGAAGGTGGGAGATTAAAACTTAACAGAGAGAAGTTTTAGAGAGGGGAGTCAAAGACGGTTTAAGTGAGAGAAATATGAATGTTGTCGGATGTCTAATACATTAAAGATGTAACTGGAACGGATACATTTTGTGGTGACATAAACACACAGTAGACGATCTAATCTTAAAGATCAGAAGAGGGAGGGAGAGGAAAAGAAAAGAAAAAGGGGTAGGGGAGAGAGATGGGGTGGGGGAAACTAAAACTGAAGGGCATTTACTGAAAGGGCTGCTGTGTAATTAAGAAAATTTGACAAAATTAATATCGACTACAGGTTACAAATCAAATATAAACGTATAAAAAATAAATATAACGATTATCTAATCTAGCAAGGACCTATATTTTTATGTTCAAAAACACATACGTATGCACACATACACAATAACATATCCACGTACATACATATATATAGGCGTGTACCCACATAGACACATATATATACCCATGTACACATATACCCATATATATATATATATATATATATATATATATATTCTCACATACATATACATACATACACATACATACAAACATACACATACATGTATACATATACATACATAAATACATACATATACACATGCATCCATACACATCCACTCCTACATATATATACACACATTTACACACATATATATATATATACGGAGATACACATACTTGCACATAAACATATATACATAAAAACCATACATCTCCTTACAATTACATACACCGATCAAAACAAATAAACAATGTATCCCTATATCTATCCGTCTAACTATACATACATACATATATACCTACATATGAATTGGATGGTATTTACGATTCCAATGGAATAAATTATGAGCATGGAATATTAGTGTTTAAGCCTTTTTATTATATCCTTACTCTGTCCCGGACACTGAGTTCTACCCAGATTCTGTCCTCTTGTAATTTTATATATATATATATATATATATATATATATATATATATATATATATATATATATATATATATATATATATATACGGATATATATATATATATTAGGTTGGTGCAAAAATAATAGCGTTTTTTGACGTATTTTTTAACGTCAAAAAACGATATTCTTTTGCACCAACCTAATATATATATACATATATAAGCCAGTAAGATGCAAGCATTAACCTAAATAATCGAATCTTATTTCTTAGTCACAAATTAGTCCCTTAAATATTTGAGGCTTTCAGATAAATGCAATGTAAGTGCGTAAACCCGTTCAGGAATATCTAAAATGTCAGCTGTTTATGATCGATTTCTAAGAGTAATAATTAAAACTGGCTTCGATTGAATGAAGCGTATAGGCCTTAGCCAGAACCATCTTTCTACAAGGCTCTTGTACTGGCGCTACAGAAAAAACAACAACAAAAAAACAAAGATATGTAAGGTTTGCCTATTGCCCGGTTCACACTCTTTCGATGTTTTTTGAACAAGAACGGAAGTTTATCTGTTATTTCTTATTAATACTGGGTTTTTGATTCCTTCTCCTTATGCTTCTCGCTCTGGCTCATTCTCAGTAGGCCCTTGTGGAATTGCTTTAAGGTGAAATGATTTACAAGTGCTCATAAAAATCACATCTCTCGAGGACCTTTAACAGCAGCAACAACTAAAATAGTAAGCATAAAACTCTCATCAATACTGGAAAGTGCGATACTAGCAACTGGATCTGTCTATATTTCTGAGATGAAGTATTACATACACGATTTACATTGCTCGAATTTTCAACCGCATCTTTTTTAACATATTTATCACAACGTTTCAACCGTTGTACTCTCCGGCCTTCTTCAGTGTTTTGGAATATTAACTGAACCCTTTATTTCACTCGCTGGGGTAGAGTGATCTAGTTCCACGTGCCACGTCAGAAATTCATACACAGATGTCCTCAAGGACAAATGGCACAGTGGATAAAGGCGTTAGTTAGATCCAGTGACAGGACCCAAAGAGTGTGAGTTCAAAACCTGGTTAAGGCAGTGGAGAACTTGGGGAGGGGAATTAGCAGAAGATAACTGATAACTGACATCCATTATACGTAGCACGTAGAACTATAACATCTACTCCAGCGAACGAAATAAAGGGTTCAGTTCGACATTCCAACAACCTGACGATGGATGCAGTGTACAACGGCCGAAACATTGTGATAATTATGGCAACAAAGATGAGGATGATAGTCCAAGCAATGTAAATAGTCTACTAGTTACTGGACTTGAGAAATATATTTTCCTGAATAGATTTTTAATAAACAGATTTTATAAATTTCAACTTATAGCAACAGTGGCTGTTAGGGTAATAAATAATGAAGGTTTCCTTATAAGGAAACGACTAATATTACCATTACCTTTCAGTATATTGAAAGAGATCATTTGTGCTAAGCAGTTTTCAGTTTATTGTGAAGACAAAATCCTGAAAAAAGATTTTCGACTAAAAGTATTTTGTGTTTGATATTTAATAACTGGAATAAAATAATGGAGATTACCAAATATAAGTAAATTAATATATATATATATATATATATATATATATATATATATATATATATATATATATATATATATTTAGTGGAAAAGTAAGTTGATTATCAGAGCAACCAAGTAAACAATATTCGTTTTGCTGCCCAAAAATTTGAAAAGTAAACGACAATATACAAATATACAAAACGAATTCTAACTCCCAATTTTCGCAGAGACTGATGCAATTTAACTTACATTCATCATCCCTAGCCATTGAAATTAAGATTTTAAGCCGTAAGTAATAATTTAAAATAGAATAATACCCAAACTTAAACTAGCGCTGTTAATTTCCCGCTCAGCTGTGGGTAGAAAAACATTAAGTTTTATCAATATTTTGTGTCTATTTCTTTTCATTTGTGAATTGTGCACTCAAGAAGAATGGTGGTTTCAGAAGAGGAGGGCTTCTTTTTATGTTTCAAATTCAGATGTTTCCAGCTGTATAAAAAAACTTATGTGGAGTCAGTGGATGCATCAGTTTTCAGTTGCCTCAAATATTTCTGTAAGAGATGATTTGAATTCAGTAAATATTCTTAAGGAAAAAGATCTTCGGGGTTCGCTGTTCTGTGATTTACATTTAAAAGTAAAACCTTTCGAGTATCTTGAATTAACTATCAGTCGAATGTTACTATGGAGGTATGTGATTTTCTTTTTAAAGCTATTTACAAAGATTTTTTCAAAATCTGAACCAACCTTCTGTTACATCTATCTGACCAATCTGCGAAGGTTGATTACAATACGCAAGAGCCACTCTATACAGAGGATTTCTGAATGAGGAGTTCTGGACGGATATAATAGGAGGGAGTAAGAAATGCAGATTATAAGGATGTGTCATGTATAGAGAGATTTATACTCGAAATGGTTAAGATTGTATTGATGAGGTACGTATGCTCTCAGCTGTCTATTACGCGATGTTGTGGTTCTCCATAAGAAGCTGTCTGGGTGGAACTTGCTTCTTGTCAACTGAAGACGAAGGCAATGAGGATGTTTCGACTCTGTGTAAGTGGCATGGCGTGTACCTTAGAGTAAGGTTTGAATTGGATGAGCGAAGCAATGTGGTGCATCTCATTTGTTACTATGGAAATAACGATGAGTAGCAAGAGTTTAGTGATGTTTCCATTCTAGAGAAGAAGCTGTATACTTGAAAATAATTCACCACCTACAAATCAGCTTAGGCGTTTTTGAAATCGATCAAGCCTGAAAAAATATGTCAACAAAAAAGATAGGAGAAATGTTTACTTTGGTTATGGACATATTCGAGTATAGAGAGATTAGGAACATATACACAAGGTGCGATGGGTAAATTTTATATTTTTAATTTCGTGCGTTGTTTGTTTTTGATTTTGTTGACTCCTCAGTATAGAAGGGTAATTCACTGGTCTGAAATCTGGAAAAGGCATGCTGTACTGCTTGGCATTCACGTTGGAAGCTCCAATACGAACTTTTAGGAGTGTTTAGGGTGTCAATCCGAGGACAGTGCAGAAGATTCAGAAAGAGATGGATGAGTCTAATGAGAGACTACGAAAGGACGGCAGCTCAAAAACCACACTCTGATCGTTCTAATAAAAAAGAACTCCCCAATTTGTTGGTAAAGGTTTCAAACTCAACATCGTGCTTTCAGGAGGTAATGCTACCCTGGCTGCTGGAAACCCCCATGTCTGACAACAGAACTCTGTACCATGCTACACAAGCAGGAGAACCCAGTCACGTCTGTCGGACAATTTCCGTAACCACATCACCCGTTACATCTTGTCACCTAACTCCCCTGACTGAAACACCATTGATTATATTATACCCTCTATACATGACAAATAAGACTCTTTGTATGACCAAAGATGAACTAAAGACAAGAATTATGATAGCATTCATCAACTTCGTCAAACATTGTCCAAAAGAGTTGCAGACAATTCCGAAGTCGTCTGGAGGCTGTGGTTGAAGCCAATTGAGATTTTGGTGGATAAATTTCCCCTACTCTATGTAAACTTTCTCAGATAGGGTATATCTGTAAGGATGTAAGATGAATAAAAAGAGATAAGATGTGTTTCTTCCTCTGCTAAATATATATATATATATATATATATATATATATATATATATATATATATATATATATATATATAATGTCATTCGCATACACGCGTGTTTCGCTGTATCACAGCTCAGCAGTCGACTAGACAACCGAATGCTTCATGCCAAAACCCATATATATATATATATATATATATATATATATATATATATATATATATATATATATATATATATACATACATACAATGGGGGGACCAATATTCATACAGTTCCAAATGTTTAATTTATTGTGTTTCTAACTAATGAATAAACATACTTTTCATATAATTAACTCTACACAGAGTGCGTAAAAACTAAATATGCATAGAAAACAGAAATAGATTATATAGAAATAAATACCATTTATCCTTTTAACTGGGGGAAAAAGTATTCGTACAATGTAAATTTCAGATTTCAAATTGCTTTAATACTCTAGATTATTCAAGGTAAATATTCTAAAATTTTCCAATAATGTTATCAGCAATTATATTTAGTCAAAAATACAAACAGAACGTTCCGTAATTGATATTTGTGCAAGAAAGTTTTCATCATGGCAAGAGGTAAAGAATTGACAAATTCGCAAAAATAACTGATTGTTATTCTTTGGAAAAAGAAGGTAAAAGTTACAGGAAAAACTCAGACAACCCGAATATTCCATTTACTACCATTATTTAATTCATTTCAAGCTATAAAAAACTCAAAACTCTTGAAAATTAAAGAACAGGTCCTCCATTCAAGATTTCTGCAAGGTCATCGAGGGAATTAATGTGTTAAATTATACAAAATCTAATGGTTACCTGTCAAGAGTTGCAGGATTATTTGCTTTCCCTAAATGGACAATAAGCAATGAAATTCTTAGGAACAATCTAAAGTAACGCTTCAATGGGAAAATCTACTGCTATTGAAAAGACATAGACATACCAGGTTGAAATTCGTCCCTGAACATAAGGATAAGGAAACATTGTATTGGGAAAGAGTATTATGGACAGACAAAACCAAAATTGAATTGTTTGGACGTAATTCTAGAAATCATGGATGGAGGAAAAATGGCGACGCCTACAAACAAAAGAACACAGTTCAAATAATGAAATTTAGTGGTGGCAGCCTCATGGTTTGGGGATGTTTTTCTGCAAAAGGTTCTAGCAACATATGAGTAATAAATGGTAGATTGAATACCGTAGTATATCAAAATATTTTGGAAGCAAATTTAATGAACTCGGTTGAAAATCTTGAAGTTCCTTCTGATTGGATGTTCCAACAAGATAATGATCCTAAGCACACTGCAAAATCAACAATGAAATGGCTTGCTGAAAGTAATGTAAATATCCTGAAATGGCCAAGCCAGTCCCCAGTCGAGAATCTGTTGCGTTATTTGAAAAGTCTAATCCAGTCGACAGCTCCAACAAACATCCAGGATCTGAAGACCATATGTAAAGATGAATAGAACAAAACACCAACTAAAATTTCCCAATCATTAATTAAGAACTAGAAAAAGAGGTTGGTGGCTGTGGAAGTGAATAATGGCTTTTCTACAAAGCAGTAAATGAAGATTATGTATACTTTTTTGTATTGTACGAATACTTTTTTCACCCATTACAATGGATAAATGGAATTTATTTCTATTAAATCAAATGTTTTCTGTACATATTTACTTATGAATCTGTGTACAGTTAATTACATGAAATGTACGTTTATTCATTATTTGGAAATATTAGGTTGGTGCAAAAATAATGACGTAATAATGTCGTTTTTTGACGTATTTTTTAACGTCAAAAAACGACATTATAACGTCATTATTTTTGCACCAACCTAATACAATAAATTATAAATTTTTATGTGTACGAATATTTTCCCCTCCCACTGTATATAGTCTCGACATCGCTCATTGAAGTGTTTTTAGGAAGCAGCGGAGAGAAGTAGAAATGTTTCACAGTCGGGGGTTTTCTATTTTACGTTTTATAACTTTTCATCTTTCGTAAAATAAGATCGTGTTTAATTTAATATTATTAAATAATCCTTTATTTTAATTGTTCGTTTACTATCAGTGCTGCAATACTAATCAAATTCCATTAGCAAAATTGTATCATAATTTTAAAATCGAGGAACCAAGAGTTGAAATGTCCCTACAAGGTCTTGAGGATTATAATTTCCTACTTTAAAAACCCCTTTTCCCAAAAGAAACGTTACAAGAATCTCATACTTCTATCGGTATTTCCATGGAAACATTCTGATGAGCAATATCCTTTCGTTCTGCCAATTCAGACATTGAGAGATAAAAACCGCCCCTCAATGAACATCTCATTGTTATTCATTGTCAAGAAAGAAGATCCACTTAAATAGTATCTTCCCAAGGGCTGCCACTTGATGAAAAGACTTCCGTGATAATACTTCCCAAATCACTACAATCTTAACCTCTATAAGTGAACAGTTAACAAGTTATATATCCTTATAATCTCCACTTCTTCTCTCCTCCTCTAAGGCGCATAAAACAATATCATTCAGTAACTGTTTCCCTTGTGTGTATTTAGACCTTGTATTGCGTGAATAATATTAAAAGGGTAAATCAAGATGATTCAAGAAAAAACATAATATAGCCAACTGTCATAAGTAAATCTGTTCTCACCTACCTTTATCGGCTGAGAACGATTTCATATCCCGGAGGGTATCCAGTCAGATGTAATCCAACTATAGCCAAATGACGTACAGTTTATCTGAAAAAAGAAATATATATATATAAATATAAAATAAATAAATAATGTCGTATAGAGAGTTATTGTTGATGTCAGAAAAAATGTATAGCTTGTCATTCTCTGATATTCATTTTTCCCGAAATTCGTATCCATCCTGAATGCAGTTAGAAATATGATTTAAAATGTTATCATATTGAGCTATCCAGTACTATAGGTATCGAGTAGTGGCTTGCTTAGACAAGTGACTATTGAGTCCAACATTGTCCAAAAGAGTTGCAGACAATTCCGAAGTTGTCTGGAGCCTGTGGTTGAAGCCAATTGCGATTTTGGTGGCTAAATTTCCCCTACTCTATGTAAACTTTCTCAGATAGGGTATATCTGTAAGGATGTAAGATGAATAAAAAGAGATAAGATGTGTTTCGTCCTCTGCTATATATATATATATATATATATATATATATATAATGTCATTCGCATACACGCGTGTTTCGCTGTATCACAGCTCAGCAGTCGACTAGACAACCGAATGCTTCATGCCAAAACCGATATATATATATATATATATATATATATATATATATATATATATATATATATATATATATATGTGTACAATGGGGGGGACCACTATTCATATAGTTCCAAATGTTTAATTTATTTTCTCTAACTAATGAATAAACATACTTTTCATATAATTAACTCTACACAGAGTGCGTAAAAACTAAATATTCATAGAAAACAGAAAAAGATTATATAGAAATAAATACCATTTATCCATTTAACTGGCGGGAAAAAGTATTCGTACAATGTAACTTTTAGATTTCAAATTGCTTTAATACTCTAGATTATTCAAGGTAAATATTATAAATTTTCCAATAATGTTATCAGCAATTATATTTAGTCTAAAAATACAAACAGAACATTCTGTAATTGATATTCGTGCAAGAAGGTTTTCATCATGGCAAGAGGTAAAGATTTGACAAATTCGCAAAAATAACTGATTGTTATTCTTTGGAAAAAGAAGGTAAAAGTTACAGGAAAAACTCAGACAACCCGAATATATGGACAAGCAGGTGGCTTGCTTAGACAAGGGACTATTGAGTGTTCGATTCACGTAGACCTGTGGTATTTAGATTATACTGGTCGTGAAGATTATTATATAAAAGCAAAAAGAAAGAAAAGATTAAAAACGAAATTAACATTGCAAATGTTTCTCAAGTATTCGTAAATAAATAAATGTTTGAATAGAAAGTTAGTAACTTTGATGTCTGGCATGCTGTACATTCGGGTGGACGCGCATCACCGGTACTCAACCAATTCCTAAATCTCCCACGTGATGATTCCAAGTTGCCACCCACCGGTAAACCGTTTCTGCAGGCGGGCAAAACCCAAGTGAAAAGGTGGCGTTAATACGGCGCCACTGTACGAAGGACTTTCTTGAAGCAGGTCACCGTCCAGGGCAGAAGTGTTGCGCATATAAATTACAACGGCCATGTTTTCGTGTTCAAGTTGGAGGAGATCGGCTGTGGTCTAAACTGGAGAGGGATGGGTTCCGCCAGGTTAAACGCCCAGGGCGCATGATGAGCAGACCAAGAAGCAATTCCCTGAGACTCAGGCGCCCCAAATAGTCTTTCTGGTATTAAGGGCGAAAGAAAAAGAAAAAGAAAAAGAAGAAGAATATTTTTAAAGTAAAAAAAAATAGGAGTTGAAATTTCATGTAATGATATTCAGAGGGCGCACTGTATATGGAGTCGGCTTATACTCGAGCATATACGAAAAACATAAAGATTTATTCATAGCTTAGTTTACTTCTAATGGTGTTAAACAATAAATATTTTATATGTATATATATATATATAAATATATATATATATGTGTGTGTGTGTGTGTGTGTGTACCATTTCCATACATATTAATACATATATAAATATATATTGAAAAAGTTGACGCTATTTACATTATTCGGACTATTGTCGCCATATTTAGTACATCGTTTCGGCTGTTGTACACTCCGGCCGAAACGTTGTAATAAATATGGCGACAAAGATGAGGACAATAGTCCAAATAATGTAAATACTGTACATAATAGCTCATCTCAGAAATATAGACAGATACTGAAAGGCCGAAACGTTGTAATAAATATAGCGACAAAGATGAGGACAATAGTCCGAATAATGTAAATAGTGTACATAATAACTCATCTCAGAAATATAGACAGATACTGAAAGGCCGAAACGTTGTAATAAATATGGCGACAAAGATGAGGACAATAGTCCGAATAATGTAAATAGTGTACATAATACCTCATCTCAGAAATATAGACAGATACTGAAAGGCCGAAACGTTGTAATAAATATAGCGACAAAGATGAGGACAATAGTCCGAATAATGTAAATAGTGTACATAACTCATCTCAGAAATATACACAGATACTGAAAGGCCGAAACGTTGTAATAAATATGGCGACAAAGATGAGGACAATAGTCCGAATAATGTAAATAGTGAACATAATAGCTCATCACAGAAATATAGACAGAAAAGTTTGACATTTTAAAAAATCGCCAGGAATCCAAAATGAGAACTATTTTATTATAACAATTTAAAATTTACCGAAACAAAATTGTATTGTATAATTAACGAAACGGAACTATATATAAAAAAAGATGTCTGTCGTTATAGAAGTTTGCTTTTAACTGATTTCAGTCTATTTTTTGAATTGCCCAGCATTGGATTTTGTTTATCCGACAGTAGTTCTTTTTACTATAAACGTTATTTTTTACTGGATATATATGTCTCAGATGATATTAGTATATCCGTTTATTAGTATACCTGTTTATTAGTATACCTGTTTATTAGTATACATGTTTATTATTTGATTAAAGCGTGAAATTCATAGTAAATGGCCTACATAAAGTTAGTTGTAATGAGAAATAATGGCGGAAAAAAATTCGTTGAAAAATTTCCGTCTACGTTTCGCATACGAAACTGAAGCTAGCATATGTAGATTTTCAGAATTCTCTCATCAGAAATGTGTTCTACTCATACACAAACGCATGCACAAAGAAACACAGACGTTATTTATGCATACAAATCAGATAGTTCTTCATTTTTAAACGCTTTTTGATTTTCTGATACCAACTTTTTAAACCATCATTTGAGAGAAAGAAATACGCCAATAAAGTGGTCAGCAAAGAAGGCTAGAAGTGGTCAGCAAAGAAGGCTAGAAGTGGTCAGCAAAGAAAGTCGCTCATAGCAGAACGTAAACCTGTATGAAATTGTTGAAAATAAGCATCAAACATTACGCGAAGAATTTGAAAATAGCTATAGCGAGAAGAATCGGAATAACAATTACAAGAGGCCTGCAAAGAGACGTCTACAAGTATCCTGGGCATATAAGACTGCTTTTCTCCAGATTAATCATTTGAAATGCCGTTTAGTATCAAATATTAAGTGAAGAATTTGAAAGCAGTTATAGTGAGAAGAACCAAACTAACTATTACAAGAGGCCTGTAAAAATGAAGTCTACAATTGTTCTGACCATATAAAACATCTTTTCTCAAGACTAATCCTTTGAAATCTCGTTTAGTATTCAAAAATGAATGTCTCGATCTCTTTCTGTGTGAAAGTGCAATCGTCAGAGGAGAAGAAACGTATAATTCAGGGGCATTCTCTCATGGAATTTACTTGAAAAGTCGGATTTGTAATGCAAAATCGCGCGTATAAACACGGTGGCCGTCTAAATTTTGTTCTAACTTCAATCTTGCAAGTTTTAATTTGAATAAAGATTCTTAAATAAATAACACACACACAGAGACACACACAGACAGACACAGGCACACAGAGACACATACACACATGAAGATATCTCATTGGTAGAAACTCTGACTGATCGGTTGGGTTTTGACCTGGGCTTGAAGTATTCGGATGTCTATGCGCACTGAGGAGCTGTGATACAGCGAAACAGTAGTGTCTTCAAATTACATGTAATATATATTTATATATATTAAATAGAGAAAAATCCACATAATAATAAAAAAATGTATGCAACTGTTTCTCTCTTTTAAGTATACACTTTTTTTTCGTTAGCACAACAATATATATATATATATATATATATATATATATATATATATATATATATAGAAAGTGAAAGTCAGTTGAGTGAAGTACGATCATCGAAGTTAAGCAACATCAAATCTGTCCAGTATCTAGATGGGTGACACATTGGGTATACCAAGTGCTCTAAATTTATAGAGGTGTAAAACGGCTCGGAATTGAACATCCAAGAGGCGAGTTTCAATTCAAGTCGCGTCTGTTATATTCATCTACGCAAAAATATCTTTGAGACAGGTATCACTCCTCCTCTTCTCTTCCCACTCCATTTATAGGTGAATTTATATGTATTGTGTCATTAAATCATCATATCTAAAAAAAACAAAAAAAAAAAAAACTCAGTCATTCAATTATTGAGAGTTAAACCTTATTTTTTTAGTTAAATTGGAGCTAAAAATATTTGTTTAAAGTAAAAAAACGTGTTAGATGAATCCCGTTCTTAATTCAGTGTAAATGGTCGTACTTCCTGACTCCTGTTTCTGTCAAGAATTATTGGCGTGATTTAAAAATCTTATCAACAGCAATTCATCGATCATTTCTACTCAGTTGATTCATTGATCTCTTCATCAAATTCATTTTTTCTCTTTGATTTTCAATCATCTTGTAATCTCTGAGGCCATAGGTAATTGATCTTTTGCACCGATTTTCTATTTTGTAGTTTGAATATATTCGAGTCGTTGCGTAATGTAAGTTGTTATGGTCCGGTTCCTTGTACCATGGTGATAGTTCAAGGTAGAACCAATAAAGAAGAAAACGAATACGGATATTGAATAACACAGATATATTACAAACAGGAATATATACAGGGAGGTAGAAAAGTGTTAGTACGAACAATCAGGTTTAGTAGTAATTGTCTGAACGCGATTCTGTTTCGGACTGCCTATGATTCGACTGACTGACACACACTGATTGACTGACAGACTAGTGACGGACTTCACGCCAGACTTCAGACTGAACTCTAGGCTTCAGACGGAACTCCAGACTTCAGACGGAACAGTATTTAGTCACCCCACCCACGAGGGCATCATGTGGCACAAGGCCGGTTTAACGTGGGATCTCCGAGCTCATGGCCTCGGCCAAAAATATTCTTTTGAACACGTATAAACGGGTTCAGGATCGGTTTATTTCCCCGAAAGAGACTCCGCCCTTCGGCGTAGCCTCGTTTGGGTTCCTCTCCGCCCGAAGGCAGAGAGTTCAACCGATTAGCCGGTCAGCACGACTTTAGACTGAACAGTATTTAGTCACCCCACCACGAGGGCATCATATGGCACAAGGCGTAGCCTCGTTCGGGTTTCTCCCCGCCCGAAGACAGAGAGTTCAACCGATCAGCCGATCAGCCGGTCGCCCGATTTCGGACTGAACAGTATTTTGTCACCCTCACCAAGAGGGAATCATGTGGCAGAAGGCCGGTTTAACGTTGGATCTCCGAGCCCGTGGGTTCGGCCAAAAATATCCCCTTTGAACCGGTATAAACTGTTTCAGGGTCGATTTACCTCCCCGAAAGAGACTCCGTCCTTCGGCGTAGCCTCGTTCGGGTTCCTCCCCGCCCGAAGGCAGGAAGTTCAACCGATCAGATGATCAGCCGGTCGCCCGACTTGGGACTGAACTCCTTACTGCCTCTTGAGGCGCACTATTTATTACGTATGGAATAGTCCATTATGTTATTATGGGTAAGGTCCCATAACATAAGTAAAACGGGTTTACTGGTTTACCGGAATTTGTTTGCTATTTTAGGAAGGGCATAATGGAATTTGATGCGCAGATAGATTCCAATTTTAAATGATTTCACGCCATAAAATATTGTCTTATTCGGGAGCTTGCTTTCAACTGTTTTATTTACCTGCGATCAAGCTTAGATATCCGTAATTCAAAGGTTAGGCATAATAATAATTTCTAAACGCATAGATATAGATGGAAGGTATTAGGGATGTTACTGTCAAATTAAAGGAACGTAATATTTTTATCGCTCCTTCAAAATCCAAATAAAAATTTACAGAAAATAAAGAGTTGTAATTATTTATTAGTTTTATTTATGGTTATATATATATTACAGTGACTTATTTATTTATTATGCAAGCACTTGTTTATTTATATTAATTTGGAATGTATGCTACATAATTATTTTTTTAATGAAATTTTAATATTTTATATTCGCTAAATTGTTTAGAAATGAACGGTTTTTATTTTTACTCATAATTTAACATTTGTAAAAATGATAAAGAAAAGGAAGAAGTCATTTTCATTTTGTGGAGAGCGGCGTTCCGAATTTTAACTTCTACTTTATTCCTGTCTATTTCTAAAGTTTATTATAAACACTTTATTATTTAAATTCACTTTATTTCTCGAATTTATATACACTAAACAATTAAACTTATAATAATAATAATAATAATAATAATAATAATAATAATAATAATAATAATGATGATGATTATGATGATGATGATTATGATGATGATAATAATAATAATGATATAAATAATAATAATAATAATAATAATAATAATAATAATAATAATAATAATAATAATAATCAAAGCTATTCGTCCAGACATCGAGATCGAAGACCAAAATTTGCTTTCTTATTGGTTTGGCCCTCCCTCCAGATTGTAATGTATCTTTGAAGATCTTAAAAAAAAAAACTATCAAAATACAAGGATCTTTTAATAAAAATTTCAAAAATATGAAACATAAGGACATAAATAATTCCAGTTGTAGTTGGATCCTTCAGATTGACTGGAAAAGGAACGATACGCAAATTGAAAGGATTCCTGGTAGTTCATGCCTTAAAAAAATACAAAAAAAAAAAAAAAATCAAAAAGAAATGTACTCCCACATTACGAAGTGTTTTATTTATGTAAAATGAGTGATTTTTTTTTATTTTACAAATATAATCATTTGAAAACGTCCGGATGTCATTTCTGAACTTAGGTCTCTGGTTGGGACCCGGAAGTAAATGTGTATACAACAGAAATCAAAGGAAATAATAATAATAATAATAATAATAATAATAATAATATTGTGTCAGCCCAAAATGCAGATTCTGTGATAAATATCCAGAAACGATTGATCATCTTGTATCAGGTTGCACGATATTGGCACCCACTGAATATAAAACCCGACATGACAGAGTGGGCCAATATCTGCACTGGAAAATCTGCAACTTCTACGGGAAGGAAACTGAAAGAAACTGGTACCAACACCACCCAGACCCGGTTACGGAGATAGGACCTGTTACAATTCTATGGGACTACACAATTCACACTGACAGAACAATCAAGGCCAACCGACCAGATATTGTTATTAAAGACCACAAACAAAAACGGTGCCTCCTTATTGATATGGTAGTCCCTGCTGACTGCAATGTATCTTTGAAGATATTCAAAAAGCTGTCAAAATACAAGGAACTTGAAATAGAGATCTCGAAAATGTGGCATATGGGAACATCAACAATCCCTGTTGTAGTTAGAGCCCTAGGACTGGTTGGAAAAGATTGCAGTAGACTAATTGCAGGGATTCCTGGAAGCCCATGCCTCAAGGAGATACAAAAATTGTTCTGACAAGTACAGCCCACACTTTACGAATGGCTCTATCTATGTAATTATTTTATTTTATTTTTTTTTATTTTTTTTTGTCAGTGAAAAGTGTCATGATGCCATTTCTAACCTTAGGTCCCTGGGTGGGACCCGGAAAGAAATGTGTAAACGCCAGAAAGCAAAGAAAATAAAATAATAAAAGTAGGCTAATGTAATTATTCAAATGTGAAACGATGACAAAATAAACCTCTTCATGGTCAATACTTGTGCCAAAGAAGCTGATGTAGACAAGTACCAAACCCATCAACGGTTACGTAGTGTAGAATTAAAAACTGAAAAGAATGGTGTAATATTTGCTGAACAGGACCAATGTTTGCTAAATAGAAACTACCAAGGAAACATGCATATTTTGTTAACCCGAAATGCAGACGCTATGATGTATATTCAGAAACAATTGACCATCTTGTATCAGGTTACGGGGTTTTATTATCTACGACATTTTATACTCGGAATGATAAGATGGTCCAATATCTGTACTGGTAAACTTTTTAGCGATAGGACTTGTAACAATTTTTATGGGACTTTTACAATACACACAGGTAGAACAATCAAAACTAATTGCATAGGCATATTGATGAAGTTCACAAAAAACCGAATGTGCTTTCTTTTTGACGTTGCAATTCACGCAGACTGGGATATATCTTTGGAGATCTTCAAAAAAGTATCAGATATGGGCATCTTGAAGTGGAAATCTTAAAAAATATGATACAGGAAGATATCAATAATTGCAGTTGTAATTAGAGCACTCGGGTTGATTGGAAAGTTCGGATAGACTTATTACAGGAATCTCTCGTAGACCATACCTTAAAGAAATGCAAAAAAAAAAAAAGTTACTCCCAGGTACAGCTAGCAATTTACGAAAGGTTTATTTATACAAAATGTAAATGACTTTGGTTGCTTTATTTGTATTTTTTATTTTTTGCAAAAATGTACAGTGGGAAATGTCATGATGCCATTTCTAGCCATAATTCTCTGGGTAATCCCAGAAGAAAATTAGTATACAGCATCTCTCAAAAGAACTCCTCCTACTACTACTACTAATAATAATAATACCAATAATAATAATAATAATAATAATAATAATAATAGTAATAAACAACAGCGCCTGGGCATAGAAATCCTATTATAGTTCTGAATGATGATAATATTAACATATCATGTTTAATAATACACTATATTAATATATTATTTTATATTTGCTAATTTATTTATACATTGAAAGAGTTATTTTATTTATATATTGTTACAAATGACTGCTTTTTTTATTTAAATACTAACCTGTTTTAGAGCAGAACTCTGAGCACTTCCTGTTCTTTCCTACTAATAAGTAGATTGCTCCTACTTATAGAAATGCCACATTAAGTAGCCATATTAGAGTAGGATTTGAGTAGGTGTTGATTAGAAACTTACCTACGTATAAAGAATTAATCTCTATCCGCAGTCAAATTAGTTACTATTTCATTTTTTTCTTGTAGGCTGGAACATGCTCTACCACAAGCAATGTAAATTTTTAACGTATATATATATATTTAAAGTTTTAAATTAAATTTTCAACGTATATATTTAATAAATAATTATAATGTATTTCTATACTATAATAATTCCAAGCGAAAGTTTAAATTCACAGTACCACTATATACAAGATATAAGATATTATTAATCCGGAGAATTGAAATACGCAGAAGGACGAAAACTTTTATCTCAATATTTCGGACAACTGTAGAGTGAAACCGTCGACAAGATTTTCTAAAAACGGAAACACGGGTTCGTTAGTTCGTGGCACCGTGGCAATCGTAGATCGTACAAGTGTAAACGTTTAACCATAAACTGTCATAAATGCTACAAATAGGCTTTATTTTCATTGGTCTTACTTGTGCTCTAAATATAAAGGACAACCAAAGAATGAGAAAGACTGAAAAGAAGAAATAAAAGAAAACGATAATGGGGAAAGTAAAATGAGAGAAGCTCAAGCGAGCAAAGGTTGTAATTTGTTTTAATTAACAAATAGTTTCAAAAAATACGAGGCACAAATAAAAGAGGAAACAAGAAAGTTCAATCATCGCGTAGAAAAACACGTACACTAGGCGCGCCACAATTCTGCTGTTGAAAAATGTTCGTAAAAACTATTGGGAATAAAACTTAATCAAGCAAACGTACCCATATTGTGAGGGCGTATTACGGTTGCAATCGGACTCTAGTTATAATAAAGAACGTAAATATATATATATATATATATATATATATATATATATATAAGATGACGATAAATATTTTTATATATCATGAACAGTATTGGATCTTAGTAATAATAATTATTAAAACTGATTGCTTTTTGTTGGGCGGGGGCGGAAATATATATATATATATATATATATATATATATATATATATATATATATATATATATATATATATATGTGTGTGTGTGTGTGTGTGTGTGTGTGTGTGTGTGTGCGTATAACTATGAACCAGGTAAACCTACCTACGTTTCACCTACACGAATCGTCAGAGACAGCTTGTCCCGATGATCCGTGTAGCTGAAACCTAGGTAGCTTTACCTGGCACTTTAGGTTCATAGTAAGGTTTACTCTACTTAGTGTATTGTGCCCATTGAATAGTTAATTTTGCTTTACGTGTTTTGGAGGTTTTTTTTCTTTGAACTCTGAACTATATATATATATATTAAGAAATATAGTCTTAAGGTGAGGTATATTTATGAGATAAAGTGCTCAATATCAGAGATAGAGCGTGTGTAAATATAAAAGTGAACATAGAAGTCAACACTTAGAGGCGACAGTCTGTTTCATGCTAGATGCAATCGTCAGAATAATAAGAAAGAACAGTAAGATTTATAATCTGGTGTTCCTATAAATTATATTTATTTAAAAAAACAAAACAGTGCCCGATACAAACAGAAGAGCATAATATTATAATTATTTTCTTTTTTTAAAAATATGTTTCCATCGCGATACAGAAATTTCTATGTTTCAAAACTGAAATTGAAGCTGTAAATTTAATTAAAAATATTAAACTTAAAAATCCAGGAAATTTTAGGAAACTTCGTTTGGCAATGAAACGAAACTCTGGATTTCTGTAAAGCTGTTATGTTATTGTCCTTTCTCCTTACAACAAGATCTTCCCATTGTTTTTGCCACAGAAACCCCTTAAGTCACAGTGATATTATCACCTTACTATGGCAGTTTAAATGATTAAAATACACACATACAGACACACACACACATAAGCATATATATATATATATATATATATATATATATATATATATATATATATATATATATATATGTATGTATGTATGTATGTATGAATACATCCTTTTATAGATCGAACTATTTAAGTAAATGGTCTGTTTTATAATAAACAGTATTAATAACATTTACCGGCCTGAATGTCCGAGAAATCTTCATAGAAAATATTCGTTCTCCGACAAGAATCGAACCTGTATCTTATATGGAACCGTCATTTAGCTTGACGTGATTTAACCGATCGAGCAGCAAAGTCGATATTGTCAATCGAACCATTCTCCGTGGCTCGATCGGTTAAGGCACCTCGGGCTATATGAAGGTTCCGTATAGGATACAGGTTCGATTCCTGTCGGAGAACGAATATTTTCTATGAAGATTTCTCTGACATTCAGGCCGGTAAATGTATTTAATACTGTTTGTTATAAAAAAGAGCGTTTACTTAAATGTTTGTATCTAAAAAATGTATAAGCATACAAATGTTTTTAAATCTATCTATATATATGTAAAAATAGGAAAAAGCCGTTAGGCTAATAATCCAAATGTCTTTAGTACTTTTGTTTTTATTTTTTAAAAACAGTGCTCAATACATAAGTAGAGCCATAATTATAATTATTTTTAAAAAACATGATTCCATTCCCACATAAGAGTTCTCATGTTTCAAAAATGGAAGCTAAAAAAACAACTCTCTTTTATCCTCAAGCAAATTTTGGAATAACTAATCTTGAAATTTACGGAGCTTTGTAAGCATATACATTCGTAATATTAATTACATGAAAACGGTGAAACCAATTATTTTAATAAGGTGCAAAAGGGTGAACATATTGTATCAACATATTAGTTACTTTCGGAAAGAGGTTAAGTTAATGTAGGTTCTGGTGTCTACTTTCAAGCGAATGATGACATCATTTCAAGCATATCGTCTGTTTCAACGTCAGAGAGTTGTTGGCGATTATCGTTACGCCGTTAAATTCGTATTTGTATACCCTATTTTTTTCTAAAAGGGTTGTTTGTATATAAATACATCGTATTGAACTACAGTTTGTTTTTTGGCGACTTTATAAAGGCTGTTTTTTTATCTTATGATTGGGTTGAGCTTTTAAACCTTTTGCTTGAAATTGTTTATAGACTATGAAATTTAAAATTTTTTAAGGTAATTATTTAAGGCGAAAATTTGTTGATGTCGGCAAAAAACCGTTAACTCGTGTCTATGATTTAATAATTTTTCGTTTTTTACAATCACATAATTTTTCATTATTTTTGTCTAATTTCAGTTTACGGTTTTTATCAATAATATTTTGGCATGTGTGTGCTTTCTAGGATTTTATTGTTGTGTTTTTTATGATTCTTTCTAGATTTTCAGTGCAGCTGTAACTTAATTTTAAGGTGTTTTTATTAAATATCTTTCTAAGTCTGCTATCAGTAGTAAAGTGTTTTTCAATTAAAGCTAGGAATTTTTGTCCTAGCTTAATATTAACCATTTGGTTGAATGGAGATGTATACCAAATGATTTTTCTTTTCTTGGTTAGTCCTATTGTTTCTATAATTAATGTTAGATTTTTTTGTATTCACTATTTTTAGAGCTGTGTTGTAAAAATGACTGTGTTGTTGGAAGATTTCTTCATTTGCGGAGTTCATACTGATTCATTTCTCTACTGATAAGTGTATATGTTTAATTGTAGATGGAGGGTGGTTTGACCTAGGATGTACATACAAGGGGTTACCGTTAGTTTTTTCTGTAAAGTAAGTATACGTTGTTCATTAAGTCCAAAGTTACGTCGAGGAAGTTTACCCTTTTCAATTTTGTATTGACTGTAGTTTTTAAATTTAGTTTTCTATATTCACTATATATTATCTTTCTAATTTTATCTATTTTATAATTTGTGGAACTCCTCAGTACCATGAGCCCGTCATCCCTGTATAGCTCGATGTCCTTAATATCTAATTCACGGTGCGCTGTTAGGTTGTATAGTATAAATAGACCAACAAGACTGCAGAGTCTAAAGATCCCACGGTGATGTCAAAATGGTCTTCAGTGGTTTTAATCCATTGGTACCCATTATGAATGTGGAAGATCTCTTGATATTGACTGGTAATAATCGAAAATATCGAACTGTATTAGGGTGCAATCAAGCTTGTTGCTGAGACTAGTGAACCGATTGATGACTTCTTTGGTATTAATCCAAAGTGTTAATCCAAGTTGGTTTTTAATTTGCTTAGTAATCATTTCTAGGATACTTTTGCTTATCTTTCCGATGTCACGTCGGGTTTGGTTTATTATTCTAGTAGTAGGGTTTTCCACAATATCTGGTTTGTGGTCCTTAAGAGTGATGCAGCATTCCTTTTCAGCAAGCTTTCCTACCCTATCACTTATCTTTAATTTATCAGTAATAATTTGACATGTTCTGTTTATATTCTCTACCATATTTACGTTGTTATTAT
>OZ010592.1:11183178-11193178 GCA_963932145.1 Acanthosepion lycidas | reverse complement strand
TGGAGAGTCATGATCGGTAAGGTCTTGAAAGGACATGCAAATAAAAGAAGAAAAACCTGAACATGTGTACAAGATTCTAATTTTGATTTACTTTATAACGGTTCTATGTATACCACTGTTACTTCGCTTATGTAACTTAAACGTTCGTTATGCCCTAATACATAAATATATTTTGTCCTCAGTTGAAGGATAGATATAGAATTGCGCCTCGACAATATATCCACTCAGGGGACCAACGAACAAAATTCTACTATTGATTTTAATAATCTCTTATCGTCTGTTAGCTTTTTCTGTCAAGTACACTTGATTAAAATTTCCCTAAAGAGAAGAGTTCAGATTAGAATTACTGAATACACAGATGTTCCCGAAAGAAAGAAATCGGATTGTTCTAACTTCAATAACATTTCTTGAGGCAGAATTGCAGTCGGAAATACAAGCAAAGAGGAAGAAAGGGAAAAAGACATACACTTAAACAAAACATCATCATGCAATGTGTACAATTAATTGTGTTTCGTGAGATACGGAAAATAAGAGAGAGGTAAGTGTGTGAATGAAACAGAAATAAAGAAAGAATCAGGGACAGAGAAAACCTCGGGCAGGCAAAGCTAATTATGAATCATGATTAGGTTGTGACACGTATTTATTTCAGTGTGTTCTATACCATAGAGCAACTCATAGTGCAAGTAAAGGCAAAAACTAGAGGCCTATTTTAAAACGTTTGAATTTCAGAAATTTAAAAAAAGTAAAACATTATTCTTGATAAATATATTTTTCATTTTTTTTTTTTAGAATAGAAAATATATTTCTTTTATTTTATGTATTCACTGGTAAATATACGAGAGCCTTCATAAAAACAAAACACACAAAAAAAAAACGGAAGGCACATTTACTGTATTGAGACTCTCAACTACACAGGCCGGGAGACATATATGCATATTGTTTAAAAAACAGCTGTTTACTAAAACACGGCTATCTACTAAATATAACATTTAAAGTAATGAGAAATAATGTTGGATTATCTATGAATTCCACACACACACACACACACACACACACACACACACATATATATATATATATATATAAGATAACGATATATATATTTTATATATCATGAACAGTATTGGGAGAATTGTATGACAAGGGTAAAAAGTTTAACTACATTATTTTCATAACTCGGACTGTTATCCTCATCTTTATTGTCATATTCACAACGTTTCAGCCGTTATACTCTCCGGCTTTCTTCAGGTGACCCAGTGGATAAAGATGTTGGTTAGATCCAGTGACTATACCCACAAAGTTGTGAGTTCAATAACAGACTACAGAAGTGGTGAACCAAAACATGGAGAATTGAATTAAAGAAAAATAACTAAGACATCCGTAAGAAGCATGACACGTGGTATTAGAACAATCTACCCCGGTGGACCAAAAAGGGTTCGGTTCGAAATTCCTGAAGAAAGCAGCAGCGTACGTATTGTGAACATGGCAATGATGATGATGATAACAGCCTGAGTAATGTAAAAAATGCGAGTAATCATAATACCTCATTTTAGAGATAAAGACATCTGTTGCAAAAAGTTTACTTGTGATGTTGGTAGGAGTGTTGGTAATCTTAGAATTTTTTTTATCAGTCAAATTCATTTAGAGTCATTTCCCTTTTCCTTTCATGCCTATTGTAATTACCGTATTATTTCAAAATTCCCCTGCGTTTTATATACCATTTAAAATTCGCGACAGTCGGCCGAAATTAGCTACACAGGCCGGGAGACATATCTGGCAACTCCTATTAGCTTAGACATTAGAGCAACTTTTATATACATATTGCCATTATTTTAAAGGCTATTATGCAGATTAAAGAAATGTTAATCATTATATTAATTTCATCACTATTTACATTATTCGGACTATTGTCCTCATCTTTGTCGCCATATTTATTACAACGTTTCGGCCGTTGTACGCTCCGGCCTTCTTCAGGTGGTTAATATGTCGAGCCCTTTATTTCGCTTATTTTCGGTAGACTGTTCTAGTTCCACGTGCCATGTTTAATGGATGTCAATTATCAGTTATCTCCTGTTAAGTTCTTCACTGCCACAACCGGGTATTGAACTCACACTCCTTGGGTCCTGTCACTGGATATAACCAACGCCTTTATCCACTGTGCCATGTGTTCTGTACATACATTTCTGTCTATTAGAAACCTAATGGCTTCAGCAACCGTTTTTACCAGTGCTCATATTGCAATTTTTTGCTGTTATCATTACATGTTTTTACCAGAGCTCATATTGCAACTTTCGTTGTTATCGCTTTTCTTTGGCACTCCTTATTACCGGTTCCCATAGTGTATTCATTTCTATGCTTGGTCAGATGAGGAGATTTTGGTGGCCTAACCATCTGAAGAAAGCCGGAGCGTACAACTGCCGAAACGTAATAAATATGGTGACAAAAATGAGGACAATAGTCCGAATAATGTAAATAACGTACATAATACATCATCTCAGAAATATAGACAGATAATTTCATCACGTTTAATATTAGTACTTTCTTTCGCTGAAATTATATGCAATAAATTCAAATTATATAATTTTTAAAATTTAATTTTTCCATTAATAATTTTCTTGCAATAACTTTCGGCTGCATTGGTATAAATACAATTATAATTTTTATATGCTAATTATTCCAATAAGACGTTAACAAGACGCAGGTTGTACAGATCCTATAAAGGATAAGGTAAAGTTTTTTATAGGCTCGTGTTCGTTTTTTCTTGTTATTTTTCGTTTAGTTGTAATCATGGCTTGTTTAACCAAAATAATACCAACTTATCAATATTCCTGAAGACGTTGAAAGTCAAACTGAATGATATATTTCACTCATTTGGCAGATCTATGGTCCCAACATGGAATATTTAAAACAAAAATGATGGACACATGAACAAAAGCAAAATAAATTAAATATACGAAAATATATATTTTAAAGAAATAATTTAAATTTAATATCTGACATACTCCTTCTCCTAGGTGCGTTTGTGTAGTTAATCGTTGTAAACATTATTATAGTCCGTAATATCGTAAAAGACTAAAGGCGTCATATGGAATTTTTTTCCATTTTGCAAGTTTTTCCCTATATATATATATATATATATATATATATATATATATATATATATATATATATATATATATATGTGTGTGTGTGTGTGTGTGTGTCAAGAGAGTACCTTAATCGCAAGATCATCTACAGTAAATTTGCGACCTAGCTCTTACAACATTTCACCATTCCTGGAAGATCTTCTAATACCACAGTGTGGAATACCTACCGTATTTGACGGCATATAAGACGCACGTGTGTATAAGACACACCCCAATTTCAGCAAGCCAAATCAAGAAAATATTAATAATTAGTAAAATTAGTAAAATTATTAGTAAATGGTACTGCCAGGTTATATTTATGAGGTATTATTCATTCTACAAAACGTAGGTTTCTCTTTCATTCAAAGTTAATATTTTTGCAAATGAATTGATTATTTTGGAAACAAAAGTCTGTCTATGCCTGGTCAAAAACGTTGTCTTTAAGCATGACAACTTGATGGAATGTCACAGTATCATTTTTTAAATAGTCTTATTTATCTAATAATATAGAAAATAAGTTTTAAAATTAAAATAAAATAAAATATTTAAAACCTATCTTCCCGACTTCAAGTTTTGCAGTTTCCTTTCAATATCTCCTTTAATTGGCACATGAATACACATAGAACAGCATGTAGATGTTCTAAGCACTAAAAACAACAACTAGCTGCTTCCTTAGATGGAAACAGCGAGTACCACTGTCAGTTGAAATTTATAATTTATTTTATTAATTTCACCTCAGTTAAGGTTATAATGCTACTAAGACGCAAGGTGTAACTCGGAGTGGAAGAGAATGAGAAAGCTTTATTGAGTAGAAAGGACTATAAATGATCCGGAATCAGGAATATAGAACATGGTGATTGGGGTTGCATTTCAGTCTTTAAAGATCGTATCTTACAAGGAAGCAAGAAGTTGGAACAGAGTACCATGGCTAAGAAATGCTAGAAACAGAAGTATTAGAATTGAATATATAGTTATATCTATCTATTCCAACAATAAAACAAAGAAAATTAGTTGCCAGTCAAGTAGCAACGCTTAAATTGATGTGGTCATGATACCAGTAATGAGAGCTCATTAGAAAAAAAACAATATAAATATGTATACAAGAATACAAGAAAATAGATATTTGTCTGTGTTTGTTATATAGAATATGGATTCACGTTGGAGTAAATGGATGCACCGTGGCGTAAGTACACGCAAGGTGGAGTGAATGGAGTGTGGTGAAGACCCACTGGAGTAGGTGGAGGTTTGTTGGATTAAGTAGACGTACGGTGGAGTAAGGGAACATAAAATGGAGTAAATGGATGCAAGGTGAGTAGGCGGAGGCAAGGTGGTATAAGTGGAGGAATGGCAGAGTAAATGGAGTACGGTGGAGGCACAGTGGGGTAAGTGGAGGAATGGTGGAGTAAACGGAGTGCAGCGGAGGTAAGGTGGGGTAAGTTGAGAAATGGTGGAGTAAACGAATTGCTGTGGAGTCACGGTCTGGTAAATGGTGGATTTGGCGGAGGCGGTGGAGGTACGGTGGGATAAGTTGAGGAATGGTAGAGTAAACGGAGTGCGGTGGAGGCACGGTGGGGTAAGTGGGGGAATGGTGAAGTAAACGAAGTGCTGTGGAGTCACGGTCTGGTAAATGGTGGATTTGGCGGAGGCATGATGGAGTAATGTGGAGGGACAATGGAGTTAACAGCTCAAATTTGAGGAATCAGAGTGCCGAGTTCGAATTCCGGTTGAGTTCATAGCATTCCCATGCGTGCTAATACTCTTGGGAAATGTATGAATCGATCTCATCTAACCAAAGCTATGGGTGAAATATCAGAACAATCTGGGTTTTATAGACTTGTACTCCAACAAAACTCGAAAAAAGGGACTCTGAATTTAAAAATCTGCATACATTTAATAGTTGTGAATTCAAGTTTTCCGTGAAACCCCTACTATGAATTTATACGTCCGAATGAATATGATCTATGCTACGCTTAGTCCGCTTTCTTAAGGATGCGACGAGCTCTGACACAGATTTATGTTCACCAAAAGTCCACGTTTCTCGAAAATGCAATTCATAAAAAATAAAATCGATGATAGAAAGAATAAGATTTAAAGGTTGTTTTATGTAACACTAAAGTGGACAATAAGGAATTGGAAAAGAAGTTGTCATATAGAACAACAGAGTGTAATAGCAAGAGCACAATTAGCAAAGTGAGAGAATCTGATAATGCTGTAATTGTGTCTGAAACCATTTGAAGAATATAAATAGATTGATACGTTTTTTTTACGGTTTATCAAGCCTTTGAAGGTAATTTAAATCAAAAATATTTTTAATTTGTAAGAAGTTTTGGAAGTTAGATAATAATGGTTTACTGATGCATGACTTAAATAATTAACCCATAGATAGGAGGAGAAGATATTTGCGCGTAAATGAATATAACGAACGCAACTAAAATTAGAACTCGGTTCTCCGATTAACAATTTTGAGTCATTATAGATTACACCATCCGCACACCCAACTTACAGCACTGGTATTCCCAAGCGGTGCCCCATCTAGGTACTAATAAGGTTGGGCGTCGCTTAACTATGGTGATGGAGCCGGTGTTTAAATAAGATGAGGCTGTAAGACTAGCGAATATAGAGGCGCAATTATGAAAAGCGGGGACAGTCGGTGTGAGCAGTGAAATTGGGCTAGAAAATACCCAACAGCAAAACATTTGAAATAAAAGCTCCCAAGCTGAAAGTCTATCTATATCGGGCTTTTTTTTCTCTCTCTCTTTATATATATATATATATATATATATATATATATATATATATATATATATGTATATGTGTGTGTGTGTGTGTGTGTGTGTGTGTGTGTGTATACAGCTTTTAAGTCCACATATTGCGTAACAGGATCTCAGGAGATTGCAAGAGGAATATTTACTGGCGCTTTTCGCAATTGTCTTTCGTCTCTTTGCCAGTCAATAAGAGAGATTTCAAAATTTCTGATACCACACTGGCACACACACACACAGATACACACACACACACACATATATATATATATATATATAAAATTATTAAAAAGTTATTGGTCAGAGTTGAATGAATCAGACTACGAAACGGTAGTATTAAAAAGTGCTCAATACGCGTATAAAGAAAATATAATAAAATGAAAAATTTACAAGCAGAGCTTTTACATTTAAAAAAAAAAAAAGAGATCGTCCGATCACGCTACCTTGCTTTCGAATTTTGGGTATCTTAAGGCGATTCAGAGTAGATAATTTTCGAACGCTTTATTATTTAAAAATAAATAAACTCACAATGCGAAGCGTAATAGAAGGGGAGGAGAAAAGCAAAGTTATATGAAATGGACATACTTTCATCCTGGTAGTACAAACTGAAAAGGAGATTTTTAGTGTGTGATCAACAGGTCATTATTTCTAATGTCTTATTCAGAAGGTTTTTCTGGTCTGTAAATATTATTATTGTCAATTTTTCTTCCTGGCAAAGATTGTAGATATCACTATGGTTGTTGCAAGGTTTAGAGTTTTTACAAATTTCACAGTTTACAATCGGAACTTTGCCATTGTTTTTGAATTTTCACACATGGCTGCGAAGTTAGACAGAATGCTTAAGTCTTCCTAGCTTGAATGATCCCTTGTGGTTACATCTCCACTTGAAGCTGCCTTCAGTACATCTTGGGTATATTTTGGTCTGACCATATGTATCTTTTATTGCTGCTTTGTAAATTATACCTTCAGTTTTGCAAACTCCATCTAGTGGACATCAACGTTTATTTCTACAATTACATCCTTCGCTGTTAACGATATTTTGCTGCACGTTAGTTTTGAAATTTCATATAGGAAGCTACGGTTAAAATAGCCTAGGGTAACGTCATGCGTAACAGTTAAGTGGGATGAGACGGCACCAAAATAATGCGTTTTATACACATATTGTGTGTATATATATATATATATATATATATATATATATATATATATTCTCTCTCTATCTATATAAATATATATATGTATTCTATATATGTATATATATATATATATATATATATATATGTATATATATATATATATATATGTATATGTATTCTATGTATGTTATATATACGTGGTCCTTATTGAAAAGTGCTCAATATCAGTGATAGAGTTAACAGTTTGATAATCTCAAAAGCGTGAAATCCAGGTTTACAAACTCATATCCATACAAATGAATATATCAATACCAATATATATATATATATATATGTGTGTGTGTGTGTGCGTGTGTATATATATATATCTATATATCTATATATATATATATATATGATGTATATATGTGTTTGTGCGCTTGAAAAATTCACATGTAAATAAAATATATATGTAAATATGGTATTTTATACCAGTAAGCCACTGCAGACTCCAGAATTTACCCGAAAAGGAAATATACATTGAAAGCACATCCAAATGCCTCTAATATCCTCACAGTTTCATCGACAGAAAGCCATACATAATTTTCGATAACAAAAAAATTAATAAGAACAAGACCAATAATAAGAAACTTGATTAAAATAACCATAGACGATCAGCTAGCAACTCTTTAACATGTACTATTCAAAACATATATCCAATCTTATCAATATCAAAATAATTACATCAACCTCCAAAACTATTTTGGACATGATCAGAATAAAAAATATCCCTTACAATAGATTCTTGAATTATGCAGAAATTAAAAATAAAACGTATTTATAATCATAAAAAAGGACTTCTCCATAGCAATTTAACCAATGCATTAGTTATACACAGAAATAATTGCAACCACATTTTTTTTTATCTCAATAATGCTATATTTATTAAAGAGAAAATAACTTATTTAAATGAAAAGTTCTTGAGAGTGCAATTATTGATTGTGCCTTAAACGTAATTATAGGCTGTAAATTCTCAAGTTCTCTCACACACTGTAAAGTTTTTTTTTTGTGATATTTTCACCACAACGAGTGAAATGATAACAACAAAAATGATACGAACCAAAAAATGGTCCACTTCAGATAGAAACGAAAAGACTGTCACAGATATATGTATAGGTAGACTTATAAAAATACGGAAAAAAACAGTGCTAATAATATAATAGTATTTTTCGGAAGATAGATATGAAGAGACTGACAAAGATAGATAAAGAGATAGATAGATATGAAAAGAGAGAGATAGATAGACAGATATGAAAAGAGATAGATAAGAAGATAAATATGCATGAGACTGAGACATATCGATAAGTAAAGAGTGATATATATATATATATATATATAAATATATATATATATGTGTGTGTATATATATATATATATATATATATATATATATATATATATATATATATATATATACATACGTATATATGGATAGATAGATAGATATGAAGAGACATATAGTTAGATAGATAGATACGAAGAGAATAAAATAGACACATAGATGAGAAAATAAATATGCATGAGACTGAGTCATATATATATGTCTCAGTCTTTATTTATTCATATGACTCAGTCTCATGCATATTTATTTTCTCATCTATGTGTCTATTTTATTCTCTTCGTATCTATCTATCTAACTATATAAGTCTCTTCATATCTATCTATCTATCCATATATACATATGTATATATATATATACAGAGAGAGAGAGAGAGTGAGAGATAGATAGATAGATAGATAGATACGAAGAGACTTATATAGACAGATAGATATTGACATTAACAGGTTGAGATATATACATATGAAAAATTGAGATAGATGTGAACACACTGAGATAGATAGATAAAAAGAAAGAAAGCAGGTAAGATAGATAGATAGATAGATAGATAGATAGATAGATAGATAGATAGATAGTCTCTGTTACTATTTCATGTATTCGACTTTGTGTCAGTAGACAGGGAAATATAATAATTTTATCAAAATTCGGTTAGCAGCCTAAAAGTAGTTGACATTTTCCTCAGCATTGTTTTATTTCTCTTTTTGATTTTATTATGTCAATGAGACAACCTATCAGAATTATTGAAAAAATAATCCAGACATACCATCTTTATATGGATAGAAAAAACAAATTTAGTCATCACTCCCACTTCAACGAGAGCAATAAATATATTGTCTGGACCTTCTCCTCTCTAAATTGATTTTTACTGCGAATTTTCAATATTTAATAATAGACATTTCGATTCCCAGTTCTAGCCAAATCAACGAGCAGGTTTTCAGGTTTCTTTCGATTCAGTGTTTATATGACTACGGAAGGAAGTACAAAACTGAAAGTGATTGATATCGTCCACTTAAATATATATATATATATATATATATATATATATATATATATATATATATATATATATATAATGTAATGAAAAACAAACCACTTTAAGGTACCATTACGATAATTTATTTCACCTAAAACCTTTTTTAAGGATTCAGGATCAACAGGTAAAACTTCCAACAACGAATTGAGAGGAAAAATGGGATTAGAAATTGGTGGGTAGTGCAATTTTTGTAATTTAATAGAGGGGGTTGAGAGTGGTACTTAAACAGACAATATAAAGTATAGGGAGGGGTTAATTTTATATCTCTCTTAAGTATGTTTTATATTGGAGTAGGAGGAGTGACAGAACCTTGACCTATTTAGATGGTTAATAAAACGGAAATGAAATGTAGAAAATGTATACAAGTGAGTCTTATGGTAAAAAGAGAGATAGGGGGGGAAGAGAGATGGAGTTGTTATAATTTTGTTTTAACAAAATTATGTAAAAGATAGTTTATAATGTTTGATAGAAAATGCGATGTCTGAAAAAAATTTTGTTATTACCTTAAATCCTTAATTTTTTAAGTAAATAGTTTCAGCACTAAATATAACTATTATTGTAATAAA
>OZ010592.1:10980678-11180678 GCA_963932145.1 Acanthosepion lycidas | reverse complement strand
TTTACCGGAATACGTTTGCACATACGGAGACAATTTAACCCTCGGAAGATGGTTTCAGTTAAGAGTGAAATTATTTTGGAAAATAAAAATTATTTAAAAGAAGATTTTAGTATTTTTCTTAATCTGTTTTCTACGCCTACCAAGAAATTGATTCGTGGACTCGAAAGGATTAAACAAAAAGACAACATCAATTATTTAATCATACCTCTCTGAATATATATATATATATATATATATATATATATATATATATATATATATATATATATATATATGTGCGTGTGTGTTTGTACTTACACACACACGCGCACACACACACTACACGCGCGCTCACACACTACACACACACACATATATATATTTATATATATATATATATATATATATATATATATATATATATATATATATATATAACGGAAAGACCTTAATCACCTGGACTGGATTGCAGCATACTAACCTCCCTTTTAATCACGCACCCTATCGAGCTTCTGTCAACAGTGTATAACATTCTTAGCCTGGATCACGGTCATCAAATTAACATTAAAAAAAAAAATAAAAAACAAAACGTTACTCCACCTCAACAACTCTACTTATCTGTTCTACTTGAATATTATAGACAGTACTTAAATGTGGATTTGAATTTTGTGCCTTTTGAATTTTCGCCATAATGAAAGAAAATTCCTCGTTTTCTTTCAGTGAGAGTCATTTTTATAAGGCCTGAGAGTCATTCGAGGTAGAGAGTTACGTTAGGATGTCATTTGTGTGTATATGTGATAGAGATAACAATTAACCCTAACCTTGAACCCGTTAAGGTTGTTGTGATCGAGGAAAGATCCTGCAGGGGGTGGATTTCACAAGGCATTGGTTTGCGGGTAGAAGCTCCTCGAGTGGAATATGGAGGGAATGTAAATGGTTTTCTACTAGGCTAGTAGCATCGTGTGTTCTTACCAAGAAGGTTTGACATGACAGGACTAAGGAAAGTAGTTCATCCACTTATCACATACGGCCTGTGGGTGAGGTCTTGAAGGGTGGAGAATAATTCTTCAGCTTCAAGTGCCCGGAGACGCTTTTTAAAGCAATCGGAAGCATCATGATCATCTGTCATCTAGTTTTATTTTCGTCTCTTTTTTCTGAGATCCCTTAGAACTTAGTGGATCTATCTCACCTACAGGGTGACGTCTTGGCAGCTTCAGCCCGGATAGAACTACAGTACTCCATTTATAAATAACCGACAGAATGCACTACCCACAATACACCACTGACCCATATATATAAATAGCAGAGAAAAAAACCAACACTCGCGACCTGGCGATTGCGTCTAGCATGAAACAGCCTGTCGCCTCTGACTGTTGACTTTAATATTCACTTTTATATTTACATACGCCCTATGATATTAAGGAATTTATCCCATAAATATAGTACACCTTAAAACTATATTTCTTCGTATATATATATATATATATATATATATATATATATATATATATATATATAGAGAGAGAGAGAGAGAGAGAGATAGAGAGATAGAGAGAGAGATAGATATATAGATCTCTGGTTTGCATCGGGAGATATGGCTTTGCCGTATATAGAACATAGAATAAGGAATATAAATTAGATAGATAGGTATATAAATACACAGAATGAGACAGATAGATAGAAAGATATAAAGGAAAAGAGAGGAGGAGATAGATGCTAGATAGATAGATAGATACAGAGAGATAGAGATAGATAGATAAGGACAGAGGCAATGATATCTATCTATCTATCTATCTATCTATCTATATATATATATATTCATATACGTTTCATTAAATAATATAGACAAGTGTAGTCTATTTATGTAAATTCTTTTCGTAACATCTGATAAGCATTAAACGAAGAAAAAAAATCACAATATTAATCTATATTTTTTAATCTAAGCTTTCGGCTTACATTAGTCATTATTAAATATGTCAATTACTGTACAACATATTAAGCAATATACAGACAAGACAGTGATGATAGTCTGTGATTATTTACATAGACGATTTCTAAGCAACGATAAACACGCGCATATAAGACGCTAGAAGCGAAAATCGCACCGCATCTCATGACGTCACACATGACCTCATGAGAGTGAATTGGAGAAGTATGAAGTATGGAAAACCAATGGTATAAACCAATGGCTTCTGTTACCAATTATAGACATTTAAGGATATTTGTAGAGATTCCATAGTTGATTTTGTTTAGGTTTCAACTGTTTGATGTATAATGCTTCAAGGATTTTTAGTTTTTGTCCATTTTTTTCATGTCGAAGTATAATTGTGTTTTCGACAAATATTTTACGGAATTGTGTGTGCGGGCAGGCATGTTGTTTTAAATGCCTAAAAATGTTAGAGTTTTCATTCAAATGTAGTGTCAAGCGTCGTGAAAGCGAGTTTGTGGTGTGACCAAAATAAATATTATTTAATTCGTTGGAAATACACTCTCCCAAAGGGCACTTGAATTTATAAACTATGTTGGTTTTTTGCAAATTGCTAACCGGGGGAGAAGAATCATTGCGAAGAATTAAGTTGGATATACAAGATTTAGTGTAGTATATGATTAATTATTTTTTTTGCTAGGATCTGTTGTTGATATATTAGTATTTACTAATTTTTTTAGTATATTTTCATCTTGTTTATAATTAGTATACATTTGATTACGATATAGGAGATTAATATGTTTGAGATCAGTAGAAGCAGTATTATGTAAAGTTTGCTTAGTATTGAGATTTCTAAGAAAGCATCTTATTTGTTCATATAGTTTGGAAAGCTATTATTGATAAGTGTCTGTTTTATATTCTTTAGTTCGCTGTAAAAAATCTGTTTTGTGGATGACTTGTTTCTGCACGATGTATTAGATTCTTTATAATTGCTATTTTGTAGTAATATGGGCATTCGCTCTTGTAGTTAAGTGTACATGAATTTATGCTGGTAGGTTTTTTTGTATGGCGAAATAGTAAATTTGTTATCATTTGTGTTTATCAATATGTCAAGGAAGGGAATTTTATTAGTAGTATTGAGTTCATATGTGAATTTAAGGACAGAATTATTTTAGAAACGTTTTTGAAGTTGAAGAATTTCATCTGTATTTTTAACTAACATAAGGATATCATCAACATATCTTAGGTAGATGGATGTTTTTTTTTTAAATGTGTAAATAACTTATTTTCGTGGTTCGACATGTAGAAATTGCTAAATGTCGGAACCAGAACTGAACCCATGGAGACACCATCATGTTGTATATATATATATATATATATATATATATATATATATATATATATATATATATATATATATAAATATTTTATTATTATTATGATCGAAGAAAGGGACTTCAGTAGTACAAGCTAATGGTAGTTTTCTTAATATATTAGGATTAATTTCAAGTGGGGGTAAAGATGAGTTACTGTATATATTTCTTATAATTAGGTCAATAGTTTCACTAACAGGGACATTGGTAAATAAGTTTTCAACATGAAGTGAAACCATGATTTCATTGTCAGGTTTTTCACTTTTTAGGATTTGGATTACTTCTAATGTTCACTTAACACTGTATTAACAATAATATATATATATATCTACAACGTGAGCTTATCAGACGTTATGAAAAGAATTTACATAAAACAAATAGACAACACTTGTCTATATTATTTAATAAAACGAGTATGAATGAAAAGACGCTGCCTAAATACACACACACACACATATATATATATATATATATATATATATATATATATATATATATATATATATATGAATGAAGAGATGGAGATAGGTAGACAAATAGGTAAGTAGAAAGGAATGAAATAAATAACCAACATATAAATGCAGTATTCACACACACACACACACACACACACACACATATATATATATATATATATATATATATATATATATATATATATATATATATATATATATATATATATACATGAGACTGCATTTTAATATAGATAAACAAATGAGACTCTTAGGAAGACTTTTATGAAAAAGTAAAAAAAAACAATGAGTAAAATTAAATACTTTTATCTTGCCACAAATAGAAACCTTTTAAGAAAATGATTTAAGTCTGGTAAGAATAAATGTTTGAAAGTATATTTATTTATTTTTTTTTTTTTGCTAAATAAACAGGAAAATGTCTTATATAAACTTTTTCTTATTGGCGTCCTTTTAAGGTTATGATTGCTCATTGTAACCATGAATATTCATCAATGTCAATAGGGAATCTTATTCTTACTTAGTCATTGCCGTAGTCACCAGGGCCAATTTCTGAATGTTCAGCACTTATAAGGAAAAGGTGTTGCCTTAATAAGAGAATCGATTTTTACTCTTTCCCAATGTCCGAAGATGGTGGACATCCCGCAAATTCATATTTACTGAGTTTAACATGACAAAATACGGATTGCGCATTAAGGTCCATCGAGAACAATAACATATTTAACAGAAGCGAGGACATTTTCATATTTATGTATCAATTACGTCTGGGAGTTAATAGAAATATAAGTTTACTGGCATCTTAACCATATGAACAGTTGTAGTTATTTAATTACTATGGCTAAATTAAGCTTGAACGCCTGGAATTGTTGAACATTTTTTTTTTTTAACTTTAATGTTCCTTTCCAGAGGCCCTACTGTTTCTAGGCCACTTTTGATTTTCTGGTGCTGTTTTTTACCTGAAACGTAGTCAAGACTAATTTTCTAAAGGATATTGTGTCCGGCATTACATTTCTTATTACAATACACGATATTTTAGTGGCTACACTTGTAATTTTTTTTTATTGAACATAGAAAAGAATAACCGGTGGAAATTGAAACGTCGTAGTAAATTTTCTGAAACAAAATTGAATAGATTCGCAGAAATTCTGAACTTAATTTCTTTTCCTTAACAGGAAATTGTAATTTTGGCCAATAATTTAAGAAATATAAAATTTTGATTCCTTTCGGGGTCACACTTTTTCTTTTATAAAACGTCTCAATTTAAATTATTAATTACACGGTTTAATAACATTTCACAAACACACACACATATATATATATATATATACATACATATATATATATATATATATATATATATATATATATATATATATATATATGTGTGAATTTTAATCCATGAAAAAAAGGGAATGTAGCATCAAAAACTAGTCGACGTCCGAAACAGTTTTAATAATATCAGCAACATTTGCCTACATCCTGCGAACAGAAAACTATAGTAGGGCTCATTTTGGGCTGGTCTGTTTTTTGGTGGCCGTTAATAATTAATTATAACTGAAGACGTCAGTGTTAAAATAAAACAGTATTTAATTACAACCACAAATAAATACTTAACAAGAAGAAAGAAGTAAAAGTCAAATTAACCATTTCAGTGAATACCTTGTTAGTAGAGCAGCTCGGCTTAACATCCGGTAAGTCAAAAGCCAAATCATCGACTCACAATAATTCACAAATAATTCGATTGGATAGTTTCACTGTATAGTCACGTAATAATCACTCAATAGTCACTCAATAATCCCCACAGTCAGTAGGATGACACCTCTATTTATACACCTGGCAGAAAACATATATTCATAAGTCAAGATTGTCACGCACGAACCTCGTTGTCGGTAGATACTCATTTTCTTCCTATATGAAATTGTTCTAAGTTGGATTTCTAGTTAGTTCGACGTCCTCTGACACTGCTTTGAACCAGAGGGTAAGAATCAAATTTAATAGAAAAATAATATATTTCTTTATACTTTAAACTTGTAAAAAAACGGTAGTCGCTACCTTCTTTCCATATTCGTGGTGGGTGTGTTTTCGTGTATGTGCGTGTATATATATATATATATATATATATATATATATATATATATATATATATATATATATGTATATGTGTGTGTGTATGTATGTGTGTGTGTGTGCGTGCGTGCTGACGGCAATATAAGACGTCATTGCATGCTGGCGTCTGTTTTTCTCAAGATTCATGAATTTAAACCGAGAAAAATAATAGCGTTTTCTCGGCCACATTTGTCTGCTCACATCTTCTACTCAACACTGCAATTTTCATAAAGGTTATGCGGTCAGAGCACTTTGCAATCGTATTTTAACTTAGACTAAGTAAAAGAAAAAAGTTTCATCCTGAGAATTTAAAATTTATCGACCAATTTGTAGCAAGCCGTTGTAATTTTTACTTATTTTTTATTAAAAAAATTGTTTTATTTTTGCTTTTTTAAATATATATAGATGTAATTGTTGTAGCAGGAATATAAATTCGTACGTGTGCTTATATTATTTTGGATTGTGTGTGGAAGAAAAGAGACTGTAAGATAGACAAGAACAAATTACATACGTAATTTTAGATGCAATTCTTTAAAAATGAAACCGCCTGTTCGGTTTTTACTAGCGTCACTCTTCAATTATCTTACAGTCATCTTAGCCACAATTACGTCTCCATTTTCAAAGCTTTTCAGAAACATTCTTTTTTATACTTTCTTTATTCCAGTGTTTGTCATAAACACCAGAAGAGTGGGTCCTACGCCAACCCACGCCATGCAAGTAAGCAACATAACTTGCATTCTAGCCGAACCTAACTCAGCTGCCAACATGCAGCGAAAATTACTACCTGTTTTATAAAAAATCAGGCCAGAAAAAAGGGTGGGGTGTTTAGCAAAAATGAAGTTATACGGGGGTCATTTGCTTTAAACATTTTCTCCGTTGACATTTTGTGCATGTTTTTATTGTCCTCGAAGACATTTTTGGAAATTAGGTCATAAGCTAAAATTTTTTTAAAAAGAAATCTAAACAAATGAGATTGTTTTTTCTTCTCTGAACAGATTTTTTTTCTCTATCTCGAAGAAAACAATCGAGACAATTTCTATCTGTCTATCTACTCAGCAGATCTATCTATCTATCTATCTATCTATCTATCTATCTATCTATCTATCTATGTCTGTTCATATATATCTCTGTCGTTTCATATCTATCTATCGCGTTCCGTTTCCTCTATCTAACGTCTCTCTCTGATTTTCTTAACTTTTTTTAATCATCTAATCCCAAACAATGTGATAAAGCCACTAAGAACTAAACGATCTCAGGAAAAAAAGATAGGGCAATAAACGAAAAAGATTCAAGATGTCAGATGAAGATAATTCTTCCGATTGTTTTCACAATAAATCATTTTCCATAAATTGGCCAACAATATGAATCCACGGACATTCGGTAGATTTCACGTAACTTTTATTAATGTACTGCACATTAATAGTGCACCTATGTCACTAAATCCCTTGAGGTTTCAAAAATATTAAAAACTGTAACCGGCTATTAATGTAAACCATGCAGTAATTGAAGAATAAACCATAACTTCGATAAAACTGGAACTGCAGGAATTCTAAATCAGCAAATGCCATCGTGGCCATTTCTTCGCATTTACCTCTATTTTCTTTCATATCCAATCTTTTCTTGCAGATCGTAACTCCTTCCGGCTTATTTAAAGCAAACATGTAGCAACGAATTTCAAAAACAACTATTCAAAAACGGATACATATTTACGTTCAACATAACAAGTCATTTTAGTGAAATAACGGTCGATCACGAACAGTCTTATGGCAAGTCACTCTACGAGTTCGACTGCTATCATATAACCCCACACAGCCTGCAAGATAGATCATGGGAGACTAAACCATTTTCCACAAAAGCCTTCCTGATAATGAGAGTAGGTAGACACCCAATAGTATTACAAGCAAGACCCGTCAAAGGACGAGGTGGCTATCTATCACAAATGGGATAGAATGGATACCATAGCTATGGAACGGCCCAGTATAGCGCAGCCATCGCTGGGAGAAAGCAATTTTTAACTGACACTTTCGATCGTCTTAGAAGTATTATTTGATGAAATTCTCGTTGCTTCTTAAACCCTAATCAGTTCATTCTATGATTGTTTCAAGGAAAACGCATGCTCACCATTTCTGTACACATTTTCTTTCTCTTCCTAATATCTTCACTCTCTCTTCGTCAGCAGCTGATTACCTAATTTCGGCTAATACTGGATGGTGACCCCCTCTTCAAGAAAACTAATCTCCAACACATCAACAATTGCATTATATCTCTACTCTTAAAGTTAGAAATAGTGCTAGCATGCTTCCTCAGAAACATAGTGGCTACTATCGAGCAGCCACAGGCCACAACAAACCTTAACCTCGTCTACTAACAGGTCACGAGCATAGGCAAGTTAGTATTGAAATTAATCGTTATGATTTCCGTAATTATGTCCATACATATCTGTTATCAATAGGAATTGTAAGGGAGTTGCCAAATATAACATTGGAGTCACTCCTCGTGAGATTTCCATGAAGTCTATCATTCCACGGCTGGGAATATTTTATATTACAGTCAGCCTAATCTAGCAAAATGCTAAAACAAACAAGCATTCAGATTAGAATTGAATAGAAATGGATTCAGACACGAATTGGCTAAGAATTTCTCAACGGCTGCAATCTTAAGATATCCGTCTAGGAGTAAAAATCGGATTTGTTTGTACAGATTTGGAGTAATCATTTGCTCGATCGGTGATTGGCTTGGCCCGTCTGTCTGTGTATCTGTCTACGTATCTCAGTCTGATAAAATCTATCTATCTATCTATGGTTTTTTAACGTTATGTTCATTCGAAGTCGAGTGTCTTCGTCTGCCCAACTCGCACAGTATTTACATTCTCTCCTCCTCATCTGTCTTCCATCGGTGACCATTTCTATTTCGTTCTGCCTTTCTCTTGGGCCAGTCAACTCTACAAGGTTTAGACAGAAACTGTTTAAACATTTTACATTTAATTAATTTTAACTGGCTTATTAAGAGCCCTAGATGTATACCGAGTAACGATCGAACTCGTTTGTGATATTTGTTCGCTAACAACTGCTCTAAACAAAGTTCCGCCTTCTTTGATATCAAACCTCTTATTTTATGCGTGTAGTGAAGCTAGAACTCATAACAGCTTTTGAGATGAACAGTAACCATTGTTCTACACTAGGCGCCCCATCTGGCGACCTAAACTAAATTGACTTTATTTGCTTAATGTTAAAACAAAACAAAAAAAAAAAAAAAGAAAAAGACTAAGTCCAAGCAATAAAGCGTTTTGGCATGAGTTATTTTCATAACTAATGTTTTAAAATTGTCAGATGAGAAAAAAAAAAAAATTAAAAGGTTTGTGATTTCCTTCCTCATTTTATTTATTAAGTGAGTAATGTGGAACAGAGGCAGAATGAGACAGGGACGGAGCAAAAAAGAGAGAAAATAGAGAGACTATTTGATCAAGATAAAAGAAGTTATTAAAAAAAAAGCCTCTGAACTTTCGTAAAATAAATGGAAATTTTTGTAACATTCAAGACAAATACATATTTATCAGAAAACATTCTTTTAAATTCCGAAGATGTTTACTTCCCACAAGTTTATTTTCAGCCTTCTAAGAAATGTCTGTTGATTCGAAATACAGTTTGTTTATTGTTCTTCAACTTCTTTGTTAGTCTTATGACTATATCAGTACATGCGTGCTCTCTCTATATTGTGTTTTTCATTAATAATACCGCCCTGGGTATGACGATAAACTGCATCCGCGTCCTGGGTATGACGATAAACTACGTCCAACAGCAAGGCCTCTGATCAGGAGGTTTTGAGGAGTGTGGACCCACCTCATAATTGCTACTGTTCCCAGATCCACCCTGACACAGGGTGGTAGCGCCTGTTACGGTCCCAGCTATCGGCAAATAGTTAACACTCAGATTACATCCGCGTCCTGCGTATGACAATAAACTACATCTGCGTCCTGGGTAAGACGATAAACTACGTCCAACAGCAAGGCCTATGATCAGGAGGTTTTGAGGAGTGTGGATGCACCTCTTAATTGCTGGTTTTCCCAGGTCTACCCTGACCCAGGGTGGTAGCACCTGTTAGGGTCCCAGCTATCGGCAAATAGTTAACACTCAGATTACATCCGTGCCCAGTGTATGAAGATAAACTACATCCGCGTCCTGGGTAAGACGATAAACTACGTCGAACAGCATAGCCTCTGATAATACGTTTTTGAAAAAATAATGTTGCCAGCTGTACGTTTTTGAAAAAAATAATATTACCAGCTATACGATTTTGAAAAAAAAAATATTACCAGCTATACGTTTTTGAAAAAGTAATATTACCAAACTATACGTTTTTGAAAAAATAATATTACCAGCTATACGTTTTTGAAAAAGTAATATTACCAAACTATACGTTTTTGAAAAAATAATATTACCAGCTATACGTTTTTGAAAAAGTAATATTACCAAACTATACGTTTTTGAAAAAATAATATTACCAGCTATACGTTTTTGAAAAAGTAATATTACCAAACTATACCTTTTTGAAAAAATAATATTACCAGCTATACGTTTTTGAAAAAGTAATATTACCAAACTATACGTTTTTGAAAAAATAATATTACCAGCTATACGTTTTTGAAAAAGTAATATTACCAAACTATACGTTTTTGAAAAAATAATATTACCAGCTATACGTTTTTGAAAAAGTAATATTACCAAACTATACGTTTTTGAAAAAATAATATTACCAGCTATACGTTTTTGAAAAAGTAATATTACCAAACTATACGTTTTTGAAAAAAATAATATTACCAGCTATACGTTTTTGAAAAAGTAATATTACCAAACTATACGTTTTTGAAAAAATAATATTACCAGCTATACGTTTTTGAAAAAGTAATATTACCAAACTATACGTTTTTGAAAAAATAATATTACCAGCTATACGTTTTTGAAAAAGTAATATTACCAAACTATACGTTTTTGAAAAAATAATATTACCAGCTATACGTTTTTGAAAAAGTAATATTACCAAACTATACGTTTTTGAAAAAAATAATATTACCAGCTATACGTTTTTGAAAAAGTAATATTACCAAACTATACGTTTTTGAAAAAATAATATTGACAGAAATGGATTTTTGAAAAAATAAAAATATTACCAGGAAAAAAAAAGTTGTCGGCATTAAATGACCCATTGAGGTTGATATGCCGTAATTCAAAACAAACCAAGCCAAACCATTAATAATATATTATTAACGTAGCTTCACCATAGAAGATTATTATGGTATGAGACTTCAATTTACATCAGTACGAATGAAGACACAGCGCGTAATCTAGTCACGTGCTTTAAGTATACATTCAGAAATTTTCATGTATGATTTTTTGTTGCTTCTACACATTTAAGAGGGTAGCAAAAGAAAGACAGAAAAAAGTAATATCCTTTAACTATAAGAATCTATGGGTGTCAACAAGAAAGGTAACCAAAAGTGCGACCACTGAACTGAGGGCATCAGAATCAATGAGTTGAAGAAATTTTAATTATCTAGGTAGTGTAATAACAGACGACAAAATATTCGAAGTTGAAAAGACCTTACAGAAAATATACAAAGTTTGTTTTGTTTTACGGCATCGATTATTTAATGCCAGCAAGATATTTATTACTGGTAATATGTTTTTCCAAAAATATATTGCTCATAAAGTTTTTATTTTCAAAAAGAGTATTGCTGATAATATTTTTTCTCCAAAAATGTATTGCAGGTAATAATTTTCTTTTCCCAAAATGTACTGCTGGTAATAATTTTTCCAAAAATGTATTGCCCGTATTAAAACCTATTTTGATACTTTCATAGTGTTTGACCACTTTTGAGAGGTTAACTGTTTACCCATCGATGGGACCCTGACAGCTGCTACCATCCCGGGTCACGGTAAACCTGGCAACATGAGCAATTAAGAAGATATTCCATGATCCTCAAAACCTCCTGATCAAAGGCCTTGTGTCGGATGTATTAGGGTGGTGCAAAAATAATGACGTGATATTGTCGTTTTTTTGACGTTAAAATACGTCAAAAAACGACATTATTACGTCATTATTAACCTAATAGTATAGCGTCCGAAATTTTATTGTTGATAACTCCAAAACGGTAGATCTTATCAAAATTCCTTTGTTATTTTCGAATTAAGCATGTAACTTTACAGCTAAAAGTAACTATTCGGGAAATTTTTAATAAGTTATATTCAGAATCAGAACGAGATAGATGGATTTACTGGGACAAATAATGATATGGAATTTCCAAAAGTTACAGGACACAGAAAATTGTGAATGGATGACGGAATGTGGAGTAAGAGGATTGGTAAAAAGACAAATATTAATATACCCGATCGGGGAGCTGTGATCGATCATGTCTTGAAGGGACATAGCAAGAGGAAGTTTTTTTTTAAGCGTTTCACCCCAAGCATGGCGGGAAGCCACTAGCACGGAAGGGGTTACAGAGAGTTGGATGAAGAGCAAATAGGATTGATAGAGGAAAGGATAAAGAGAAGGATAGGGTTAGATCAAGGGATCTGGAGACATCGATTGACATTAGATTTGAAAAGTTGGAGATTATAGCTATCAAGGAAACGGGAAATGGGAGGGAGTTCCACAGGCGAGACGTGTGATACATGAAGCTTTTGAAGTAGAAGAGACAGCTACATTTAACCGTTTCGACAGTGAAAGGGTTAAAGGGTCAGAGCGAGATGCCAGCCTAGTTGAACGCTTAAATTCATGAAGTCTGGGAATCAGCGAAAGCATCTCATCGGAGCAGTTACCATGAAAGTATTTGTAAAAAAGACAGAGCGAGGCAACGGCACGTCTGTGAGAGAGCGACTGCAGACGAGATGTCAGATCAGGGCCAATTACATTGCATATCCGTCTTTGGATTTTATCAAGCACCTTGAGACAAATAGAAAGGGCTCCAGACCATATATGGCAGCAATACTCCATGCAAGGGCGAATGGTTGATTTGTAGATTTGAAGGATCGAGAAAAATTTCCTGGCGCAGCACAGGGAGCTAACTTTCCTTGCGGTGAATGAAGCTATAACTTTCAAAATTTATTTAAGGTTAGAAAATAACAAAAAGTTGATGTGAACCCCTAACGATTCAAATACTGAAAATGTCTCCATTTTTTGATGAGAAGAATATGCAGGAGCAATGTTGTGATAAAAATGCTTCTCTTCCCACGGGGCGTTTTAAAAATACAATTATATCTATTTTTTTTATAAAACCGTTTCATAATGATCAATTATTATTGCCATTTGCCCGCTAAAACTTAAACTTGAAAAATGCCCTTAGCATCTAATAAATCTAAACGGTTTCCCTTTACTTTGACTGAACACCCAGAGATTACTACTTCATCTGAGTTTTCTCCTCAGTATCGTATCGGTAATGTTACGTTTCACAACCAGTTCCAATTCGCCTTAAAAAAACTTCAATATTTGAACCCCCTTTGTTTAAAACTTCCGCATATAGATCTGTTTTTTTTTTCTATGTCTGAACTGTGTGCAAGAAATTTGCTTCCCTGGAGCAGACATTTTGTTCAATATTTTCGCATAAGTTTTTTTGGTAGCAAAATCAACTGAGACATCTAGGGTGTTGGCTATTGTTTCTGCTATTAATCGTTGGCTACGCTCAATTTAATCCAGAACAGCATCGATATTTTCACACAAAATGACCTACATAGTCTCCCGATCCGTTCAGTTTTTGTCACTGTCTTGTCCTTCCTTGAAACGGTTTATCTCTTTATAAATTGCTAATTTTCTCCATAAACGTTTCTCAGAGTAACAATTACGTTTTCAGTTTTAGCATAAATTAAATTTTGTAATTTGATAAGTTTTATCATAAAAATCTACATTTTCAAGTGAAACAATTTGGATCAGTGAATCTCTATAACGATTATGTAATAAAGTAGATTTAATAAATAAATGTGGTCAGATTTGTGGTTGAAATACAGTCTTCAGTACACAATCGGTTCATATCTATCTATCTATCTATCTATCTATCTATCTATGTCTGTTCATATATATATCTGTCGTTTCATATCTATCTATCTATCTATCTATCTATCTATCTATCTATCTATCTATCTCTGTTCATATATATCTATGTCGTTTCATATCTATCTATCTATCTATCTATCTATCTATCTATCTATCTCTGTTTATATATATCTCTGTCGTTTCATATCTATCTATCTATCTATCTATCTATCGTCTAATTTCGTCAGTCGACCAAGTTTTATCATCAATTTGATTTATTTCTTTCTTCAAAGTTGACAGGAACCATGGCGTCCTCAAGATGATTGTTTTTATGTTGGTATAAACTTCAGTCAGTTACCTGAATATTTTTCCGGTTTAGACAGAATATAACACCGAAGTCCATACTTGGCTGAAAACAAATAGCAAAATATTTTTATAGTTTATTTGTAACATGAGTTTTCAAAATCATTATGAATGCCGCGCGTAGAAAGAATACGGCCGGGTAAATAATATATTTTTAATCAGATTATTTCATAAATTTAATTTAAATTGTCTGCAGGAAATGAAATTCAAGCTAAACGCAACGATATTGTAAGGTATAGTTAAGCACTCCGTGTTAATTGCTATGCTGTTTCAGCCTGAAACCCAATCCGCCGTCAGGATCATCAAATAAGCGAAACTTTATGGAGACACTGTTACTGTTTACGCACTGTTTTCAAGCCCTAGAATAACTTTATGCTCGACTATTCTAAGGAGTCTTATACATATTTCCAAGCCACCTAAGTTGATATATTATGTATAAGATTGGATAATTTTCTTTTCTAATATTCAAGACAGCTTCACACGTTCCATCAGAGGCAAGAAAGTAATTAAAACCTGAGCAACAGAAATGCGGATATGGAACTACCATCACGCTAAGCTGGAATTCACTGTAGGAGTTTGACAACCGGAAGAGGCAGGGTCACTCCTGTGGTCCTCTCCCGTCGAGAAATAATAATCGGTTAGCGATGTTGGTTTTCATTCATTAGGAAGTTTAGAAACACTATTAAGAGTAGGGTATCACGATCACCCAATTGTGTTATCAGTATATACAGGATTTCCGGTTTTATAAATATGTCGAGGAATGTAATGACTGCCTTCGAAGATCAACAGTTAACTTGTCTGCCGTTTCACTTTGCAAGGGCAGCGAGTTGGATCATTGAGTATCCAATAAAAATGACCTTTTGCTATTCTTGAACCAGATTAATAAATAGCTGTAGTCTGACTTGTGGGATAAATATTTTCGTAATTACCACATTTGATATCGGTATTTGAGGTTTAACGATTTTCAAGGCGAGTATACCTTCCCGATTTCAGAGATTGGTGCAAGGCAAAATTCCTATCCATTTTCCAGTGAAAATATAATACATTTAAAAACAGTAGATACTATAACATGTTTCTAGAAGGAAACTTTAAAATGCGCTTCGGAGAATGTTGTCTTTAAAGGATTGTTCAAAACAACAATAATATATTTCCAATCGAATTGTTTTGTCGATATTGATCGGCAACTCGCTAACTAGATCTGCATTGTGTAAGTTAACTAAAGTTCGACTAGACCCTGCATGCATGAATGAAAACCTTGCAAAATATAATCTCTATCTATAAAAGGCAGGATGTGCGTATGTGTGTGTAACGAATGCACGGCCGCAATTTTCGACGGATTTGCACCAAAATTTACATGCACATGCTCCAAGTTAGCGGGAAGGCCAAGACCGACTTTGCATTTGGAAATAATCGATTTTTTCTTTCTTCTACGGCAGTTTTCATATAGTTTGCGGTCATTTTGTACTGGGCAGAGTGAGAGTCTATAGCTGGCTGCCACGAATAGGCAGGAAGATTCTATTGGCAAGCGTGAGAGGCAACAGTTGACTGACACGAATGTTAACTAGCATGCCAAAAAATCCATAGCTGCATTCGTCACAAGTGGGAAAAATTTAAATCTGCATGGCACTTTACTCCAACTGGCTCATTCGCTTTCTTAAACTCAACGTTGATTCTGTCTATCCCAGTCTCTTCATATCTATCTATCTATCTATCTATCTATCTATCTATCAGTCTCTTCATATCTATCTATCTATCTATCTATCTATCTATCTATCTATCTATCTATCTAGCCCAGTTTCTATCTATCTATCTATCTATCTATCTATCTAGCTAGCTAGCTAGCTATCTATCTCCGTTTGTTCATATCTATCTAAGTTTTATTCACATCTCTCTGATTCAGTTGCCTAACTAACTCATTCTCCATTAAACTTCATCTTCTGTCTCCTTTAATCACGTTCATTTTATTGTTTTCTCTCTTTCTTTCCCTCTGATTAACACATTTTGCTTCTTAGTTGTTTTATTATCTTGCTTTGGATAAAAGGATTAAAATATAACAAAACAAAACATCTATAAATATATGAATGCCGCCTTCTACGGAGAAATTAATCGATAAAAATATATGTAAACACACACGCACACGCGCGCTCACACACACGCACAATATACATATTGTTTCACATTCATATTATCTATCCCGAATATTTCCTCTCGTTTTGTATTACGGTCAGATGGATTCCACATATACTGGAGATGTAGCAGAACTAGTGTATGTTGAGCAATATTCAAAGCTCCTCAGGCTGGTTTGAATTAACAGTTTTCTCTTCCCCTACTGATTGCAACCGAAGTTTTTCGTAGCTGGGGTTTGGGAGAGGAAATGGTTTCATACCTCTCCCAAGCCTATATTTTCGCGAAAGTGAATGCAATGAACTCAACTTGAAGTCGTTAGTCAGTTATCCGATTCCTCATCCCAAATCTCAATCCATTGCACTACAATCTATAACGTATACACCCTTGTGCAAATTAATTGAAACAACCACTTTAGTCTCCTTTCTTCCAACATACGGTTAGCTTTTAAACCCACTAGAATGACAGAGTGTAATCGATTTCTAATTTTTTCTCAAATTAGATCATTTGCAGTGGTTGTGAAGTAATATGATTCCATTTTCGGGATGTATGATGAAATTTGTTTGGCCTTGAAAAATATTGCACATCCGTGATTGCATCAGATTTTTATCACACACTGGCACTATTGTTTCGATTGTCGATTAGTTGTCCTTCGGCCATTGTTAGCGATGGACGTTACTCCAAGTAAGCGGACAAAAAATGTAACGCTGCACGAACACACTGGAAAGCGTTAACAGTGAGCAAATCAAAGTACTATAGACTGAACCGGAAATTCTCCTGATTTAAATCCAATCGAGAATATGTGGTCAATCTGCAAGGAAAGATTTGGTGGAATGGACATACGAAGTACTAACATGTGCGCTGGGTAATGTTTCATTAGAAAAATATTTAAAAAATGTAAAAAATAAGGAATTATTCGTTTTGTTTCAGTTAATTTGCACAAGGATGTATATATATTATCATTTAAATATAGAATCACGAAGACAAATTGATCTCTTCGTCAGATATTTCGGACATGATTTACGAAGTCACCTAATTATTATCAAGGAAAGAGTATTTCATTTTCATAATCGTAATAAATTTTCAAATGTACATCAATTTCAAAAATGGTCAAAAATCCTGTTTATGAAACGACCAAACAATGAGCCTTTGAAAATTCTTGTTGCACTGTATTTGTATTTTTATAATAAAATATAACAGATTTTTGGTATAAAAAGAAATTGATTTGCTTTCAGATATTTTACAGTGGATGGTTAATATCAATTCTGATTCAGTTAATGGAGTTTCTTCTACATTTACTTAATAAATAATAGAAATATCCTTTTTAGAAACATTATCTTTAAAATAGCACGTCTGAATATGTTTTCAATGGTCCTCATATCTAACCTTCATAAATAAATTCTCTTAACCTTTCATTACAAACCTGGATGAAAAAGTAAGAAGGTCTACAGAAAAATAAACAGACAATCCATAATATATATATATATATATATATATATATATATATATATTTAGTTTATGAAAAAATAGGTAATCCGTATGGGTAAACCTAAGGAGGATAAAATCCAGAGAGCTCAATGTAAATCTCAAATGTAAATATATATATATATATATATATATATATATATATATATATATATATATATATATATATATATATATGCATGTTTCATTAAAAACGACAGACAAGGTACTACGGTTAAGCTTTTATTTAATTTTTCTTGTGTTTGAACAAGAGCATTCTTTTCTGGACAAAGACTGTAAAAACTGTCCAAATGTTTTATAGTTCCGAGCGCTTTGAGCTATACCTTTAGCCATTATTAAGGATGATTTAATTTTTCAGCTTAATTGAGTGTGTGCATTATGTGCGTGTTTTATTTTGTTATAGAGATGTTTTTAATTTCCGAATACAGTTAGCACATTGTGGCCTTGTTTTCTATACAATTTCTCATGTGATGTAATAATTTTTTTTCAGACGCTAAATTATATAAATACAGCCCGAATGTTCTTTTTTCCGAGCAGTTTCGGCTACAAATTTAGCGATTTTCAAGGTTGAAATCTATAAACTGAGTCCTCGTTTCAAACATGTAGCATGACCTATATATTTTAAATGACCATTGAGGAATTGTATTCCCCAGCATTCAAAATTCGTAAACAATTATATGGGCCACACTACAACGTGTTTGACATGAAGACTCACTCTACACCTTTCTGACAATAGCTCAATTAGATCTCATTTAAATATTCATGGAGACCTACCGGTCACTATTTGTAACATACTTGTTGACAACACAAGTATAATAGCATCATCTACATGCTAAAAAGGCTAAAAATGATGAAAGCCTTATTAATAAAAGCAAAAAAAAAAAAGCTCTCAGTAATATCATCTATGATCATGGACATAATATCTTGACCGTGTTTTGATAATGAAAACATTACATGAATATATAATACAAAAAACTATATCTTCTTAACAGTTAATATAATTTAATCTTGAAATGGCTAAATGTATAGCCGAAAGCGCTCGGATAAAAAGAACATTCGGAGAGTTTTTATATAATTTATCATCTAAAAAGAAAACAAAATATTAGATCTAGTGACAAATTGTATAAAAACTAAATCAAAGTATCCTGTCTGTCGTATTCAGTAAAATGTATATAAAAAAGACTTTTGCCTAAATACACAACATATATATATATATATATATATATATATATATATATATATATATATATATATATATATACAGTTAAATCAGAGGAGATTGTAATATTTCTCTTGTGTTTCTTTACTTTCACTTAACTGCCATTTACTCTTTGATTAGTTATTGCGAGTAAGATTAAATTTTATTCATTAATTCGTTTATATTATTATTATTGGTCAAGTTAGCTCTGACATTCATGAGTCTATTTAGACCAGCCATTAATTTCCTGCATCAATGTTGGAAGGTCATTAGGACGGCATTCTGCGTCATAACATGGCTGGTCATTTAAGTGTTTCCTACGCGACCAACTCTTTTTGCACCCTATCTGGGTGTTTATAAAAGTAGATCGCTCGCCATGCTAAATATAGCTCCCAGCCTCCGAGTGCAGATTCCATCAAGCTTAGGTTGTAGGGTTTTCGTTAATGCCCTGGCAGTGGCACCATGCATTAACACGGCCTCTACAGTGGCTCAAAAGTATCTACACTGGAGGTTGTTTGAATAAACTGAATGTTTTTTTTAGCAGCAAATCAACTCCTTTTGGGTCATTTAATGCTGAAATTTAATTTTCTTGGGAGCATTAATAATTTCTTTTACAAAAATATACAGCTGGCAATGTATTTTTTTTAAAAAAGTAATTTTGTTGCTAATTTTTATTTACTATGAAAACGTATGCTGTCATTTTTACTGTAAAAATGTATTTTTATACTTCATTGTATTGTGACTCCAGTTTGGGGGTAACTATTTGCCCATAGCTTGGACCCTAACGGGTGCTACAACCTCGGCTCCCAGTGGACCTGGGAACAACAGCAATTAAGATGTGGTTCCACTTCCTCAAAAACTCCAGATCAGAGGTTTGCTGTCGGATGTAGTTTATCGTCATATTCAGGACGCTAAAATGCATGTAATTTGGAAATTTGTTCAACCAGACAATATCTTTTACACTTCTGATATTCTTTCATATACTCTCATACACACTGATATTAACACTTTTTTGGGACAAGTCGAGAAAGGGTATTTAGGGTCGACCTCATCTGATCGGGATGAGCTACTGATCTGCGTGAAGGAAAACGATGAGGAAGAGGATATAAAAATGGTTATCAAGTGCTTCCTCCAAAGGATTAGGCATTCTAGCACTGATTTTTATAAACGACTACCTGATTGGGATTTGAGCCAAGTTCAAAAAACACTATTCGTTATCAAACTATTATGAAGGTTGCAGGAGTAGTCGAAAATTTCCTAAAACTTTACTGTGTCAATACATGATGACTAAATAAAAAAATATATACAAATATATACAAATATATACTTTGTCATCACTTTTTTATATTATATAATTTAATTCAGACAAGAAAAATAATAACCTAAAAGTTGAAGGAGGAATTTATTGTAAGACCTGTAATAAATGCCATGAGTAATAAATAGGAGAAACGTTAAGAAATTTAAATAAATGTTTATATGAAAACAAAAGGAGTATTTTATAAAACAACATATTCCATGAAATAGTTGCACACTGAGTCTGGCCATAATTTGATTAAAAAAAAATTATACTTTAATTAAAAGAGAAAGCCATCTACTCAGACTTAAATCGCTAGATCATTCACAGTAAATGTCCAGGTTCTTAAAATATTTTCACCATTTTTTGAAGATAGAAATCGGATACTATTTACATTATTTGGACTATTGTCCTCATCTTTGTCGCCATATTTATTACAACGTTTCGGCCATTGTACGCTCCGGCCTTCTTCACATGGTTGGAATATCAAGGACACATGGCATGGATGAGGACGTTAGTTAGATCCAGTGACAGGACCCAAAGAGTGTGAGTTCAATACCCTGTTAAGACAGTGGAGAACTTAGAGAGGGGAATTAACAGGAGATAACTGATAATTGGCATCCATCAAACATGGTACGTGGAAGTAGTACAGTCTACCCCACTGAGCGAAATAAAGGGTTAAGTTCGACATTTCAACCACCTGAAGAAGTCCGGAGCGTACAGCGGCCGAAACGTTGTAATAAATATGGCGACAAAGATGAGGACAATAGTCTGAATAATGTAAATAGTGTACATAATACCTCATCTCAGAAATATAGACAGATACCGAAGGCCCAAAACGTTGTGATAAATATGGCGACAAATATGAGGATAATAGGCGGAATATTGTAAATATTGTACATAATACCTCATCTTAGAAATATAGATATATACCGAAGGGCCGAAACATTGTAATAAATATGGCGACAAAGATGAGGACAATAGTCGGAATAATGTAAATAGTGTACATCATACCTTATCTCAGAAATATACACAGATACTGAAAGGCAGAAAGGTTGTAATAAATATGGCGACAAAGATGAGGACAATAGTCAGATCAGATTAATGTAAATAGTGTACATAATACCTCATCTTAGAAATATAGACAGATACTGAAAGGCCGAAACGTTGTAATAAATATTTCAACAAAGATGAGGACAATAGTCCGAATAATGTAAATAGTGTACATAATACCTCACATCAGAAATATAGACAGATACTTAAAGGCCGAAACGTTGTAATAAATATGGCGACAAAGATGAGGACAATAGTCCGAATAATGTAAATAGTGTACATAATACCTCATCTCAGAAATATAGACATATACAGAAAGGCCGAAACGTTGTAATAGACATACATAGAAGTCAGATATAAAATAACAAAAAAGATGAAAAGACAAAGAAAATAAATCTAACTAAATAAAATCGACTACATTATATATGCGGAATATATATTGGAAAAAATTTAACATTTAAAATTCTCACCATCGATTCTCATTGATGCGCATGTGTTGCCGCCCCTTCAACATAGATATCACTTTAGTCCAGTGAAGTTTTCGGAAGAAAATGAAGAGAAAAATTTCTTTTTCTCATGTGGTCATGTATGCCAATATCAGAATGGTTATACAGACATTACAACTGAGATGTTCACCATCAAAGATGACATCCTCTTGTTTACATATAAATTTGCTATGAGACGATAAAAGTCGGGGAAAAGCAGACGCTTGTAGTAAATTCGTAACGCGGTCCTCTGACGCACGTGAGAGAAAGAAAGTTTTATCTTCATTTTCTCCCGCAACTAAATCCGCTATACGGAACTTAGAACAGCTCATGATCAAAGAGAATATACCTACGTATTATGTCATATTTAACAATATATATATATATAAAAGAGAGAAAAACAGAAGGATAAAAATCCATAGTTCGTAGCATTTACTTTTATTTTTAAAAGTGCTCAATAGAAAGTAGAGCAAAATATTATTAATGCACACACACACACACATATATATATATATAGTATCTATCTATCTATCTATCTATCTACATATATATATATATATATATATATATATATATATATATATATATATATATATATATGAAATTTGTGTATTTAGGTAGCAATCCTTATTTCATGCACATTTCATTGAATACGACAGACTAGGTGCTTTTATTTAGTTTTTTTTTACACAATTTCTTGATGCGGTCTAATAATGTCTTTCTTTTCAGGTGATAAATTGTATAAAAACAGTCCGAATGTTCTTTTCTTCCGAGTGCTTTCGGCTATACATTTAGCCATTTTCAAAGATTAAATATTTTAACTGTTAAATAAAAAAGTTTGTTGCATGTATATATATATATATATATATATATATATATATAGCTGTCACAGTTAAACTTCTATTTTCGACACGAACTCAGTCTACACCAGGTTGATAAGACAGACGACCGATATCTTTGCCGAAATAGGCTATTTCGCATATGAGGTGGTTTGGGATTGGATTGTTTATTAATTATACATACATACATATATATATATATATATATATATATATATATATATATATATATATATATGTGTGTGTGTGTGTGTGTCTGTGTCTCTGTGTGTGTGTTCATATGTGTGTGTGTTCATATGTGTGTGTGTGTGTGTGTTCATATGTGTGTGTGTGTGTAAGGAATTTCTAAAGAAGTATTTCGTTTTATATTCAATCCGAGAAATTTTTATTTCTTCAAAAGCTATTTCTAGTGGATACTCTTAGAATAGACGCCCCGTTTATTTTAAACACTGGTGAGGCCAAATTTAATGCATTCACTTTCGGATTGTAGTTAAATAGCAGACAAAATGAGTTAAATAAAGACCATCTCTATGTTTATTATACTTCTCCTTAATGTGCTTTGTCCCTTCAGGACATAGGCGATCATAGGACATGGCTCACCACAACATCCTACCGTTTTTTGCTCTTAATAAATTTTGTATTTTCATTATTTCTCTTCAACCCTGTTCTGCCATCCATTTAGACATCGTGTTATACGCTATTTTCCTCTGCCCTTCTTCTTTTTTATTATGTCAATATTAGATTTTTTCCAAGAACCTCCTTCCTCATTATATTCCCTACAACTGTCTCTTCCAGATGTTATGCATAAGTTCCCTTTTTTTTTTCATTTTCTCTCAAACCTTGTCCTTGCCGTCATGCCTTATCCATGGTAGCCTCAGCAGCCTTCTGTTGCCACGAGTTTCTTTCTCAACTTCGGAGGAGTATTTCTAAAATGCACTGCCATGTAGGCAGACATATATCACGTAGTAGTTCAGTATTCTTTTTTTTGTTTCTAAATTTTTCAGTCCCTTAATACTCTGCTTAGATTTTGCAATGTATCTCTGCCTGTCCCAATGCGTTCTCGGTTTTCAGATTTTTTAAATTCTGTGTACTTGCTTGATTTTGCTAATCTCCGATTTGCAATTCTGAATTCAAACAGGCGACAGCTGGAACCGGCGCACCTGTCTCACCCACCTAAAACAGAGCTTAACGATGATATTTATTAAATAAAACAGCAAAATGGTGTGACCAGCGGAGCCGAACCGAAGTCAAGGTGACTTTCTTTCGTGCATATATATATATATATATATATATATATATATATATATATATATATATATATATATACTGTTAGAAATATAAAAGGAAGACTGATCCTTCCACTTGTCTAAGATCTTACGCGCGAAACCCAGGTAGCGAAGTTGGTTGGTATTATCGCCTTTTCTTGCATATATATATATATATATATATATATATATATATATATATATATATAGATGAATGCAGAATTAAGAATATTATAAAAAATGCATAACACCAGGTGCCAATAGCAAAAACATTAGATTAATTATTTATTGTAAAAAATTTTAAACCTCTAACCTTGTAGTTAAAAATAATAATTCACCCCTAGAACAAAATTAAATAGGGCAAATATTACTTACGAATTTAAATGCCCATTAAGGAATTGTATCGCTGATCAATCAAAATTCAGAAATGATTATAGAGGACGCACTACAACATGTTTGACACGCAGACTCACTCTACACCATTCTGACTATAGCTCAATTAGATCTCATTTAAATATGTATGGGGACCTACCGGATACTATTCGTAACATACCTGTTGAGAACACTAATATAATAGCATCATCTACATGCAAAAATAGGCTAAAATATTGGAAGCCTCATTAATAAAAACAAACAAACCACCACTTTGAACATGGACACAATCTCTTGACCGTGTTTTGAAAGAAAAAAAAATGAAAACATTTTTATAAAACATACATAGGACAACTATTTCTTATTTTAACAGTTAAAATATAACCCTTGAAATGGCTAAATGTATAGCCGAAAGCGCTCGGATTAAAAAGAACATTCGTACAGGTTTTATATAATTTGTCATTCAATAGGAGAGTAGGAATTCCAGTCGGGTTACTCGAAAATAACTATGGGAAAGGTATTACTCCATCTCTTTTTGTCCGGCTATGTGTTTACAAAGTAGGACTTGTATCCTTGAAATGTTATTTTTAATCTCCAAAAAGATTTAAAAAAAAAAATCTTAATATATTTTTTTCGCAAAATAAAATAATTATTCTTACTATTCAAAACTTGTTCTGGCTTTAAATGACCCACAAAGTTTTGATGGACCGTAAAAAGTAATCAATCAATCAAATTTATTTTACACGTGTTCAAATTTATTCTTTTACTTTTTAACGTTATTCCTTAATAATATTCATTCTTTTCCTTTGAATCGTCTCAAATTTAAACTGTGATTTCAGTTCTGCTACAGTTTTGTTTATTCTGAATGCTGCGGGAATTATTAATTGTATGAATTTTATTCATTCCGAAATTAAGACCATTTAATTATCTCTTCCTTCAATTTATCGACAGAGAAAAGTGTGGGAGGACTCAATATTCAAAGACTTGGCCTCTATGGCAGTTGTTCCAGGCGAAGTTTATACCACGAAAGAAAAGTTTTTATTTGGTATGATAACATTCATCCACATCTAAGTTTAGAACAAATACATCAAAATTAGTACTTAACACAAAAGTAACTTTGGTCCTGAGACATTCATTTTTTTTTCTGGTTTTGCTCGTAAGTTGCTTCCAAAAAGAAATACTAAATACAAAGATTATCCGGCGTAAATTTCGTTGATAGAGTAAAAATAAACCGTTATTAAAAATAACAATTAGCACTTGAGACAGTTTAGAAAAATCCTGTGGTATAATGACGTATATAATGATGGTAATATAGCCCTATATCTAGCAATATATACTCATATATATCAGAAGATATTATATATATATATGTGTGTGTGTGTGTGGGAGGGGGGCAACAATCCATCTTTTATTCCAGTTTAAACAAGAAAATGTTGTATTCAATAATGTCAAGAATGAACACGTCCATAATGTGCCGAACGTTTTGGTAAAATAAATCATTCATAAAACTCGAGAGGCATACGTAAAACTATCCATACAGCGTAAAAATAAATTGGTATTAAAATAACAGCCATTAGCCCCTGAAAAAGTTTAGAAAAACTTGTGGTACATTGACGTATATAATGATGGTAATACTAGCAATATATACTCATATATATCAGAAGATAATATATATATATATATTTATGAATAAAAATGACAATAGGAAAACTTGTAATTGCCGACTCGTTTCGTCCAATGTTGACTTTATCAAAACAAAATACGAAATGAAATTAATTGAACAAAGTAACTAATAAAAAGAAAAACAGAATTTTCCTAGCAATTGGAATGTAGAGAAACGATATTTTCATATTGTTAACTGAAAATAACGTCAGTATTTGTCACGTGTGGTGAATATTGTCATTATATCTGTGTTGATTGTAATTTTTATTCATAAATTTTTTCTTCTCTACTGGTTAAATCGGAGAAATTTTCATATATATATATATATATATATATATAAAGATAAGAACAAACAATGAGTAAGATTTATAATCTGGTATTCCTATAAATTATATTAATTTAAAAAAAAAAACGAAACAGTGCCCGATCCAAACAATAAGGCATAATGTTATAATTATTTTCTTTTTTAAAAATATTTTTCCATCGCGATACAGAAATTTCTATGTTTCAAAACTGAAATTAAAGTTGTAAATTTAATTAAAATTGTTAAACTTAAAATCCAGGAAATTTTATGAAACATCGTTTGACAATGGAACGTAACGAAATTTCGTTAAAGCTGTTATGTTATTGTCCTTTCTCCTGACAGAAAGACCTTCCCATTCTTTTTGTCACACATTCTTTTTTAGGCATAGCGATATTATCACCTTACTTGGGAGTTTCAATGATTAAAATTCACACATAGGATGAGAAACTGTTGATAAAACCTTGTAGTACATTGTCGTATATATTAATGGTAATATAGTCCTATGCCTAGCAATATATACTCATATATATCAGAAGATAATTGATATATATATATATATATATATATATATATATATATATATATATATATATATATGTGTGTGTGTGTGTGTGTTTGTGTATATAGGTATGTATTTACTGGTACTAGAATTGTTGAATACTTGGAAGTTGTCGACCCGTACAATTTAATGGGCTCTTTGTCGTCTTCTTGATGTATATCAACAACTTACCGACGCGCACTCTTTAGATAAACCACTCGAAATGACTTTAAAATAACACTTATCTTACTAACTATGAAAAGCAAGTAAGTGCACTCGATTCCGAATAGAACTGATTTTTATCATGCGCTAAAATTGTACGAAGAATTTGTCTCAGAGCCAAAGCAATAATATTTCTAGAGACACGTAATAATAATGTTGCCTGTAGAATGATTTCGCTCTTACTAGTAAGAAATAATTGAACATATAAGTAAATTCATGTAAAATTGAATAAGCCTCTTAGAAACCGATCATAAATTTTTGATGAAAGTAAAAACGATATTGTTTAAAATACGCTAGATCTATAGGAGAGGATTACGGTTTCGATTAATTGATTACATTTTGTTTTACGGTTTATCAATCCATTGTAGTTTATTTAAAGATGAAACGTATTTTTGAGATTGTAAGTATAATTCTAATTTATTGGTAGTGAATATTATATTAAAATTCTTTTTTAGAGATAGCAATGATTTTTTCAGATACGTCATACTACTTAACCCATAGCGTGGAGAAAAGCGATGGATTAATGCATTTCTTAACAGCATTTGCTCGTAAATGAATTTAATGAACTTGACTTGAATTTAAATACGGCTCTCCGATTAATTATTTCGTGTTGCCATCCACTGCACAACCCTCAAAACCTTGTCAATGATGGGTAGTTTGTATGGCTTGATGTTGTAATGTAATATCCCGCACTCACTATCGTCTATGTGGACTGACTATATCAGCAGCTCTATATAGGATAAACCTGGTAGGGGGGTTGCTTCGGGAATTAGTTGGAGATTCGTTTCTAGCTGTGCTGGTCGAACTCTCTCCCTTCGGCAGAGTGGAACCCAGACCAGACTATGCCGAAGGTGGTAGACAGCTGCAGAACCCCGTGTATACGAGGTCTACGGGGAATTTTTGCACGAGCCTATGGGCTTGTTTCTTCTCCACACTAAAAAACGGCTTTGTGCCACATTCTGCCTAGTAAAGACGTAAGGTAAATAACCTTGCTTCGAGAATTAGTTGGAGATTTGTCTCTGGGTGTGATGGACGAACTCAGAAGAGGCTATGTCGAAGGTCCCGTCTGTGTGGTAGATAGCTCCCCGATCCCGTTTTTTACAGGTTCTATGGGGAATTTTTGCCCGAGCGTACGGGCTTGGTTTTTTCACCGCACTAAAAAAAAAACGGCCCTGTGCCACATTCTGCCTCGCGGGGAGGTAAGGTAAAAACCTTGCTTCGGGAATTACTAGCCTGCCACCCGATTCCCTGTTTTTCAGTAGGGTAGTCTCTTTTACAATAAACCGCTCTTTCATCTACTCACGTGTTGCTGTTGCTTCCCTTTTGTTTGTTTGTAACCTCTTTAAAGATACAATACTTGATGATCTATTATAGAGAGAAACTCCCAGTCAGCATGCAGTGTTGATATCTATGCCTACACTATATTTATCTCATTATACTACTAATACTTGTAATAATACAATAGTTATATTTGATAGATTTGGTTCTATAGGTGGGTGTCGAGAATATCATGGACAGAACGCGAAGGAAGTTATCAATGGCAAATAAATAGACATTTAAATGTAAAGTCATAGAGTAATGGTGGAATTTTGCGGTGTACTATAATAATGAAAGAAGAACTGAACACATTAATCACTGACAGAGAAGATTGGCAGAAACAAAAAGCAACCAGAAACTTTTATAATGAACTAGCAGTATAACCCGCCTTTGCCCGGGTATTTCATTATTGTGAATTTTTGGCGTTTAGTTGGAGTAGTTTACGCGAAAATCAATATTAGTAACAACCATTGGCACACCCCTAAATGGTGGTGTGGGGGGGGGTGCTTAAAATTTGAATGGGGGGCTGAAAAGGGAACTGTATAATTATAAATAATAATAATGTAATAATTTTATTTCTTTTTATGAAAGTTTTTATGAAAGATGTATATCCAAGCACAGATAGCAAATAGTAAAAAAATTGCTGAGAGTTATAATGAACAGGAAGTAGTGGAGAGCCATTGTCGCCAACAATTTGGACTCAAAACCGGCAATGAAGTTCTAGCTTTAAATTTTGTATGGTTATCGCTCTTATTTTCTGATAATATCATTAAATATTGTTACAAAAATCGACACGTTTATACACAAAAATTGAAGATTCTTTTAAAAACATTGGTGTTGATCATTTGTATGAAGCTTTTCCATTTATGATTAGAAAATATATTTTTCACTTAATATAATCTAAGAGACTGAAATTAATACAGAATTATAAAAGATTTAATATTTTTTTAATTAAAATTTAAAAAAATGAAAACAATTCTTGTAAAATTTCATTATTCATCGATGATTTTTAAAGACCATAGTGTCCTTAAAACGCTTATCTAATTAAATAATGTCATAGATTTATTGCATTTTTTATTTGACGAATAAGAATAGATTTTCGGTAAATTATATTTCTGTTTGACAAAAACAAATTGATGATTTAAAATCTCTAAGTAGCCCTGCTAATATAAATATGAAGAGGGGGGAATTTTAATTTCACAGAATTTCATAAAATTAAGCAATCTGTAGTAATGGATGTAAAACAAAAAAATTATTCTTACGATGATTTTCCTGAAAATTTCATTAAAACCCAATATTAATTGTTTTTTGAAAGCATTTCCAAAACAAAGTTTTTTTTTTTTACCGCCAAGAACAGATGCTAAAGTTACTCATAATAATCATTGGCCCATCCGTTGACACAAAAAAAAACGTGATTTTTAACATAAATGCTAGAAGGGATTAAAAATTTTAAGAAAATAATCAAAAAATACTTTGTCTTTTTATCATAATGATGCCAAAGATTTTGACGATTAAAAATTGTTTTTAGCAAATTAGTGGCCTTTTTCATCATGGTATGATCTTTTTTTAGAAAGATTTTTGAGAGACCTATTTTTACATATATATCGCCACATCCATCATGCTGTCAAGATAATATCGACATGAGTTTTCTTTTATATCTCAGTGACTTTATCGTTTGCTTCGGGTGAAGTGATTACAATTAATAAATAAATAAAGCAAATAAACAGCGAGTACTCTACTTAACTGGTTTCAGTGAATGTATTGCAAAACAAGGACATAGATTGAAGGTAAAGTGACAAACGACAGGAAGTTGTTGAAATCCATGATCATTCACATCGTAAAATATCATTATACATCAAAGAATATATAAAACAGTAATGCGAAACGTCATGTTATTTATACTGCTCTGTTATTGAACTAATTCAATGCCTGAGCCGGATATAACAATCTTAGACCCAGTGGAAACTGGGTGAGAAAGAACCGTGAAATTGTACATAATAACAAAATGAAACATCCCTATCCAAGGAAAGTGGAGCGGGAATAATCAAATCACTTAGAGTTCAGTTAGAATTCCCCTGAAAGTTATCAAAAATGAAGAAGGAGAGCGTAACAATCGAAACGTTGTGATAATAACTACAAAATTCAAACATTAGTCATAATGTAAATAATGTATATCAAGGTAAATCTACCTGCCAAAAAGTCAGACAAAAAAAGTCACAGGAAATTCCACATCAAAGATGTGTTTTTAACATCGATAGGAGATTTTTGACAGGGGTTTTAGTCAGTTACATGGGTACAAAGCAAATCAGTGTCGTTAAATGTTTGACAAATCACCTGAACCTACATTGAATGTCAAACCTATTTCGGAATATTTTCCAGTGTTCAAATGTCACCGATTTTTCAAATATCTAGGCGTTGCCGGCTATGTTGAAAATCGGCGTTTCATCTCGACTCGTCATCCACCCAAACAATGAGTCATTTGTGTCGATATTTAACCAAAAAAGACACGCTTCGGATAAAACATAATTGGGTCGCACTTAGTAAAAATCACATTAATTCATAGTAAATTCACTTCGAATTCACTTGAAAGACGCTAAAGTTACTCATACTAAACATTGGCACATCAATTGACGCAAGAAAAACGTGATTATATTTAATCAATATTTAAATAACCGTAATATAGTAAGGAACAAGTTTAGTAGATTAAAGTATGTAGTATATATCCTACTTTCTAAAACATAAACAACCTATTTGATTGAAACAGTAGTTAAAATAAAAATGTATACATAATATTTATTATCTGTCTGTATTTCTGAGAAGAGGCATTATGTACACTATTTATATTATTTGGACTATTGTCCTCATCTTTGTCGGCATATTTATTACAACGTTTCGCCCTTTCAGTATCTGTCTATATTTCTGAGATGAGGTTAGGCACGTCAGCGTAAATGACGGTTCCGTACAGGATGCAGGTTCGAATCCTGTCAAAGAACGAATATTTTCTATGAAGATTTCTCGGACATTCAGGCCGGTAAATGTTATTTAATACTGTTTATTATAAACAGAGCATTTACTTAAATACTTGTATCTATAAAAAGAACGTTAAACATAAAAATGTCTTTAATAAATAAATGAGGTATCATGTACACTATTTACATTATTCGGACTATTGTCCTCATCTTTGTCTCCATATTTATTACAACGTTTCGGCCTTTCAGTATCTGTCTATATTTCTGAGATGAGGTATTATGTACATTATTTACATTATTCGGTCTATTGTCTTCATCTTTGTCGCCATATTTATTATAACGTTTCGGCCTTTCAGTATCTGTCGATATTTCTGAGATGAGGTATTATGTACACTATTTTCATTATTCTGACTATTATCCTCATCTTTGTACGCTCCGGCCCTCTTCAGGTGGTTGGAATGTCGAACTGAACCCTTCATTTCGCTCACGGTGGTAGACTGTTCTAGTTCCACGTGCCATGTTAATGGATGTCAGTTATCAGTTACCTGCTGTTAATTCCCCTCTGAAAGTTATGCACTGCCTTAACCGGGTATTGAACTTACACACTTTGGGTCCTGTCACTGGCTCTAACCAACGCCTTTATCCACTGTGCCTTGTGTGGATAAAGACTTTAGTTAGATCCAGTGAATATGGCGACAAAGATGAGAACAATTGTTCGAATAATGTAAATAGTTTACATAATATTTATTGCTGGGTTGATGATTTATTTAATAAGAAAACTCACTGTAAGTGGATTAAAATTAGATGAAAAGTTATTAAAATGAAAATGAAAGAAATACTAGTCAAAAATTAATAATAGGTGATAATGTGTCATTTAATCAAAATAATTCCAGATACAATTTATTTCTACAAATAATACTATGAAATAAAATGAACTCGATATTAGAAAGAAAAATAATTAAATGTCTGAAATTACTTCATCCAAAACAGAAAAAACCAAACCAATTTTCTACTAGGAGAAGAGACATAGATAGATAGATAGATAGATAGATAGATAGAGAGAGAGAGAGGGAGAGAGAGTTATTCCTTTTTTGGGAGTTTATCAAACCATTGCAAGTTAGTGATGCAAGTCTTACAAATTAACCTATAGATGTGGGAAAAAAGAGTTGGATTCTTACCATTCTCAAGAGTATTTGCGTGTAAAAGAATATAAAGAACCCAACGAGAATTGGAACTCGACTCTCCAATTATTAATAACAAGCCATTATCCATTACACCACCTGCACATCCAAGCTTACAACATCTGGTATTCTCAAAGGATCACTCATAATAACCAGACTCAACATTGCTTAACTTCTGTGATCGTATAGGAACCGGTGTTTCAACGTAATGTAGCCGTAAGACAGAGAGTGAGAGAGAGTGACCGATGCAGAGATAACATGAGAGAGTGAGAAAAAGAGGGAGAGAGTGAAATATGCAGAGATAATAAGAGAGAGAGAGAGAGAGGAAAATACAGAGATAAGAAGAGAGAGAGAGTCGGTGAGCGTGTGAAAGATACAGATAACCAGAGAGAGAGAGAGAGAGTGTGTGAGAGAGTGAGAGAGAGTGTGAGAGAGTCAAAGATAGAAAGATAGAGGGAGAGAGAGAGAGAGAGAGTGAAAAGTTAAAGATACAGAGATAACAAGAGAGTGTGAGAGAGAGAGAGAGTGTGTGTGTGAAAGATACAGAAATAAAAAGAGAGAGAGAGTGAGTGAGAGAGTGAACGATACAGAGATAACAAAAGATAGAGAGGGAGTAGGAGAGAGGTAGAAAGCTAGAGAGAGTTTTTGTAGATAAATATAAAACATTTAAAAGAAGTATCATCATATATGCAAGCTCTTTAGACTCTTTATCAAATATCCACGGGACAGACTAACATGGTACGGAGTCACGTCTTGTCGGGTCAGGCCTGGTCGAGTGTGGTAGCTGAAAGGCAATGGATAGAATCGACAACAACGATATCGAATACCGTGACCCCACATAGAGGTCATTAGGACCATTGGCAGGAATCTCTTACGTCCAGTCGCTCTTATAAAATGTCGGTCATTATCCTGGTGGCCCCAGATCTCTTATTTTTTCGGCATTTGCTGTAACTATTACAAAGCAAAATCGACTTGCTCAGCACGTAATCTTAAAAGAATGATGTTATGTATAGACCTTTATTTTGGCGCACATCGACTCGTTCAGGTTGGTCACAAACATTAGAAGCGCAAATAGAAGTGCAAATAGTGTAAAATTTATCATCTTGTATAGTGAAATTGGCGAGTTCAATTTACGGACAAAGTAGGTGTATAAAATTTCATACTGATACCAATGAGTAAGAGAGTTAATTGAAAAGTCCACAGGCTGACGATAAAGAAGTGATGCCGGAGCAGTGAAGTCTTGCATGAAATCTTGCATCCATTAATTTCAACTCTCTATAACTGCGTTGTTTCTTTCCAAGCAAACTGATCGCTCAAAAAAATCAACAGTAGATATGACGTCATCATCACTGCGATACTGGTGCGCAGCCAAATGTTTTTCATGCTGGGGAACAGATGATAGTCAACTCAGGAGAATAGCGAGTGTGATCAACCAGTTCAACGAGACGGTAGCACACAACAGCCGTTATAACCAAGAGCTTGCGTGTTGGATTACTATCCTGATGAAACAAGGCCCATTTTCCTTGGCATTTGGTTTTGATAGCCTTTTGTAACTACCTCAGTAACTTGGCATTATACTCTCCAGTGATGGTGTAGTCCTTATGAAGATAGTCAATAAGAACAATGCTTTTGCATAAGTAACCTGCAGATTAAACGATGTGGCCTTCTTTGGAGCAGTGGAGAAGGGTTGTTTTCACTGCATGGATGGTCTCTTTTGCACTGGCTAAAAGTAATGAGCTTAACACTTATCCTGGGGTAGAAATTGTTTAAAGAAACCAGCTGTATCAGCATCAAACAATGACAGACTTTTCCGTGATTTGGTCAGACTGGTGCCCCTTTTGTTCAGGTCTCAATAGAATCCCCCGACCGAGTAGAAACCTTCGTCATGCCAAGTTCATAGTGCGGAATATTCTCAACTATTTCAGGGGATATGATTATAATATATAAATCGCCTGTCATGCATCACTATGTCGTGCACACAATCGATGTTTTTCTCGGTCATGGAGGTTGCAGGACACCCAAAACTAGGGTCATATTCAAAGCCTTCACTTCTTCTCCTAAATTCATCTGTCCCCTAGTGATAAAGCCGGAGCGTCATCCCATAATGAAGTAACCATGTCAGAATGAAGGTTTTTGATGGTTAAATCCTTTTTCTGCAGGTATTTGATAACGTCACTTTTTCAGAAGTCCTGACTAGTTCCTTTTAAAGTCTTCTTTGAACAATCAGATGTCCATTTGTATAGAAGCCAACGATGCACCTATTAATAAGACGAGTTTAAATGTAAGCATGCATGATTTCAAAGCTCTAATTTCACTCCTTCATCATCAGCCTATGAACACTTGAGGCCATCTTCGCATCTCACCTCTCCCAGCAAATTATTATATAGCAGTGTTGTAACCACTCTAAGAGAAGAACTCTGTATTAATTGGGGAAAATACAAAGTGAATGCACACTTCTATCTTTCACAACATATAATAACAGATAAGAAATAACGTCTGTGGAGAAAGACGTGAGATCCTACGCCTTAAATTAACCTAGCATCATTTTTAAATAAGAAATGAAAAATTACAAGAGTTTACTTTCGACTAATATCAGTTTTTCCTTCATTTTCGATTACAATCTCTGTTGCTTAACAATTATTACATTTTCATATACATTTCATATATTAAATGCAACCATTAATCCATGGTCTCACAGCTGAGTATTTAGAATTTTCCGCGTATGATACCCGGGTTTGAATCTGATCATGTTTGATTTGTCAAGAAGGTGACTTCTTGATCCTCTTGGCTATGGAGACACTTGACACCGTTTGAAAGTGTCTTAGAATAAATACCATGTGTTGATAGAAGCCTTTTGAGTGAAATCAGGCAGGTGAAATTGTCCGGTAAGCGTCGAAGTTTTGGGTAATCGGAAGTCACAAGTCATTGTAACCAAGGCTTTGAATCTACTGGGTTTGACAATCAAGCTCTTTCCAAGAAACTGTAAACAAGGGTCACCCGCTCAGCATATACTTGTTTGTCAGTATGAAAGAGCTTATAATATATATATATATATATATATATATATATATATATATATATATATATATATATATATATATATGTGTGTGTGTGTGTGTGTGTGTGTATGTGTAACATTTACTGTAGGAGATTAAAACATGTTAAAAATCGCTACACGATTGCAAGAGACATATTTATATTTTAAATTAAATTATTTTGTTTCGCCAGTAGTTTAAAATCGCCTGAAGAGATACATTTATATCTTATTTTAGCAGTGTGTGTGTGTGTGTGTGTTTGCGTGTGTGTTTGCGTGTGTGTTTGCGTGTGTGTTTGCGTGTGTGTCCTATATCCTTCGAAGTAGGACTTTCTGAAGTGATCTATTTTTATTCAACGCGTTTTTCCACTGATGGAAGCATTCCTGAAACTTCTTTTTTGGAGGATAGCGAACAGCTTGCCTTCTGGAGTTCCCCTTGAATTTTTCTACGTCTTGAAATCTTGTTCCTATCACTTGGGGTTTGATTTTCGGAAAGAGGTAAATGTTGCCCACGGCGAGATCTAGTGAGTATGGTGGTTGCTAGAATCTGGGGATTATGATGGTTGTCGTATGTGGGGGATGTTATGTAGGCCAAAAACTACTGCACAAGTCATCATCACTGATAGAACCTCTGTGGCGTGATGAGACGACTAAACTCTTTCCCTCCAAGCACTGATATAAAAAAAAGGAAAAGCGCAAGAGAGTGAGAACATTAAAAGGTCAATATGCGCACTTCGGCTCCGTTACCAAACAGTTCCGATACTTTTTAATACATATATATGCATGAAAGAAAAGTCGCCTTGACTTGAAATTTGTGTATTTAGGTAGCAATACTTTTTTCATACACATTTCATTGAATACGACAGACAAGGTACTTTTATTTAGTTTTTTATACAATTTCTCATGCGATCTAATAATGTCTTACTTTTCTGATGATAAATTATATTTAAAAAAAACTGTCCGAACGTCCTTTTCTTCCGAGCGCTTTCGGCTATACATTTAGCCATTTTCAAATATTAAATATTTTTACTGTTAAAAAAGAAAGTTTGTTGCATGTATGTATTTATAAAATGTTTTCATATTTCAGAACATGGTCAAGATATGTCCATGTTCAAAGTTAATATTATTAAGTGTTGTTTTTATGTTTTTTTAAGCCTTGCATTGTTTTTAGTCATTTTGGCATGTAGATGATGCTATTATATTTGTGTTGTCAACAAGTATGTTATGAACAGTATCCAGTAGCTCTCTGTGAATATTTAAATGATATCTAATTGAGCTATTGTCAGAAAGGTATATATATATATATATATATATATATATATATATATATATATATATATATATATATATATATATATATATATATATGTTTGTGTGTGTGTGTCCGGGCATCTATGTGCATGTGTGTGCTTATTTACACAGCAATTATTCACATAAAGAAGTTTTGCTCTGCTTTTATTTCAAAATAGTTTTAGCGTATAGACTTTTGGGCAACTTCTATCTTGCAACGGAGAACAAAATCTAGAATCTAGAATATCTATAGCAAGTAGACAGAGTGACCTCTTCAGGTCGCTGGCCTGGCTGACAATGAACGACGATATTAAACAGAAGACCCCCCCCGACCTCCACAATTTGGGCTGCACCAATAAAATCCAGGGAATACAGCATACCACGTTTGGGATCGGTTTGTCTGCAGGAGTTTCCGGAATGGCTTTAATGCCAAAGCGATTTTTGTGATGCTTTGCAGGAGGGCTCTTAGCAAGATATCAACTGACACTGACATCGTTACACGTGCCTTGGTTACATTAGTTAGTGGCTTTAAAAATTACGAAAAGTAATATTAGGTTGGTGCAAAAATAATGTCGTTTTTTTTACGTTAAAAATACGACAAAAAACCTAATACATTCTATATATACTTTTATGGGGAAGAAACATATTCTGATGTTATTTGAGCACTGGGAAATTTTTCAGCTACAACAGTTTGTAGGCTTATAAATAACTTGAGAATATGTTGGACATGACTGTTCACTTTGGGGTCAGAAACATTTGGGGTAAAAAATATTTGATTATAACGTAATAGTAATATTGCCTTAGCACCACATATCCCTGAACCAAAATACAACGTGTCTTCAACATTACAAGAACGTTCGGAATATATTTTATTCTTTGCAGTTACCTTTAATTAACAGTGCTTTTTTTTTTCTCAGATTCCCTAACATTCAGGAACACCTTGCGTCTTAGTGTTTTTTCCTTGCTAAGGGTGAAATAAATGATTTTATATATATATATATATATATATATATATATATATGTCCTCCGACAGGAATCAAACCTGTATCCTATACGAAACCGTGACATGCCTTAACTGTTTCGACCACAGAGGAGCGTTCGGTTAGCATGATTGATTTACTGTTTTTAAACACAATTCTTCATGATTTTCTCTTATTCATTCATATCTGCTCAATGCGTATCGAATGTAAACAAATGACGTCATACATTATAATGTCTTTAAAAATTGTCCAACTTTGTCCATTTCATAATGTATGACGTCATTTGTTTACATTTGAATACGCATTGAACAGATATGAATGAATAAAAGAAAATCATGGAGAATTGTCTTTAAAAACACACAGACACACACATACACACTTACATACATACACACACACACACACACACATATATATATATATATATATATATATGTGTGTGTGTGTGTGTATATATATACAAATGAGAGAAAGAACAGATGGTGTAAAAATCCACTGTTCGGAGCATTTACTTTTAAAAAAGTGCTCAATAAAAAGTAGAGCAATTATTATTATAATATTTTTATTAAAAGAGCGTGTAATAAAAATATTTTGAAATATTTTTGAACATAAGCTTTCATGTTTCAATACTATGGTTGTATTTCTACAGGCAAAGGTAAGTAATTTCTTTTCATATCGCCTGAAAAAAAAATCAATCATAATATTGAAACATGATTTTTGTAACGATTTCATAATGTTTTTATTATAATCTCTTATAATGAAATATAATATTTAAATATATGTGTGTGCGTATGTGTCTACGTGTGTATGTGTGTGTGTGTAGAGATGACTATATATGCTGTATCTATTTGATACAGGGTTACCTAATAAATATAACTAAATGACTGAAAATCAGGGGCGGCCGAATATCTTATTGGTCACCTCTAATGTCTAATAAGAAAATAATATTAGATTAAAATTCATTATTTGATTAACTGCTTAAAAATAAAGGGATATATGATTTTTTTCATGCTGTATCCCTTAAGGATATAGGCACAAATTGATATCTATAGATTTCTTTTCTGTATTAATCTGTGAATTTCTGGGCATTTTTGGAGATGGTAGTGGAGAGTTTTCCTTCTTCGAGAACAATTGCCATAGAAAGATAAATTATTTATCCTGCTATTTAATACAAAGATGGGTTTGGTGGATTTATCCTTTTCCCATAAGTATTACTATAAAAGTGAATTCTACAGACTATGACGTAACTTGAACTTGATATTCTGTTTCCTCTTTCGGCGCCGATAAGCGCTACTCTACCTTCTACTTTATATAGGCGGCTACAGACTTCGTCTTATAGACGCGTATAATATATAATTCAGTCTCTTTCGAAATGTTTGCCTTTCAATCTCATTCCATTCCTTATCAATCTCCCAGTGTATATAGATTGAGATTGTTTTGCAATTCTTGCCAGCGGCGATATTCGCTGTTCAAACCAATATTTCAGATTTTTCAAATTGTTTAGTAATCTCTACATACTCTGGCTACACAAGCTGACAAGTGTTATATTTGTATACTTAAAAACAACTATGTATCTATCGATCTATGACTGGCGTATTTCCAAGTGGTTTAATGGTTAGGAGAAATTACGACTGAGTAGCGAGTTCGATCCCCACTGAGTGCTCCATACATTCGGCCTTGTGTCACATCTAAGCTATGCTTATTAAATCATGACTGTTCATGCGGATCAATCTATATCATTCTATCTGTTATGTCGGACTGTAAATTGTGTCAAACAATGATACACCGGTCTACGGGACACGGTCCGGGTGTTGTAAGTCCTCACCACATGCTAGAAGGGAAAGAGAATAAAAAAAAGAAGAACATATATATATATATCTTCTCAATTTTCTTGTTTTATCGGCAAACACTTACACCTATTCTCCCATATGCTTCCCTTAGTCTCTTTCTTTGTTCTTTCTTTCTTTCTTTCTTTCTTTCTTTCTTTCTTTCTTTCTTTCTATCTATCTATCTATCTATCTATCTATCTCATTCCGGCAGTTCCTTTCTATCTATGTATTCATCTTTTATTTTCCCTCTGTTTCTATCTATCTATCTATCTATCTATCTATCTATCTATCTCATTCCGGCAGTTCCTTTCTATCTATGTATTCATCTTTTATTTTCCCTCTGTTTCTATCTATCTATCTATCTATCTATCTATCTATCTATCTATCTATCTATCTATCTCATTCCGGCAGTTCCTTTCTATCTATGTATTCATCTATTATTTCCCTCTGTTTCTATCTATCTATCTATCTATCTATCTATCTATCTATCTATCTATCTATCTATCTATCTATCTATCTCCTTCTCTACAAGTCTTCCGGGAAAGAAAGAAGTTAACTGCTTTTGAATATTATTATTTAACATTTCAATTCGATGAAACATATATTAGGTTGGTGCAAAAATAATATCGTTTTCTCACATAGTAACATATGTGAGAAAACGACATTATTTTTGCACCAACCTAATATATATATATATATATATATATATATATATATATATATATATATATATACACAGAAACACACACGCATATATATGTGTGTGTGTGTGTGACAGGATGAAGAACAACTAGGAGACGTTAGATTTAAAAACGTTTATTAAAGCTTCATCAGAGAATGTGATATGGAAGAAATCCTAGTATTTTTTATTTTTGTGTTCTTTGATTTTCATTGGTTAAGCAGGCTTCACTTGTAATTGACTTGTTTAGCTGCGTTCTCGCGTATAACTGATGTGTGTAATTGTATCATAATTCTAATTCGGTATACAGATGATAATGTATATACATATGTGTGTCTGTGAGTCTGTATGTATTAGGCATTATTTATGTTTGGAGGCTGTCCGCAAGTTGATTTGAGGACGTTTTTACGTCAAAACTAGTTGTAGTAAAGGTAATATACGTTAGAATCATTAAGTATGCATTTAATAAATGTTGGTGGTGTATTATTTTGTATTTAACGTATATTTATAGTTGGTAAAATATTTATTAGGGTTCCTTCAAATTATTTTCGACTTAAAAATTATATTTCTTTTTTTAAATTATGGCGGCATTTGTAAAGCAAATGTTAATGGCTAGTTTTGCTTTTGTGTATTACGAGCGTGTTTAAAGGGCTTCGCCCACATAGTTATCTCTTGTGTTCGTAGACACGGGCTTTTTAGATTTCGGGATGTCTCGCCAATGTAGGTTTTTCTACATTACAAGGTCTTTATCTGATAAATCACCGTATCTGAAAGAGAGTTGGATATAGTTTTCTTCCTAATTATGCCTCTGTCTTTTCTTGATTGATTTTTTATGCTTATCACTTAAATGACACTTCAGCCCAGTTGTTGATTTACATATCAAACTGCATTTAGTGCAGATGGCAAGAGTTTGAGTCGAACACGTTGCAAGGTTTGATCGAATCTCTAAGTTAGATCATATATCCCAAAGAGTTACCAAACAGGATTCTTCAAAATTCTTCACATCTTCAATGCAGACTCTCCTTAATTTTCCACAGTCATCAGCTAGGATTTCGAAGGAAGAACCGGTGCGAGGAGGAGACTTAAGATTCTAATCAGTTTATTTTTGTATTTAAGTAGCGGTCTACTTACATTACGTGCACCATCCTGAAGATGACTGTATAACAGTAGTTTGGGGTATAGAGCCTTCAGTCATCTTCAGAACATAACCAGGCCATCTGAGATGACTCCATCGCATCGATGCTGTACCTCGTGAAAAGATCAGGACTGGAAAACCTCTCAGAAAGGTCATAATCACAGAGAAAGCGAGGACAGTGTTTGTGAAAGACATCGTTGAAAAATATCTGTGTGGTAAAGGTGGGCATGTCCCCGAACCAAATAAAAATGTTATTACTACCGCTACACGAAAAATGCGCATTTTATTTTGAGGGATATACGCCAGGCAACACACAAAGTATCATTTAGCCTGTAAAAAGTCTCAGCTGTCTTGAAGACGTTACATATATATATATATATATATATATATATATATATATATATATATATATATATATATATATATATATATATATATGGGGTGAAAAATATGAATATAGTTTGATATAAATTGAGCGATTATGTGCACATATATTAACGAGATAGTCATGAGAGTAGAAACGTGCACACATACGAAATATATCAATTATGGAATAAAAATAGAGATAGAAAAACAATATATATATATATATATATATATATATATATATATATATATGTATGTGTGTGTGTGTTTGCGTGTGTGTGTATATATATATATATATATATATATATATATATATATAGATAGATAGATAGATAGATAGATAGATAGATAGATAGTAAAAGAGGGAGGAAGATGGATAGATAGATAGATAGATGGATTGATAGATAGATAGATAGATAGATAGATAGATAGATAGATAGATAGAGATAGTAACACAGGGAAGGAGATAACTAGAGTGATAGATAAAAAAGATATAAAGGAATAGATAGATAGATAGATAGATAGATAGATGGATAGATAGATAGATAGTAACAGAAGGAAGGAGATAGAAAGATAGATGGATAGATAAAAAGATGTAATGGGATAGATAGATAGATAGATAGATAGATAGATAGATAGATAGATAGATAGATATGGTTTTGACGTATATCGAAAAATAAAATAAGATTGAGATAGAGATGAACACTGTGATCGATAGGCAGGCGTGGACAGTAAGATATAGATGAATAGACAGCGCGAATTTCCCATGCATGACTAAATCACTTCAACATTTGATCTGTTAGTCAATAGTTGAACATGTCGATAAAAGCCGACACCTGTCGGTTAATCTGTCTAGCTCAAGAGAAGAATTCGAGAGGCTGGAAAAATGGGTCAGAAATTTTCGTTCGAAGCGATTGGCATATAAAGAAATTTGATTAAGTCTTTTGCATTTAGTCATCCATATGAATGACTAACCTAATTAAAATTTGCTTTACCAGAGAGGTTAAATGAACAGAATCAGCTTAGTAATAAAATAATTATTGGAACATTTTGAATCTGATTGAATTTTATCGAATATGATTAAAGGTACTGGGCAGAAAATATTTTCAGTGCTTATAGTCGTGGAAAATATACTCTAAACTTTTTCATTATATATGCCATAATTTCTCTGCATTCTTTTTTTTTGGGGGAGCGGTATTTTCTTCTACTTTTGTTTTTTTTTTTTCGTCTATTTTTAATTCGTCCGTCATCTTTTAATTATATCTTTCCATTTTTCTTTAATTAGTTGTCTTTCTTTTCTACTTTCTTAGTTTTTCTTTTCAGTGTCTTTTTTAAAGAATTCTTTCTCTCTTTTTCATTCTGCGTTTTCATTGTTTTTCCTTCTTTACTGTTTCCTTCTTTTTACACTTTCTCTCTTTCTAAATGTTAGGTATTTCTTCTTTTTTATCTTTGTTCTTCCACTTTCTCACGTGTAACGTTTGTTTGTGTTTTATTCCTTTTTATTAAAAATGTTCTCTTTTATTATTATTCTTATACATACGCCATCATGTTCCTTTATCTATCTATCTATCTATCTATCTATCTATCTATCTATCTAGCTATCTATCTACAGTGAAACCTCGGTTCACGAATTTAATTCGTTCCTGAAGGCCGTTTGTAAGCCGGAATGTTCGTAAACCGAAACTGTTTTTCCAATATGAATCAATGTAGAGAAAAAGTCACAGTACAATAAAATTGGAAAAGAAAAGCACAGCACAACACATGAATACATACAACATGGCAGCCAACTCAGAAATTATTCTGTTCATGTTACCAGGTTTCGGTTATGTTGTTTGAGAACCGAAATTTTATTCGATAAGCGACGCATTTTCATCTGGAATTTTCTGTTCGAAAACCGATCTGTTCAACATGTGAGACGTCTGGGAATCGATGTTCCTCTGTATATGTCAGTCGGTTCATATCTATCTATCTATCTATCTCAGCAGATCATTATCTATCTATCTATCTATCTATCTATCTATCTATCTATCTATCTATCTATCTATCTATCTATCTCAGCAGATCATATCTATCTATCTATCTATCTCAGCAGATCATATCTATCTATCTATCTATCTATCTCAGCAGATCATTATCTATCTATCTATCTATCTATCTATCTATCTATCTCAGCAGATCATATCTATCTATCTATCTATCTATCTATCTATCTCAGCAGATCATATCTATCTATCTATCTATCTATCTATCTATCTATCTATCTATCTATCTATCTATCTATCTCAGCAGATCATATCTATCTATCTATCGATCTAACATTTTCTTACATTAATTCTTTTCCATTTTTTTCTTGTTACTAATTCTTCGTTTATCTTTATTTTTTCGCTTTTCAATCATTTTCTTTTCTTTTTCCGTTTTTTTCTTCTGCTTTCTTCCTGTCATTTCTTTTTTCTTTCGTTTATTTTTTGTGTTCTTTCTCTAATATTTTTACAACTTTTTTCTTTGTCTCCATCATTCCCTTTTACCATAGTTAGAGAGATATGCAAATGAGAGTTAGAAAGTCGGTCGTTTATTGAGAATCTTAGCCGGTACCAGCAACAATAAAAATGTCAAAGAAAGAGAGATATGTGATGAATGGTTCTCAGCATATAAACCAAAATAATTTTAAAACTCACTGATAAGAACGAATGTTTTTCTCTGCTGACCTCCTGCTTCCGTCCAGTCGCTGACCATTTTCTATGCGGTCAGTCATGCAAACCGTTTCAATCACTTTTCTTGGATTCCCGAATTCTTATCCATTTTCCTGATTCTCCTCTTCTTTTTACCTTTCATCTCTTTTTATTTCTCACTTTCCGTCTTTCTTTTTAATTCTTTGCTACATTTTCTCCTTACTTCTTCTTTTTCTCCCTTTTCTCTCCGTTCTTCTTTAAACTTCTTTTTCTTTATCTTTATTTTCTTCTTCTAGCCTTACCCCTCAAGTTAACTTTACCTTGGGAACTGAATAGAATTTGGGATGGTGTATACTTTTAGTGATGTGGATGTTGGTGATGTAACGACAGGCTAGATTGATTTCAGGTTCACCTTAATATGTCTACTGATAAAAATGCCGTCTTTTCGAAAAGAATATATATACATAGAGAGTATAATTCTCCGCCTCTGTCATCCCACATGAGCCATGAAGATTTCAAGACAGAAGCAATCAAGTCTCTTTTTAATATTTCTTTTTATAAACTTAATAATATCATGTCTTTTCTTTGGGATCAAGAGTTGGGTGTGGTTACCGTTATCTTTTTCTGTAATGACTTTATGGACACACCATCTCAAATTCTTGATTCTTAGAATTCATTCGCCTTTTGATAGTTTTTGATTTCATTTATCTTGTGTTGCTAACCACCCACGTCGTCCACTGAAGTGCATTTGGAAGTTGACATTGCCAGTAATCATTCTATCAGTCAGTTATGTGCCATGCGTGATACACACTTAGGCGATCATGTATCTTTCAATACATAATTGACGAGGCAGATTTTTTTTCCCGCTGTAGGTTGCCATTTCTTTTTGCGGTAGACCAGTTGCAATCCAAGGCTATAGAACCCGTAATAGATAGATAGATAGATAGATAGATAGATATGATCTGCTGAGATAGATAGATAGATAGATAGATATATATGATCTGCTGAGATAGATAGATAGATAGATAGATAATGATCTGCTGAGATAGATAGATAGATAGATAGATATGATCTGCTGAGATAGATAGATAGATATGAGGCTATAGAACCCGCTACTTACCCATAACTGGGAGGAAGAGAAGAGGATTCATACCTTTCGCAAGAGTAACAGTATATAAGGGAACGTAATGGATTCAACTGAAATTCGAACTCGGCCCACCGATTTCTCAATCCAAGACGCTATCCATTACTCTACTCAAACTATCATATCCCATAATATCCTAAAATGGTGGTGGAGCATAATCTAGCCTGTTATTTTAACCCATAATAGAGGAACTTGAAGAGATGGTTACATGCCTTTTCGACGTGAGAACAATATGTCTTAACAGGAATTTACCGCTAAACAGACTGTAAAATATCGTGTAACGGTTATCGGCTCAGAATGAAATATCGGTGAAATTTAGTACGTTACATATATTTACGCGCAAAGACTCATCGGAAAAACATAATTTCATACCTTCCTAGTTATGTGTTAAATAGTAGGACATGTATTAAAATCAAGCGCCATATGTGACACACACATTCCTCTTTCGACTCATGACTCTGTAGGCAGACAGTTTCTCGCAGTAGGTTGCCGTTTTTTCTGCAGTAGACGTGTTGTCAACCATGGCTATAGGACCTTTATCTGTAATGATATGTAGCCCATAGATGGTAGGGGGAGGTAGGAGAAGAGAGGGACTCACACCCCTTACCGAAGGGTATTTGTGCGTAAGTGAATGTAACAAACCCAAATGGAATCCGAACTCGTTCGAAGTCGGTATAAATTACACAACACAGAAAAAGTCGTTTTTATCCCCCCCAAAATGATAACGCCATGTTCACTTGCAAAGATTTTTTATTTTTTATTTTTTTTGTTTTACGGCATATCAACCTCAATGGGTTATTTAATGGCAACAAAACCTTTCTTGCTGGTAATATTTTATTCCCTCATAAATCTATTTTTGGTAATATTTTTTTCTTCAAAAATGCATTGTTGGCAATAATTTAAAAAAAAATATTTCTGGTAATAAAATCTATTTTTACATTTTCATAGTGTTATGACCCCAGTTTGGGGGTTAACTATTTGCCCATAAGTGGGACCCTAACAGGTACTACTTCACCGGGTCAGGGTGGATCTGGGAACACCTGCAATTAAAAGGTGGTTTCACGCTACTCATAACCTCCTTACTGTTGGACGTAATTTATCGTGTTACCCAGGTCGCGGATGTAGTTTATTGTCATACCCAGGACGGTGTTTACTTGCAAAAAAAAAAAAAAAGAAAAAAAAAAGAAAAAAGAAAAATAACCTTACAACGCCCCCATCCAACAAAATATACTTCTCTTTAAATAAACCACAAAATGTTGATAATCCCTTAAATGGCAAACCATTTGATAATAGGTAAATAAAAGTTAAAATATACTGAAATAAATATACGGAAATGATTTGTAAATAAAATTCGCATTTTCCTTTGATTGTCTGAGCCAGAAACAACGATGGAAAATTATCATCAATAGAAAAAATTATCATCATAGACGGGAAAATTATCATCATAGACGGCTTCTGGTCAGGGATTCTAATGTGAGCGTGTATAAACAGTGGTGTTTTGTCAACTGAAAGAAAGTGCGTGTGTGCCGAAGAACATTCTGACATAAAAGATATGCTTATTTGGGCTTTTTGCTTTCTAAATTTATACGATAGACATTATCTGTCGTCAGTCAGTGATAATTACTCACCTGCGTTTTCAGTTGTCGTTACCAGCCATTTATGTGGACATCACACCAGAACGAGCCATTTTTAGACTTTATCTTGAAATATCCGAGGCTCTCAAGTGTGCAAGGGTGAAGAAAAGTCAGATGCAACTTTTTTTTTTATCTTATATTTATTCTTCCTATTTTTGTAACATTTCTATTCTTTTTCTTATGTTTCCGTCCTAGGTAAGATGTCAAACTACGTCCGCGTCCTGGGTAAGATGTCAAACTACATCCGCGTCCTGGGTAAGATGTCAAACTACATCCGCGTCCTGGGTAAGATGTTAAACTACATCCGCGTCCTGGGTAAGATGTTAAACTACGTCCAGCAGCAAGAACTCTGGTCAGGAGGTTTTGAAGAGCGTGGAACCACCTCTTAATTGCTGGTGTTCCCAGGTCCACCCTGAAGCGGGATGATAGCACCTGTTAGGGTCCCAGTTATGTGCAAATAGTTAACTATTACCAGCAATACTTTTTTGAAAAAAATTATTACCAGCAGTACAATTTTGAAGGAAATATATTACCAGAAACAGATTTTTGACAAAACAATATATTACCAGCAATCACATTTTTGTCAGCATTGAATAACCCATTGAGGTTGATATACCGTAAAACAGAATAAATCAAACCAATCTAAACCAAAGAATACATAGTCTATTCGTACGAATCTATGATAAAAATGCTGACGGCATTAAATAACTCGCTGAGGTTGATATGCTGTAAAACAAAATATACCAAACCAATCTAAACCAAAAAATACATATTCTATTCATATCTATCTATCTATCTATCTATCTATCTATCTATCTATCTATCTTCTTCCCTCTGTCTATTTCTTTCTTTCTTTCTTTCTTTTTTTCTATCTCTCTATCTATCTATCTATCTATCTATCTATCTATCTATCTATCTATCTATCCTTTCATTATTTTCTTTCTCTTCCTTTTCATTTTTTCTTTCTCTTCTTCACTGCCATCCAGTACCTTGTTAATATCTCTCTTTCCTTTTTGCTTTTTTCTCCTTTCAGCCCTTCAAATCCTTTACTCTTTTTGTTCCTTCTGACTCTTCTCCTTACACGTTTTTTTATTTCTTTTCTCCTCTTTCTTATTGCACTCCATCTACTATCATAAATTTCTCACTTGCATTTTGTCTTCTTGGAACGAGTCCATATCTGCCGTTCTTCTCACCGCCTTACCGCTTCTACTGATAAAGAAACCTAAATTTACAGAGTCGACTCAAACGATAATCCTATACCTTCGTGTTGTTTCTCTGATATTCAATCGGTTGCTCTCTCTAAAACAGCTTTCTCTTTTAGAATTAAAACAACAACACCAATCGACATTACTTAGTTCAAAATAGTCTCAAGTGTCCACATAAATCTCTGACGTCTAGCTTTTATTCCTGGGAGACATTTTTAACAACAGTTAAAGAGGAATCCAAAGATTATTCACGAAAACATCGCAGACCGATAATAAACATCCAAAACTCACAGAACACTCTTTTATATCGTGCGTTTTTTTCCCTTTGAGTACCTAAGCAATTGATAAATCAATCCTCATTGAGGGCCGTATCATTGTAACTCAGAAAGCTCTGCCCTTCAATGGATTATCTGCTGTCGAGGATTCATAGGGTTTTATGTGATTTTGGAAGCCACAAAACGCAGACATTTTTGGAGGTTCCGATTGAAACACCAAATAGAGCACCGAAATAACCATAGCAGCTTTTGCAGAAGAGGTTATGTGATTATTCTCATTAATACACTATTTACATTATTCGGACTATTGCCCTCATCTTTGTCGCCATATTTATTACAACGTTTCGAACATTGTACGCACCGGCGTTCTTCAGGTGGTTGGAATGTTGAACTGAACCCTTTATTTCGCTTTCTGGGGTAGACAGTTCTAGTTCCACGTGTCATATCTAATGGATGTCAGTTATCAGTTATATCCTGTTAATTCCCCTCTGTAAGTTCTCCACTGCCTTAACCGGGTATTGAACTCACACTTTTTGGGTCCTGTCACTGGCTCTAACCAACGCCTTTATCTACTGTGCCATGTGTCCTTCAGTGAAGAACTTGAAAAGCATTCACTGAAAAACTAATGGTGATTTTTGCGTTAGAATAAGCTCGAACGCAGGCGGAAAAAATTGTGCAGTGTGCATTTGTGAGAGAATTTGTTAAAAAATGCACCGATTGCTATGCAGATTTGGACATGACACAAACAGTTCAAAGCAGAAGGTGTCTGTTTAAGAAAAAATATCAGGACACCCAGCCCGGAATTTATGGTAGAGCGTGTTCGGGAAACATTTTTGAATAACCCCAAGAACTACATCAGAAGAGCACGTATGGAAACTCAAATTCCTCCAACGACAGTTTGACGTATCGCAATGAAATACTTTCGAATGACAGCCTACAATCTGACTTGATGCGTGCCGTTTCACAGGCGGTGCACATATTGAAAGATTGTAATATCGTTGATGCAATCCACAAACTTCGAATTTCTCACTATTTACATTATTCGGACTGTTGTCCTCATCTTTGCCGCCATATTTATTATAACTTTTCGGCCTTTCAGTATCTGTCTATATTTCTGACATGAGGTATTATGTACAATATTTACATTATTCGGACTATTATCCTCATCTTTGTCTCCATATTTATTACAACGTTTCGGCCTTTCAGTATTTGTCTATATTTCTGAGATGAGGTATTATGTACATTATTTACATTATTCGGACTATTGTCATGATCTTTGTTGCCATATTTATTACAACGTTTCGGCATTTAAGTATCTGTCTATATTTCTGACATGAGGTATTATGTACATTATTTATATTGTTGGCACAATTGTCCTCATCTTTTTTGCCATATTTATTACAACATTTGGGCCTTTCAGTATCTGCCTATATTTCTCAGATGAGGTATTATGTACACTATTTACATTATTCGGACTAATGTCCTCATCTTTGTCGCCACACTTATTACAACATTTCGGCCTTTCAGTATCTGTCTATACTTCCGCTCACTTGGTTAGACTATTCTAGTTCCACGTACCATGTCTAACGGATGTCAGATTTCAGTTATCTCTTGTTAATTCCCTTCTGCAAGTCCTCCATTGCCTTAACCGGGTATTGAACTCACATTCTTTGGGTCCTGGTTAAGGCAGTGTTTATTACTTCAAAGCTCCCAAGAAAATTAAATTTCGACATTAAATAACCTATGAGGAGTTGAGATGCAATTAAACAGAGAAACTAATCAAATGTCAAGAGATTCGCATCCAAAAGCGAATTAATTTTTTTTTATCAAATTTTGTATCTTTCGTCTTATGCCAAATACCACATTCAGATATATCGGAAATGTGGTTTAAAGATTTGGGAGAAAGTTTAAAAATTGTTTCTGTCGAAATATTTCTATGACTTAACATTTTGCTTATTTTCTGAAAGAATTCTTTTCTTATCTCGAGGTGCCTTCCGGTTTGCGTCATGATTTGCGTTGTCTGTTTCTACACCATTCTGTAGTCTCTGCTTGATTCTGATGTCTCTCTTTCGAAATTCGCACCCTTTCCTGCCTCTGTTACTGAAAACAACATCTTTTGTTTCCATAGAAATTAATAATTACTTATTTCTTCTCACTTTCTTTTCCTCATTTTTGCAAATGTTTCTTAGTTTTGCTTCTTTGTCCTCCATCAACAGTGTGATTCGAATATCTCAAGTAAGGGCCACTGAGAAGAATTCCTGGTAGGTTTTAACCCCCAGCCCGTCAATTATTTTGGGGAAAACGTTTCATTTTCAGATGAATATTTTTAATTGTTTATAAGATAGTAACTAAGAAACTGAGGTACCTAGAAATACCCGAGTGGAGGCTAACTCCTCTACCTGACGTATAAGTTGAGAATTGGTATTGTTTCAAACGCAGAAGGGGATAAAAAGGATCATGGTTGACATATAAACACGTCTTTAGCTAATTTTTTAACGTTTATGTTTTCCACGTGTTTATTCGTCCGCGTCTGAAAACACACTTTCGGTAAAAACGTATATACATGTCTACGTCGGGGAAGGAGTTAAATGCAATTAACATTTTAGGGCAAAACTCGTAGTATGCAACAGTTGTTGAGCCGTGGTCGCAGTGTTGTCTCTTGGGCAACTAAAGCTATAGGACCCAGTCTGTCCAGTTATTTACCCATAGATGGGGAGAAGTTCATTATCACCTAAGTAAATGTAATGAAAACTGGAATTCGAACTCGGCTCTCCGATTTCTCAATCCGAGATGCTATTCATTATACGACCCCTCCTAAGAAATAGGAAACTATTCACGATTTTGCGTATCATCTTTGTGCAGTGAACATTCTAAACTTCAATATATTTTTTTAAATTAAGCATATGTACCCATCATAAATAAAAAATAACATATGATTAAAAAACAGATTTACATATGCTTTCTTATATATATATATCGATATATGGGTTTGATTGATTGTTTTTTACGACGTATCAAAAAACTTTCAGGTTATTTAAAGGTTTTAGATTGTAAGAATTTTGGGGAGAAATAATGATTTATCGATACAAGCCTACTAATTACCTTGGAGAAAAAATAGGTGCATTCATGCCTTTCCCAAGGCTATTTGCACGTGAGGGACTATAACTAAACCAACAGGAATCCTGAATTGTTAGCCATTACACTACCCTCACATCCAAGCTTACAGCACCTGGCATTCCCAAGCGTTTACCCATCGAAGTACTGACCAGGTTTGGCGTTGATCGTAGGTTAACCGATGTTTCAACGTGATACGGCCGTAAGCCATCGTTATAGGAGAATATTCCAAATGGAAAACATATGAAATATCAAAAACCTAATTATTTTCATTCATATTTTTTCTTGCGTTGCGTAAAGAATTAGAAAATATTAGTGACATTCTGCATGCATGAATCGATTTTTTTAAACCTTTTCACTCTGAAAATCTATATTTGGTATTGAAAAGAGAAAAGGACTTATGACAGAAAATTCAAGATGTGTGACTCTTGCTATGGCGGAGGACACACAGCAAAATATCGCTTCATTCCAAATAGGAATTTTTCATGCATTCAGCAAAGAAGAAAGGCTTGTTGCAAAGATCTATCGATTACTGTATTGATCTGTGGATCGATCGATATATTTAGCATTAGTACTATCCTTCATCGATACCAAAAAAAACACCGGAAATATTGCGCACCATAATATATATATATATATGGGGGGGGCGGAGAGAGAGAGAATAAAGGACGTCGCATATTGAGTGCTGGTGTGAAGAATATGTTGTGCATGAACAACTATGATTCGTTATATAGTTGAAGAATATATATATATATATATATATATATATATATAATCATTTATTCGAAAATTATAACATAAAAATGTTATAAAATCACTACAAAAATAGCCATTTGTTTCAACACTTGATGTCTTATCAAGTTATTGTATTGAATCCATAAGACACCAGAAGTGTTGAAACAAAATGGCTATTTATATATATATATAATGTGTGTGTGGTGGGTATTTCAGGATACATATTTGACAAGTCATAAATATGAGAATAGCTGAAAGACTTTTACGCTACCTGCGTCAAAATTTACGATTCTCAAGATTCTTTCAGAAGAATCGAAAGCATTAAGATGTCAGCTTCCAGTATGACATTGGAAATGCAAAGAAACGCTTTACTCGCAGACCTAGCTGTGAAGAGCAGAGATCAGATGTTATGGCAGATGAGCTCCGTTCAACCACCATTGAATTATCTATATGCGCACCAAGCACACGTCGTCTCTAATAGTTCTGGGCGCTTTTTCCTTTAAAAGAGAAAACTATATTATGTTATTATGTTATCTAACTGTGTAGGGTCATGGATCAAAACCATCACGTTCATTAAGTGGTTAGTAAGTGGTCAAGCCCTACATGAAGGATTAGCTGTCCGCAGTTCAGCAGGGATCTCTGAACTAAAACATAGTCCATCATTTAAACTACAATCTATTCACGAACTAGGGGGGTGGCTGTTTAAACCTCCCCCCGTTAAGTCCCCAGACGCATGCTGACATTTCTTTGTATTCTCACTTCTCCTTTTATGTTCTTTCTTGTCGTGAAGTCAAAATTCATAACCACTTGACTGTATCGCGCTTGCTTTACTTTGCCATGTATTGTATTACATCGTTCATTTCTTGCCTTATTTTCACTTTTCTTCTTTTTAACTATTATTATTGTTGTTATTGGGAATTTTGTCAATTCTACTTTTTAAAAAAGCCCTCTTATTTAACCTCTCTAAATACGAATATGCTGGACTACTACGTTTGGGCTTTGGTCGATATCGTAAGTCAGAAATAGATCCAGAATACAGTGGAACAGTTCGAAGGCGATTTTATTGATTAAGCTTTTTCTGTTTAAGTAATATGAAATCTGCAGAATGTTTTGGAAAATGTACTGGTATTTTAATTTTTGTTTTACTTTATAGTATAGATTATCTTCAGTTAATATAATTTTTTTCTCCCTCTCCTCTCTCTATTTCATTCTCGACAATGACGAGTGGATCCAGTAGTTGCCGGAGGGTTAGTCTACGAAACTCTGGAGTCAGAGTACACTCATATCTGTTCGTTGCGTATCCCATCTGTCTACATTGGGATACGCATCGATCAGATATGAATGTACGAGAGAAAATCATGGAGAATTGTAGATTAAAAACAGTAAAATCGACTTGCTAACCGAAACGCTCCTTTATGGTTAAATCGGTAAAGCACGTCAGGCTATATGTTGGTTCCGTATAGGATGCAGGTTCGATTCCTGTCGTAGGACGAATACTTTCTATGAAAATTTCTCGGATATTCAGGCCGGTTAATGTGACGTCATTTGTTTACATTTGGATATGCATCGAGCAGATATGAATAGGGTACAGGTTCGATTCCAGTCGGAGGAGGAATATTTTCTATGAAAATTTCTCGGTCATTCAGGCCAGTAAATGTCGTTCATACTGTTTATTATAAATAGAGCATTTACTTAATTATTTGTATCTATAAAAAAGAACGTATAAACATAAAAATATCTTAAAATAAAAGTCGGACTTTGAACATTTCAACACACACACACACACATATATATATATATATATATAAATCACATTACCGGAAACATATCTATAAGAGAGGTTTTGCATATAAAACAACTCTCTCCTTTATTTAACAGTGGGAATGGTGTGTTGAAGGTTTAAAAAAAAATAGAATGATGGTCACTCGAATACCAGCCGTGCCCAACAGGAGAGCACTCGGAATAAACGTTCTTAATAATTATTCAAAGCAAGACAAAAATAAAATACATCTTAAACCTTGAAATTCGCTAGAGAACTGGCCGAAATCGCTTAAGATAATATATCATGGGGCAATTTCATACAAAGCAAACACGCCTTCTAACCTGCACCATAGAAGGTGTTGGATTTGCCGCGAAGATGATGGGATGCGAAAGGCATTGCCTTTATTGGCTATCTTCAACAGAGCCACGTCATCAATAGAGAACACTATGCCAACTTCCTGAGGCTTGCCTATCAAGACCAAACGCCTATTAAAATTGACAAAATGGATCATGTTTCCTAAGGACAAAGCTTCGGCACCACATTTGCCTTTGGTTTCGATGGGTGCTGTGTGTTACTGTAACTTTGAACTTGTTGATTACTTTCTCTAGCTTTTCCTGATTTTGCTCCATCTCACTAGCATCTTGTTTCCCAAAACGAAAATAATTTGGCTGGAAACCATTATCACATTTATGATTACATCATATCGATTGTTGATGACTTTTTTCTCTACCAATAGGAAAAAAGCTTCTTCACAAGTGGGATATAATCACCGCAATAGATATGGAACAATCGTGTGGATGACAAGGGAACCTATATTGGAAAATAATCCTCATAGAGTTTACCTTTTATGAGAATATGTTTGTCAAACTATGGACTTTTCATTCAGCCCTCGTAACTATAAGATTTATGTTCCCACATATAGCAGAACTGTTTATATTTAAAAAAAAAAAGATATCTATAATCATTAATATGTTAAATTTTATGAGTCACATCAGTGGATTTTGACCATATTATTTGTAAATATATGTAATGATATCTCTCAATATGGTAGATTTATTAAGGTGGTGAATTTTGAATAATATTAGTCAATAGAGAAGATGCCAGCGTGCGGCACTGTTGGAAATTGTTTTAAAACTATAAACTGGTTAACCTAAAATTTGTGAGGGAAATTGTGAGACAGGAACTGTTTGGGGGCCGTTTCTGGTTGTACAAGTAAGTCATATTGACCGAGCATTTGACCATACTAGCTTTTTAAAAAAAAACTTTTGAGCATGCGCTCTGTCCAGTACTCGGTCATTTAACCGAATGGATATTTAGCCGAAAATGTAGTGGCGTACTTACATGTTTGTCATACTCTTTATCGTAATGTGCTACATATATTTACAGTATTAATTTATAATTTTTCGGTTTTATTTTGAAAGGCTTTTCTAAAAATCTATTCTCTATATATTATATTTTACTTTAAATCTTACCGTAAGATGAAAATATTTTAAGAAAAAAACACATTTTACTGCAGAAAAAAACTTAAGCTTTTACGATATGAAAGATATTTCAATTTCCCTTTTAATGATCATTATCTTAAAAGGAATGAAGTAGCATTTATCTTACATTTGGATTATTATCATAATCTTTGCGGAGATTATCACAACGTTTCGGCCTTTCATCTCTCTGGTCTTCTTCAGGTGCTTGTCAATGCAGGTAACCATGAAACAATAGCGTAGAGGATTAAAGCTTTGGTTAGTGTATATAATGACATCACCATTGTGATTACAATCCTTGGACAGTGTAGGACACACTTAAGAAACAAGACGAACGAAAACTGAGACGTAATAAATAAGAACATACCGTCGAACAGTATTGAAGAATCTACTCATATAATGAATTAGGTGTTTCCATGAAAGTACCCGGATCGAAAAACACCTGAAGAATGACACTGAGCACAACAGCCAAAACGTTGTGATAACAAAACGGAAGTTGAGATCAATAGTTTGAACGTATATAATGATAACTCCTCATTCAAGAATATCAGTTAAAAACATACTTATTTCGGTTATATAAAGATTATCAGGGATCATCTATATGGATAACTACGAAATCGAATCTCAATTCTCCGGGGAATTTTATCGTTATTATATTTAGCACCCTCACCATGAGGGTTGCATGTAGCAAAAAGCCGGGTTTAACGTGGATTCTCCGAGTCGGTAGGCTCGGTCAAAAATGCCCGTAGAACCCGCATAACGTGATCGGGTTGGGCAACCTCCCCGAACGAAACTCTGCCCTTCGGCTGAGCCTCGTCCGGATTCCTCTCAGCTAAGAGGCAGAGACTTCAACCGTCGAGCCGAAAAGATTTCAGTTAGACTCGAATTTTATAGTTCGGCAAAAGTTCAATATTTGTCTTACCGACTTCTTGGTAATATCACATTTTTACGAATAACTAATTTGCATATTGATTTAAAAAAGTATATTTCATTAATTAACTGTCCTTCATTACTGTTCTTTTATTTAAAGAATGTTTTGATTTTCATATAAAAAATAGTTATGTTTAGGAATATTGTGTTTTATAGTGCAGAAAAGTGTTTGAAATTTGCAGTATACTTGGCCTTCAAATAGTTGGCATCTATAATCTGTAAAACATTCCTTAACTATAACAAGCATGCTCCCAATTAATTTATTCTGTCTTTACAGTCATATTCGTTGAACAAATACATTGAACGTTCACATCTACATCCAATAATTCATTAATAGTGAACATTAATCCCATAGAAAAACAACTAATTTTTCATAGAAGAATTACCAGGTTATTTTTTCTAAGGTAAATATTTATCATTTTATATATCTAGCATCCATAATTTGGTGCGTTTTTACAATAGTTACAGTCGGGAAATTAGACAAAGTAAATTGTACCAAGATTGATTTTCTGAGTAAATAAAACAAGTAAAAAAATCAAACAATATTTCATACACAAACGTATCCCTCCCCGCCGAAAAAAAATATAAAAAATGTTTTCTTTTTTAATTTGTTTATTTTTAAAAAGTTTTAACACAAATAGGCTAATAACTAATTTGCAAAAACTGCTTAAAATATCTTTTATTACGTGATTGTCTTCTTTTAATTTTAATTAGTAATCCATTCACAATTACCAATTAAATGTCTAAATATCTATTTTTTTCTTCTTGATATTAATTTCCATTGGACTTACTTCAAATGAAAACTTTTGGGTAGCGTTTTTCTATTCATTTTGATTTCAATTTTTTCGCCATTATGATTTTCATTTATGCAAATTCATGTATTTTATTTCTATCAACACCTGTTAAATGTTTTTCATTTTCATCATGTTTCATTTGTTTAAAAACGGCTAAAATTCTAATGTTTAGCTATCTGAAAAATAACAAATGTTTTCTTTCGTGCTTACAACCAATTTATGAATGAAATGTTCGTTTAAACTTTTTGTATCAAAGATTTCAAGTAGTGAATATATCTTACTTTGCAAAGCGATAGCGAGTTGCGGAGCCCAGCAGTAAGAAATAAACCAGATCGATAGAGAGACAAGTTGTAAAATGTTTAATGAAAGAAACATTTTGATGAGGTTGAACTGAAAATCCAGAACAATCCTAAAAGTAATAGCAATCATTAAAAATGAAAAATATATTAATCAAGCAAGACAAGAGCAAATTTGAAGCAGTTGTTGCAAATCAAAACAGAGACAAAAGGTGCAGAATTTTACAAACATCGACTAAATGTATAAACGCAAGCAAGCGACCATATTTACATGAGGATCAAAAAGACAATCTTATTTGTTGGACGGAGAAATACACGAAAGCTCAGTACTGATTTCTCAGCTTATTTTTAATAATGAATAAAAAGCTACATTATTAAAATTATTCGGACTACTGTCTCCATCTTTGTCACCATATTTATTACAATGTTTCGGCCGTCGTACGCTCCGGCCTTCTTCAGAAGGTTGGAATATCGAACTGAACCATTTATTTCGCTCACTGGGTTAGGCTGTTCTAGTTCCACCTGCGACGTTTAATGGATGTCAGTTATCAGTTATCTCCTGTTAATTTCCCTCTGAAAGTTCTCCACTGCCTTAAATTCATACACAGATATCCTCAAGGACACATGGCACAGTGGTTAAAGGCGTTAGTTAGATCCAGTGACAACACCCAAAGAGTGTTAGTTCAATACCCGAATAATGTAAATAGTGTATTATTGAGAATAATCACATAACCTCTTCTGTAATGTGAATATTATTTACATTATTCGGACTATTGTCTTCATCTTTGTCGCCATATTTATTACAACGTTTCGGTCGCTGTACGCTCCGGCCTTCTTCAAGTGGTTGGAATGTCGAACAGATTCCTTTATTTCGCTCACTGGATTAGAATGTTTCACGTTATCAGTTATCTCCTGTAAATATAGACAGATACAAAAAGCTGCATTGGATACATTTAACCACTGGATTAGCGGTAGCTTTCTTCATGGAAATATTCAGCAAAGACTAATTAAAAGACAACAGTAAGCATACTGATTAGTGTTTAGGGCTTCTATCCTAAGCATAAACATTATATGTTCCGTTAAAAGTTGAAGCCTGCCTCATAATAAAATCAAAGAACTATTGTAAGTTCTTGGAAAATGGGACCAGTCACACGCAATGGGACCAATTTCCTAAAAGTACATGCCTTTTCGGAGCTTTACAAAACTGACCATTGTGTAATTTTCCAAAACAGACATAAAAATACTCAAATAGCTTTATAGACAGCCCAAATATTAATTCGATAAAAAACATGGCCAACATTAAAATTGACATATGAGAGAATGGAAAACATTACTCAAGCAAATGTCTGTGTCAAGCAATAAAACAGCTGCAAATGATATTGAATTGAAAAGAATATAAAAAAATAAATTTAATCAACGAATGACCGATAATGTTTATAGAATGACAAGTAGATGATATTAAAATCTAAATTAAATTAAACTGTTTAAATATATTTGTGTCGATCAAATGCTTCTGTAACCTATATCTTTTGGTTTTATATATAAATAAATAAAAAATTATCTGATATTATTAAATCTTTATTTTTAATCAGTACACATATCCCCATTTTATTTTCTTATACAGTGAAGAACCGGCATAGAATATGTAGCTCTCGTAAATAAAATTGTGTCGCCAATAGGAATCGAAACTTTATTTTCATCAGTGCAAATGCTTTTATAGATGAAAGTACAAATTCAGCAACTGTCCGAGATAATTCTTGGCTGGGAGTATTTTATTATGACGCTGACGACGAGTTATCTCGTGCAGAATGCGCGTTTCTTGTGCAGACTACGAGATATCTCGTACAGACTAGGAGATAACTCGTGCAGACTACGCGTTATCTCGGGTTGACTACGAGATATCTCGTACAGACTAGAAGATATCTCGTGAAGACTAGGCGTTATCTCGGGCTGACTACGAGATATCTCGTACAGACTAGAAGATATCTCGCGCAGACTACGCGTTATCTCGTGCTGACAAAAAGATATCTCGTGCAGACTACGCGTTATCTCCAGCTGACTACGAGATATCTTGTGCAGACGACGCGTTGTCTCGTACAGACTAGAAGATATCTCGTGCTGACTACGCGTTATCTCGTGCTGACTACGAGATATCTCGTGCAGCCTCGGAGATATCTCGTGAAGAATTGGAGATATCTCGTGCAGACTACGCGTTATCTCGTGCTGACTATGAGATATCTCGTGCAGCCTCGGAGATATCTCGTGAAGACTTGGAGATATCTCGTGCAGACTACGCGTTATCTCGTGCTGAATACGAGATATGTCGTGCAAACTACACGTTATATCGTGCTGGCTACGAGTTATATTCGCAGTGATAATTTTAGTGTGAAAAACACATTATGACTTCATCTGAAGCTATAAATTAATTAATTATTTCTATTACCTAAATTGGTTATTATATGGGTATTGTTTAAAGTCAGTTTTCGTAATTGTCCTCTGTGGACCAAGGTGTGAATCCATAGCTCGGTGTGTGGGAGTGGATTCATACCTTTTACCAAAGGTATTTGAACGTAAGTGAATGTAACGAACCTGACTTGAATTCGAAATTGACTTTACGGTTTCTTATCCGGAGCCTATCCATTTCCCGACCCTGCACATCCACAGCTCACCGTAAAAAGGCCAAGTAATAACTGACCTGAACATAAAAACAAGAAGAGTATATTCTTAAAGATGGGCAGTTGAACGAAAACACTAAACCAGTGTCAATCTTTTTTTTTTACTCTCTTTTTCAAAGAAAACCAGTGTTATATTTTACTCTCACTTGCTAGGAAAACCAATGTCAATTTTTTAAAACTCTCTTTTAAAAGAAAAACCAGCGCCAATTTTTTTTTCCGTTCTCTTGCGAGGAAAACCAGTGTCAATCTTTTTTACACTCTGTTGCAAGCAAACCATTGTCAATGTTTTTTTTTATTCTCTCATGAAGGAAAATCAGTGTCAACTTTTTGTACACCCTTTTGCATTTCACACTCTGTTACAAGGAAACCCATTGTCCATCTTTTCTTATCCTCTCTTGCGAGGAAAGCCAGTGTCAATCATATTTACTCTGTTTTGCAAGCAAAACCAGTGTCAACCTTTTTGATTCATGTGCAAGGAAAACCAGTGTCAATTTTTTTTGGTACACGGTTAGAAAGAAAACCATTGTCAATCTTTTTTTACTCTTCTTTGGGAGGAGAACTCGTGTCAATCTTTTTCTTTGTCAGCAAGACCAATGTCAACATTTTCGTCTCTTTTGCAAGGAAAACCAGTGTCAATCTTTTTTGACACTCTTCTGCAAGGAAATCTGATGTCAATCTTTTTGGCACTTTGTTACAGGGCAAAACTTTGTCAATTTTTTTTGTCTCTCTCTTGCGAGGTAAACCAGTATCAATCTTTTTCACTCACTCTTGCAAAGAAAACCAGTATCAGTCATTTTGATAGTCTCTTACGAGGAGAGCCAGTCTAAGTCTTTTTTCATCCCCTCTTGCAATGCAAACCTGTGTTAATCATTCTGACTCTCATGCAAAGTAAACCCATGTCTACAATTTTCATATTCTGAAGAGACAACACCTCTATTTTCACTCTCCTAACCATAGATTTGAAAAGGATCGTAGTGATCAGGCTCGCATTCTCTCGGAACTCTGTTCTACAATGTAACAGATATCTTTCAGTAGAACTTCCTCCTTGCATATGGAATACAAATAGAATTAGGATGGTTCACACCTATGTATGTGGCATGGTGGCTTGTAGCTATGAAGTTCTGAACTAGTGGAATGAATGAACAGCTCTTCTGGACATTTACTATCTAAGTAGGGATAGAGTAAGCGAGAGTCTAGAAACTTTTTAATCTGTGAGAAATAGGCTGTAGTCTGGGAAATAATCACTCACGACGCCACTAAAATGATTTTGAAGTCTGTAAATGCCGGAGTGCTACAGAATGATATGGCAGCCAGATTCAAGTTTGGTCCGATCGGTTTCTTGCAAAGATAGATCATTCAGAAGGAGTTAGATATTTTCTGCACTGCTACATAAATGGACCCCTATTCCAGCTACTTTAGCGATAGTAAAATATATATGTTTTAGATAACGTCTGGTGGAGCTTCAGTCCCAAAAGCCGTTTACGTATTTAATATAATGTAATGCCGAGAAGTGTCTATCTTTTAAAATCTCCTGCAAAGTGAACGTGTGCTAACATTTCCGGCATTAAATAACCTTGAAAACAGTTGATATACCGTTAAAAAATCAAGCTATAAACACTATTATGGCTTTCTACCCATTGAAATTAAATTTAGTCAATAACATCATTTAATTACCCAGTTGTAAATCATTTTATCATATGAGGTAGATTCAGCGCAAGTTTCTTTTATGTTGGTTATATGTTAATATCTGTGTTTGTATACAAGGCCAACCGAACGAGCCATCGTCGAAAATTAATGACTGCTCACTCTTATCATTACATTTGTGCACCCAGACAAACTAAAAATATTCTCTCTTAAATCTATTTTCATTTGGGATTCGGGGACACGGTGATATATATCTATAAACATTCATTTTCTCTCTACCTACCAGCACAGGAGGGGCAGACCAAAAGCCTATGGAAGTTAACATTAAAAGTGTACTCATGGTGGTGTTGCTTTCTTCTACATACATATACATACATACATACATATATATATATATATATATATATATATATATATATATATATATATATATATATATATATATATATATATATTCTTCCCACATGCTTTAGAAGCTTTCCTGATCACAACCAAGAACAAGAACAAGTTCATTTAAAAGAGAAACACTACTACTAATACTAATACTACTACACACGCAAGGACACGCACACACACACACACACATATATATATATATATATATATATAAATGTATGCTTGTATGTGTTTGTAAGTGTGTGTGTGCGCGCGTGTGTGTGTGCGCGCGTGTGCGTGTGCGTGTGCGTGTGCGTGTGTTGTGTGTGCGTGTGTGTGGATGGATGCATGGATACTTGCAAATGAAATACAATCACACAACTCTAGTCTAAAAATATAGATGATTTAAAGAAATTACTTAAAAAACTAAAAATAAAAAAAAAAAATCTTTATTTCGACCAAACATACGAAAAAAAAAGTATTCCACTTAAAGATGAAAACAATTTGGCAAACATCGACGATTCCATAATTTTTATTTTTTTATGCAACCTTTTTCTTTCTTTATTCAAATCGCAGCATCAGACCAGAGCGCCAATTTCTACTAATCTCGGTGCCGGTCAAATCTCGCGTGATTTTGGCCAGTCAGACGCTTACTTTAACCAATTTCTGAATTCAATGAATGCTGTTATCAAATGATTTTATTTATAATGAAAATAACTTCGTTTCTGTAATTCCTGTTTTGTTTTTTTTTTTATTTCTTCGACTTTTTAGAGCGTCAAATCGCTAATCGCACCATCATATTTTTCCTGTCTTTTTTGCTTTTTTTTTTTTTTTAACAAACGCTTGCAATATCTTTTCTTTGTTATTCGCTATTAACATATTTATTTAGTTTCTTTACTCATTTCTTCGTATAATTTATTATCTTTTCTGCTTCCGAGAATTCGTCAATAGTTTATTTTGAATTATTACACAGTGTAGAATCGGCCATGATTGGATTAATGGATAAGAAACGCTAAAAATGGAATTGACGTACCGTGTTCAGACTATGCAGTTTGTATTTTTCTACTCCTAGGATGAATACCCACCTAGTCTATCATGTTTATTCGTAAATAGAGGAAGATTAATGGATTTATACTGTTCCTATAGGCAATAGTGGAAATTTCAGAGACACGTAATGAGGGAAGATAGCTTTGATAATGATATGTTCCGGAAAGGGATATATTTGTTCGAAGTATCAAAGTGGTTATTGACTACTGTAACATTGTAGGGCAATCTAGCAAGTAACCATAATGGACTGGTCCTCGTCGTAGTGGTAGGCAATAGACGAAGACAATAGGCGTAGCCAATAGGCGTCATCCTGTACCTCCATATCAGTCAATCATATTACTGTGAGGGGGAACCCAGGTGTATTCATATTCATTACATCAGATAATTTGAAACTTACAAGACATTGAAGAGATTAGACGGAGAACAGGAAAACTACGTAACATGCTTCTGTAAACATAGTCGTCTATGATCTTCTGAAGAAATAATATTGAGTAGCTTTCTTATTAATTCGAATATCAGTAAGACTTTTCAATTATCTAAACCATCTCCAGATTTTCTTATTAACTCAAAATCTTTTAATAATGCTGTCATAGAGATGGATTTTATTCTTTCTTTTCCACATTAGATGCCTCGGTGTCAAGTGGCAAGACAGAGTCCCAGACACAGACGTCTAGTCTCTTAGAGTGGAGAGTATCTATGCCATTCTACCGCACTATCAGCTCCGTTGGGCTGTCTACGCCCGCTTCATGGGCGACTGTTGCTTTCCAAATAGATCGCTTTATGGCGAGCTATTCACATGCAAGCGTTAACCCGGCAGACCAAAGAAACATTACAGAGACACGCAAAAGGAGTCTCTCAACTATCGTGGTATTCCTCATTTCACTTGGGAAAGTCTGCCAGGGTAACGTGTTGTCTGGCACTCCCTTGTAAAGTCCGGAGTGTCAGATTTCGAAGAGAGGAGAATCAGGGACAAAGAACAGAGACGCCGGAAAAGGAAAGGATCAAGAGGGCTCCGTCTCTCAGCCTGGTTCAGCCTCGAGCATCCCATATCACAAATGCAACAGATATTTCAGGGTGAAGATCAGACTCATTAATCATTTCCGCAAGTAATTCAAAGTTAATGTCATCTGCGCATGCAGAAGACGAACGAATACAATTCTTTCTCGGATTTTCAGTTCTTTCGACTTATACACCGGTATCTCCCGAACAATTCAAAAGGTCCGAACAATGACGAGCAGAAATTTCTCGCTCGTATTCAACATATTTTCTGGTCTATAAAAATTCTCCAAAGATTCCCTTCAACTGTTGTAAGAGTATCTTTCACAGATCTTCTATTTTCCCGAAAACAAGGAGATATCTTCTTACTGGACGTATTTAATCTTTACAGCGGATCAAGTCTAGAACTATTACCAATATTTATTTTTGGTTGGCGCAATCTTCACAACATAAGATATGTAGATGAAACGACGGCAGACACAAGTGGAACATCGTAGAAACTTCTAGAAAATGTTGTATAGCAAAACGGGGCGAAAAGACTAATGATAAAAAAGACCATATTGTACAACCATTAGTAAGAAAATCTACCCTAGATGCGAACTTAATGGACGCATTAAAGCATGGACAATCTGTTTCTTTACAGGCATTTCAGAATATTACTGCAGTATTCATAGATTATTTTGTCCAGTGTCAGCGTTAATTTTTTTTTAATATAAATTGCATCTAAGATCAGTTGCTCGAATTTATTTTTTATAGGTAGTTGTGTTGCCGATCAGTAATATTTATATAGTGAATGTGAATATGAATGGTGTAGATACCTCGCATTAGGCGAATGGTCAGACATGTGTAGTGTAAGACGTCTTGTAGGTGTAGTTGCCGTATATCCAACATATATATTTGTTTGTTTTTTTTTTGTTGTCGGAGATACATTCTCCCAAGGGATATTTAAATTGGTATATAATGTTGGTTTTACGCAATATATCAGTTTGTGGGGAGGTGTTATTGCGAATAATTAAATTGGCTGTATTGTATTTTTTATAATACATAATTAATTTTATTTTTTTATTAGAATCTACTGGACATAGGACTTGTCCATATCACAATCAAGCAAGCATATAAATGCAACTCCTTGGGCCGACTTTTAACATTCAACGGAAAATGTGAAAAAGAAAGGCGTCGAAAATATTAACAATTTATTAAAAAAAAAGGCCCTATTTAGACCCGTTAAGAAGAAAACCCAGCCAAGATGCGAGTTTAGGATTTGTTGATATCGCAATAAAACAAGTATATAAATGCAAACGTTTTTTAACATCAACGGAAAATGTCATACAAAAATCGGAACGAGCATCTGAAGAGCGAAAGATGCTTTCCAAAAACTAGACAAAGTATTAAGAAATAGGAAATTTTCCTTAGAAACAACTCTAATGCAATGCCTGTTAATGCTGGGCAATTTCCTCGCAGATAAAGAGCAGGACTTGAAGCGAAAGTCATCTATTTCTACGGGACACTTTAAAGACCATGTGAGCAAAGGAGATAATTGACCGTTCAGAGACACATAATGCGGAAAGACGGCTTGGAGAATTTGAAACTCACAAGTCATATTGAAGACAAGGGATTAAAAAAGAAACAGTAAGTAGTCTACGCAGTAAGCATGTGTAAATGGATGTCAGAACAGGAAGAAAGAACGAAACATTGGTAAGGGACAATAAACGAATCTGAGTTAAGAGGTTAAGAACCATGGTCGCCATGTAGAAGTGATATAGCACACAGAAGAAGAAAAAGAAGAAGAAGAAGGAGGAGGAGGAGGAGCAGAAACAGAAGAAGAAGAAGAAGAAGAAGAAGAAGAAGAAGAAGAAGAAGAGGAGAAGAAGAAAGAGAAGGAGTAGGAGCAGAAGAAGAATAAGGAAATGGAGGAGGAGAAGAGGAAGAAGAGGAGGCTGAGAAGAAGAGATGGAGGAAGAGAAGAGGAGGAGGCTGAAAAGAAGAAGAAGTAGAAGAAGAAGAATGAGGAGGAGGAGGAGGAGCAAAAGAAGAAGAAGAAATTTGGTCTTGTAACATGGATAGGGATTGAACACATAACTGTCAGTGAGCCTGCTATATTTTAAGCAACGTTAGGTCATCGAATAAAGCCACACACATGGAGAAGGCCGGTGACTACAACGGGCCACATAATAAAGCAGATGAGCATGTTGGTTGGCATAGTAAAATATATAAAAAAATCATGTGGACTGATTAAAATTATTCTTTGATTAAATGTAAGCAGGTCTTTTAAAACTGCCGGAAAATGCTATATGTTTTACCCAAAATTTGAGTACCCTAGGCCATATGTCTCTTGACACCTGAAGAAGGCCGAGTGTATAACAGTGGAAACACCGTGAGTATAAAGTGCATGATGAGATTATAGGTCCGAAGAGTAAATCATTTAAATATTTCGTTTTAGTTTCTCTTCTTGTTTATCAGTATCAATGTCATCATCCATGCAGACATAGTTTGGACAGCTTTATGGAATTTCTAATTCATTCAATATAAAAATGGTTTTGACATGTTTCCAAATCAGTCAGCTATTTGCGCTACGCCTATACCCTTCTAGCTCCACGGTTTTCAAAGACGCTTGCTGGAATTTTTTCAAAATTTTCCTTTATTCTTTATCTATCCTATGGTCCGTTGGCCCATGTAGATCTTTTTTTCGTTGTTTACGACTATCAGGACCAGCATTTCTTGAACATTCATTTTTTTTCCCACAGATTTCGTTTTTTCTCTTCTTATTCTGCCTAATATCCATTTCAAAGACTTTTCTTCATCATAATTATTTTTTTTTCCCGTTTCCACTGTGTATTTTTATTTGGTACTTTCTTCTTCATTATAATAACCCCTATATATTATACCAAGTAATCGTAATCGACTTTAATTGTTTTGCTAAAATATGGCGTTTCTCTGTATCTACAAGACTTTTCCAAATCTATTCAATATATATATGAATATGTTCTATTTTGTCTATATATATATATATATATATATATATGGGTAAATAGCAGGACAGTCTGATTTCTATAGCCTTGGATGGCAACTGGTCTAGGAGAAGGACAACTCTGAATTCGAAACCTGCGGGCGGAGGGTCGTTTGAGGACCCTGTGGCCCATAGTGCACACGGTCTCTATATTCAGCCCTTCAAAAACTGTGGATGGTCCTGCACGAAACCATCACCTCTATAATCAAACCTTATGTGGTGTTGTCGGGCTGTCGGTTTCCTGGGAACTGATCTGCTTGACCCACATACGTCGAATTCGACGGGAAAGTTGAGCATATATATATATATATATATATATATATATATATATATATATATATATATATATATATATGCCCAAAGTCATTCGTTTTTGAGACATGAATTTTAAGGTAAGTTTACGGTAGATGGTGCGAGGTTGCTATTTGGACTAGGTTACATTTGTCATTCGTGTATATTTGTGGCTAGTTTGTCTTCAATTTTTAACGTGTGTGGTAGTGAGTTAACTGAGAAGTGTTCCGTTTAACAATGGCAGGATATTCATATCGTGAGCAGGCTGATAGGATTTTCACATATGGCTGCGCGAATGGTAATGGATGCGAGGCTGCACGACTGTATCAGATTGCGTTTCCAGATCGAAGGAAACGTAGTATCCAAACTTTGCTGCTGTTTGTCGTCGCGTTGATAAGACAGGATTGTGTATGTAGGCAACAATCCATCATTTATACATGTTTCATTTTTACATGTTTCATTAAAAATGACAGAAAAGGTACTGTGATTAAGGTTTTATTTAATTTTTCTTGTGTTCGAATAAGTGTTTTCTTTTACGGACACAGAGAAGGTACTGTCCTGGGTATCACGATAAACTACATTTACGTTCTGAGTAAGACGGTAAACTACATTCAATAGTGTTATGGGACCTTACCCATAATAACATAATGGACTATTCCATACGTAATCGGCTGATCGATTGAACTCTCTTCCTTCGGGCGGGGAGGAACCCGAACGAGGCTGCGCCGAAGGGCGGAGTCTCTTTCGGGGAGGTAAACCGACCCTGAACCCGTTTATACGGGTTCAAAGGGCATATTTTTGGCCGGGCCCACGGGCTCGGATATCCCACGTTAAACCGGCCTTGTGCCACATGATGCCCTCGTTGGGGGGGGTGACTAAATACTGTTCAGTGTGAAGTTGGACGACCGGCTGACCGGCTGATCGGTTGGATTCTCTGCCTTCGGGTGGGGAGGAACCCGAAGAGTCTCTTTCGAGGGGAGGGGGGTAAACCGACCCTGAACCCGTTTATACGGGTTCAAAGGGCATATTTTTGGCCCAGCCCACAGGTTCGGAGATCCCACGTTAAACCGGCCTTGTGCCACATGATGTCCTCGTCGGGAGGTGACTAGATACCGTTCAGTCTGAAGTCTGGAGTGAAGTCCGTCAGAAGTGAGTCAGAGCGAGCGAGTCAGTCAGTCGAGTCAGAGGCAGTCTGAAGCAGATTCGTGTTCAGACAATTACTACTAAACCTGATTGTTCGTACTAACACTTTCTTCTTCTCTGTATATATTCCTGTTTGTAATATATCTGTGTTATTCCATATCCGTGTTCGAGTTCTTCTTTATTGGTTCTACCTTGGACTATCACCGTGATACAAGGAACCGGTCCATAACAAACAGGAAGACCTCTGATAAGGAGGTTATGATCAGCGTGGAACCACCTGTTAATTGCTTGTGTTCCCAGGTCCAACCTGACTCGGGGTAGTAGCAAATGTTAGGGTCGCTGGTGTGGGTAAATGTTGACCCCCCAAATGAGGTCGGAACACTATGAAAGTTTAAAAATAGGTTTTAATACAAGGAATGCATTTTTGTAAAAGGTTATTACCGGCAATGAATTTTTGAAGAAAAAAATTATTTCCAGCAATGCATTTTTGAAAAAAAAAAATTACCACCAATAAAAATCTTGTCGGTATTAAATAACCCATAGAATTTGATATGCCGTAAACCAAAGCAACCAAACCGAACAAAGTTTATAGAAACTGTTCAAATGTTCTGGGATTCTGAGCACTTTCGTCTATACTTTTAGCCTGTATAAAGGATGATTTTATTGTACTTTTTAACTGGCTGTATTGGTTATGAGTAGGTTTCCAGACACATAGGAAAGTTTTATTTACAGAAGACAGCATATTGTGGCTGTTTTTGTAGTTAATATTATTTAGTGCTGACTTTTTCTTTTTTATTATGAAGGTTCCCATTATTTTTAATATTTTTTCACGTGTGAATGTGGTTATTATGCTTGTATTTTCTACTAGTATTTTTCTGATGGATTATGGTAAATTTTGTTTAAATGGGTTCTAGTAGAGCTGTGGTCAGATAGGTGTGATGTAAGGTGTCTAGATAGGCATGTAGTTGTGTGACCAATGTAATTATTTATGAATTCGGTTTGATCAGGATCACAGATTCTGAAGGGGAATTTAAAATAATAAATAATATTCGACGTAATTTGGATTTCGCTGGTGTGTTGTTATTTTTAGGATAAGGTTAGCTGTTTTAAATTATTTGCAGAAGATATGTAATTTGATTTTTTTCGTTCGGGTCAACTGGGGAAATGTATTTCTTTATGATATATCTAAGTGAAGATTAAACTTGTTTGTAGTAGACGTGAATTTGGTTTTTGTAGAAAATATTTATGTTATTCTTGACTGTGTGTTCCCAATCGTTATTATTTACTTTGGAAAGAAATAGTCTAATCTTGTGGTCGATGTGGTGGTTAGGAAAGTCATTGTTAACTAGTGTCTGTTTTGGGCTGTTGAGTTGTTTAAAGAAAAGTAGGCGAGAGGATGAATTCTCGTGTGATTCCTTTGGGAATTGTTTTTTAACACAGCTATTTTGCATCTGAGTGGGCATTCACTCTTAAAATAAAATGGCAATAGTTTATGATAGTGATTTTTATACAATGAAGTGGTAAAAGTTTTGTTACTGTATTCCACGAAAATAATCCAGCAGCGTTTGAATCCCGTCCTAATCTGTTAATTATCACAGTAATGCATTTAGGAGAAGCATGACTCTTTTTTCTTTCACCAAGAGGTATGGGTTAAATAGAAGGAGAGACTTTGTCTTTTGTTTCTGAGCTATGCAATGGAAGAAAGGGTTTCCTTGCGATTTTACTCCTCATTCTCTTTTGTTACCTAACATCTAATACCGGCTAGAAAGAAAAGAAAGATCAGTAAATTGGTATTCATTTCTTTTTTCTAGCAGAAAGCGTGCAATGTTTGCATTAACGGGATGAGCTTATGCATACTCGGTTCTACATACATTCTTTTCCCGGATAATATTCATATCTCTCTCTCTCTCCCCCTCTCTCTCTCTATATATATATATATTATAGCATCCAATTTTAATGTGTGCTATATTTATGTGTTAAGGTGGTCAATATCCGAGAAAGAGCGTATGTAAATATGAAATTGAACATTGAAGTCAACACACAGAGGCTTCCACAGGCGATTTCTATCAAATGACCACATAAAGCTTTTTTATTTTTTTAAAAAATAAAGAAAGCTACATTATTATTTTCAAAAATAAAGGAAGCCACGACGTTCGGTGTAATACAAAGGGAGAAGAAGAAGAAGAAGAAGACGAATTTTCCGATATTTAAGCAAGGATATGATCACATATAAGGCTATGGGGACTGAGTTTAGCATGAAACAGAATGTAGACGCTGGATGCTTGATATATATATATATATATATATATATATATATATATATATATATATATATATATATGTATGTAAGTATGTATGTATTGTGTACAACGAAAAAACAATGATAGTCCGCCCTTGCTGCATTAAAAATTTGAAGTAACGACAAACTCGTATATATAAAAATCACGTCAGAACTTGTGACATCACATATGACCACATTCAGTTTTGGTGTTACTAAAATAGTTTTCGATGTGATATAACCGAACTATAATGAAAATATTAATAAATATACATATTATCCCTGATAGCTAGCACAAGCGGTTTTTTTCTTTCAACAGCGTAATCATGAACTACTGTTTATTGCGTCGTGCATGAAACTCCGAGTTTGCCTACTGATGAAGGAATATATATATATATATATATATATATATATATATATATATTATGAATATAAGTAATTATACTCGTCTGGAAAACCTTGGGTATTTTGGCTTGTAATTGTACAAACCAATGCCCAAGGAAAAATAAGGGATAAAAAAGAAAGAATTAAGAACATGTGATTGAGGCGAAAACAATCGTCCAGAATCCAAGCTCAGAGCCCAAAGAAAGTAACTTCAAACACGAGTAAAGCAAAAGTAAAGTGCTCAATACACTATTTAGAGAAAATAAAACTATGAACCTAAAGAGCCAGGCAAATCTACCTAGGTTTTAACTACGTGAATCGTCAGGGTACGCTGGCCCAGGTTTATATCTATCTATCTATCTATCTATCTATCTATCTATCTATATATATATATATAGATATAGATATATATGTGTGTGTGTGTGTGTGTGTGTGTGTATGTGTGTGTGTCCGCGCGCGCGTGTGTGAACATTGAAGTCAACACTCAGAGGCGACAGGTTGTTTGGATTTTTCGTCGACTATTTATATATATGGGTCAGTGGTGCATTGTGGGTAATCCATTCTGGCGGTTATTTTGGCGGGAGTGGCTCATTTATTGATTTGGGTTCATTTATTTTACTTCTTTTTTATTTCCTATTCATTCATTCTTTTAGGTTTTCGATGTTTTATTAACGTGGTAAAAAAAAATTGGGGATTTGCTGAGGTCGCATATTATAGTTATTTAAGTTTATTTTTATTATTTCTAACCACTATTTTAACAGGAGCGATTTGTAATTTGTTCATTTATTTATTTTGGATTCATTTTTACTTGCATTTTTCGTATTTATTTGCTTATTTTTTTTATTTCTTCTTTATTTTGTATATTTTATGTATCCCTTCGTTTTTCGATTTTTGTGTAACGTATTAATTTTTTCGTTATATAGCAGTTATATCTGTTGATTGATGAAGTCTATTCTAACGGCTATTTTGGCGGGATTGTTTTGTTGATTTTTTATTGTTGATTTTATTTATTTATTTATTTGGATTGATTATTTTTACTTGTATTTTATATATTTATTTTCGATTTTTATTTGTTCTATTTCATCTATTGTAACGCGAATTATTATTTTACTTGTTGTTATATTATTTCGATTATTTTTGTTTTTTCTTTTCAGTGTTCGATTTTTTAGTAACCTAGTAAACATTTTTCTTCGTGTCTGGATTTACAGATGAGCTCAGATCATATATTAAGTAATTTATTTTGGTCTGGGAAGGTAATAATAGCTATTTTTCATCCAAGAAGGTTTTGGATTGATTCTTGTAGGTTGATGATCTTTTCCTTATTTTCCATGATCTTTTTGGTGTGATTTGCGTTTTGTTTTTAATTTTCTAAATATACGTAGAAAGCACTGTGCTGTTCGTGTATTTACTATGTGTGAAAGATGTTTTGTTTGCATAATTTCTTTGTTTCCAGGGACCTTCAGTTACTCCTATGTATACTTTTTCTTCATTATCTGGTGATTTTACAGTGGCTTGGTATATTACGTTACTTTGTAATCATTTACCTTTTAAGGGACACTTATTCTTTACTCTCCAGTCAGAGGTGGGTTTACTTTCGTCTGATAGTTTTCCTGTCGTGCTTTTGAATTATTTGTGTCATGTTTTAGGTGCAATTGTAGCCGATTTTTGCAGTGTTTTTCTTGAATATTTTGTGTAGAGTGCTTGATTACGGGAAATGTTTGTTTAAGAGTTTGAAGAATATTTAACCTAGGTTAGTTTTTATGTTTTTGCTGTACGGTGGGCTAAACCATATGATATTTTCTCTTCCTGTTGACCTTTTTGTGGTCTGTGTGAAAAAAAAAAAACAATAGTAAAAGAGCATTTAAATTAAAAAAAAAAATCGGGAGTTCAGTTGAATCCGAGCCTATGGATTCTTCAGGCGATTTTTATCAAATGACCACCTAAAGCTTTTTTTATTTTTTAAAAAACTAAAGAACGCTACATTATTATTTTCGAAAATAAAGAAAGCCACGACGTTCGGTGTAATAAAAAGGAATAATAATAATAATAATAATAATAATAATAATAATAATAATAGAAATAAAAATATAAATAATTTACCGATATTTAAGTAACTTATTGCTCACATATCAGAAAATTTTTCTTACGTGCATATGAGACTGGATAAAAAATAAGTAATTTACCACCCCCTAATACATCTACAGTACACTTGCTTGTCTTTCCTCTCCCTTCTTTTTTCTTCTTCAAATCCTTCTCCTCCCTTTCAATTACACCCAACGACTGGCGTTTATTTATTTTTGAAAATAATAATGTAGCTCTCCATAGTTTTTTTTTAAAAAAGCGTTAGGTAGTCATTCGATAAAAAAAATCGCCTGAGGATGCCACAAGGTTAAAAACAAGGTAGCGGCTTCAACTGACCTCCTGATTTTTAAAGTATATATATATATATATATATATATATATATATATATATATATATATATATATATATATATATAATAACACGACTTAAACACTAATATTCCATATATAATTGGAATAGTAATTACGATCCAATTCATCAGACCTACAAATTTAAAAAAGAAATTAAAAAAAATAACTCCGGGAATAAAAAATATAATTTAGTGAGAGTGTATGTATGAGAGTGAGGGACGAATGTTAGAGGTAAATTAAAGCTCTAGAGAAGGGTAACAGACGAGAGGAACAGGAAGGCCTAAAGGTGAAGATGGGGATTAAATTTAACAGAGAGAAATTTTAAAGAGAAGAGCTTAAATGAGTTAGATACAGATAAATATGAATTATTTTCCGATGTATAATTTATTACTGAATCGCTATATATATATATATATATATACATATATATATATATATATATATTCGTGTGTGTGTGTATGCACTGAATATGCTGAAGATGAATGAAAGGACATGTGAAGTGATTGAGAAAATATGTTTCTGATTAACTAGGAAGTGGCTTTTTTATTGGGTTTACATAACTCAACAGAACGGAAGAAGATAAGTGAAAGCAGATAGACCGCGCTTTTAATGAACTGCTATCAGAAAACTAAAAGCCGTTAGGAATGGGGCTTTTATGAAATCTTTGGATTGAAGTGTGGTCGTTATCGTCTCGGAAACTCAGTGATTGGACATTGGAAAAGTTTTTCGGTTGTTCAGTACACGGGGATCTGAAATGGCATCTGAACAGAATCGTTAAAAGGAATGAAATAATTCGCGGCGAAAGAAACGACGAAAAGGTCAATAAGTAAAGAGGAAAAGTATGGAAGTAAAAATGGTTTATTAAATAGAATATTCAGCGATTCATCGCTGAATATTTTATTTAATGATCCCTTTTTATTTATCTCACGTTTTCTGCTGACCTGAGGTGGAACAAATACATCCAGTCAAATGCTTCGTCCACCGCAAGGAAAGTTGGCTCCCTGTGCCGCGCCAGGAAATTTTTCTCCCCGGAATCGATCCTTCAAATCTACAAATCAACCATTCGCCCTTGCATGGAGTATTGCTGCCATATATGCTCTAGAACCCCTTCTCTTTGCTGTGGGTTCTTGATAAGATCCAGAGACGGATATACAATGTAACTGGCCCTGATCTGGCATCTCGTCTGCAGTCGCTCTCTCACAGACGTGCTTTTACCTTTCCCTTTCTTTTTTTTAAAAAAAAATACTTTTATGGTTATTGCTCCGATGAGCTGCTTTCGCTGGTTCCCAGACTTCTTGAATTCAAGCATCCTACGAGGCTGGCATCCCGCTCTCACCCTTTCACTGTTGAAACTGTTAAATGTAGCCATCTTTTCTACTCAAATGGCTTCATATCTAGCACCTCTCGCCTGTGGAACTCCTTTTCCTGTTTCCCTGATAGCTATAATCTCCAACTATTCAAATGTAATGTCAATCGACATCACCATTTACCTTGATCTATCCATTATTATTCTCCTCATCCTTTCCTCTATCACTACTATCTGCACTTGCTCCAAATCCTTGCGCGCTAGTGGCTTCTCGCTTTGTTTGGGGTGAAATGCTTAAAAAAAATATGGGATTGAATTAATAAATGAAGAAAAAAGGATGGAGAAAATAGAAATAGATAAGAAAACAGCAAGAAATAGTGTTTTATGTTTTAAGATTAGGAATTATCCTACATAAATTAGCTCAAATTACAATCCTCATCTTAATAATATCGGTGGATATGCCCTCAGGCCTTCTTCAGGAGCTTAGCGTATTTGATAACTATTCACAGAATTCAGAATTAACCATTTAGTTAAACTCTGAGACTAAACTGTTCTCATTCCATTGACAGAAAACAACAGAAGGAGATAAGAAAATTAAAAGAATCAGTAAATATGTCAGCATTAATAACATCAACAGTAGACTTAACATAGAAATGAACACCAGATGGAGCCATGTGACTAAGGAAAATAGCTAATGGCTGAAAACTATGAAATAAGATCATCTGTTTGCACGATGGACATACATTCTGGCTGAGTGCAAATGGCAGACAATCGACAACAGGTTTAAAACTCAAGAACACGTTCACTGTTGGATAAGGGCATTGGCGAATTGGAATCAAGAACTGGCATCACAGGAAAAATATCACACAAGGAATAATAAAATCTTCCGTTTCAGCCAAATAATAGACACATGGCAACGTCCAAAGAGTACTTGATCCAAAAGTTGTGTTTATAATAACGTCTATAATCGTTCTGATAAAATATATAGACAATTCCTTAACTCAAAACTGAAACCCGCCATATATGCCAAAATGTCAAATCCATTTGACATTGTATTTCAAGACTCCCTAAATACATCTTCGGACGATTGCGAAGTGAATATAAGAGTAGATTAAACATGTTTTGCTCTCATCTAGTAGATGTGAGTTGCTAGAATGGATTGGCAATACAAACTTAGAGTTACACAATAATTAAAAGATATCAGCCCCAAACTGTGGATACCTGAAGATGATCAGCGTGTACTTGTCGAAACGTTCCGTATATAACAACATTTAAAAAAATAACTTATATCCAGAATCGAGTTACACACTTTTTTGCTGGAGAGAGACGATTTATCACAAGGAAAACTTCATATTTAATCGAAATAGCTTCTAGCAGGGAAACTGAGAAGGGGATACCACAGCCAAAATAATAGCACACTATATAAGGGCAATTAGATCAATGTATATGAGACGAAATATATTAAAAAGTTCAAAACAGCTACAGATATATAGATCAATTGGTTGTTTTTTACGGCTTATCAACACTTGACATGCTATTTAAAGTAAGACATTTTTTTTAGATTTTAAGACTTTTTTGGGGATAATGATTTTTTTTACTGATATAAGTTCTCCTAATTAACCCATTGCTGGTGGTAGAAGAAGTGGGTTCATGCCTTTCAAAGAACTATTTGCGCATAGTGGGTTCATGCCTTTCAAAGGACTATTTGCGCGTAAGTGAATACAACGAAACCGACCTGAATTGGAACTCGGCTCTCCGATTTCCTATTCGAAGCCATTATCCATTGTACCAGCCACACATCCAAGGTTTGCCGTATCTGCTATTCTTAAGCGTCAAAATCTCTTATTACCGACCATTTTCGACATTGCCTAACACTGGTAATAGCATGAAAAACAGTGTTTCAATGTAATATGGCTATAAGTCATATATATATATATGGAAGTATTAGGTTGGTGCAAAAATAATGACGTTTTTGACGTATTTTTTAACGTCAAAAAACGACATCATGTTTGCACCAACCTAATAGAAAAGAAAGGGCAAAAAAGAAAAAGTTAATGAAGGAAAGATTAAAAAAAACAATGAAAAGATCATGTGGAATGGCATTATTCATGGATATGGATATTAAGCTTGCCTCCTTTTTCGAAAAGTAAACCATTCCTAAGCACTTCGTAAGCTGAAATATTAGGTTGGTGCAAAAATAATGACGTAATAATGTCGTTTTTTGACGTTACAAAATACGTCAAAAAACGACATTATTTTTGCCCCAACCTAATAGCTTAACGCAAAGAAGTAATTAGTATTAATTTATATGCTTAAGAAAATTAGCCGTCCCAGCCTTCGCCACAAATAACCTTCAAGATTTACAATGTTGCAATGACTACAGAGAAGCCTGATTTCATTTTGAAAGGTCATATCGCTTGGAGCTATCTTTGTACGATGGCTTTTAGTACATAAAATATGGGGCTATGATTGTAGGATGTTTTTTTGTGCATAAATTATGGGGCTATGTTTGTAGGATGGTTTTTGTACATACATTATGGGGCTATGTTTGTAGGATGGTCTTTTGTACATACATTATGGTGCTATGTTTGTAGGATGTTTTTTTGTACATAAATTATGGGGCTATGTTTTTAGGATGGTTTTAGTACATAGATTATGGTAGAAAGGCGAGAATTGCTAAACAGTCAAGAATTAGGAACTAGCCAATTCTTACAACGAAACAATTCTTCGACAACAAGGAAAATAGAAAAAAAATGGTGAATTTGTGGATCTGAAAACATCTAAATTTTTTATGATATAAATAAATAGAGCTTACTTATTCGGTTTAAGTAATTTCAGATAATAAGAGTAGATGGGTTCGTCTATAGTTCTGTCCACACTCCTGCACCGTCTTTTGAACAGGAGTAGAGGTTTATCCATTGTTCTTTGTTTAAGGTTGGGTTTCTGGTATCTGTCGATATTTCTAAGATGAGGTATTATGTACACTATTTGCATTATTCAGACTATTGTCCTCATCTTTGTTGCCATGTTTATCATAACGTTTTGGCCCGATCTTTCAGTATCTGTCAATATTTCTGAGATGAGGTATTATGTACACTATTTACATTATTCGGACTATTGACCTCATCTTTGTCGCCATGTTTATCACAACATTCCGGGCATTGTACGCTCCGGCCTTCTTCAGGCGGTTGGAATGTTGAACTGACCCCTTTATTTCACTCACTGGAGAAGACTGTTCTAGGTCCACGTCCTATGTTCTGGTGTGTTCCAACGTCTTTTTGTTTTCTTTTACTTCTAGTAACCCCTTGCATCTTAGTGGCATTCTCGCCTTAATTGGAGGGAATGAATAATGATGTCATATTAATGTTACTATCGTTCGCGCATTATTTACTTGCAAATTACTGTATTTTTCGTTATTGTTATCTCAACGTTACAACGATTGCACATTCAGGCCTTGGTCAGTTGCTTGTCGATACAGATAAACTTCAGGGAACTTTGAACTGAATTATTTATATAATCTAATTGTGTTTATTCTTCTCATTGCACTGATCATGTCTAGGGATATAGCTGTAGCTTAACGCTGTTTCTACTAATCAAAGTAAACACTGCAAGGCCCACAAACTGAACGGACCAACGTTTTATATCAGTTATCCATCTGAAGGCCTTAGGACCCAACGTGGAAAGAACAACATTATGTGGACAACAGTCCTCATGTAAATAATATAAACTCGCAGAATCTGACCGAAATTTGATCCAATATAAGGCCAGAGAGCCAAACAAGCTAGAGGGTTACTATGCGATATCTGTGATCTATACATATGATAAAAGGCAGAATGTGCATGTGAGTGCGTTTGTTTATATGTTTGATCGGATCTCCTACATTTTTCAGCCGATTTCAACCAAATTTGATACAGTTACTGCTAATGGTCCTAGAGAGCTTTCGACGGCGCCAAAATTGATTTAAGACAATATTTAAATCAATATTATCGATTTTTCATTTTTGATCGGACGCACGCGTGTGTAATTATGTGCGTTCACTGCACACAAGCAGATATGGGAACTTTTCATGTCAGAATTAATAGCGCTATCATAATTCGAAAAAAGTCGGATTTAATTGCTTATATGGGAATAAGAAAGGACAAGAATGGCCATATTTTGGTTTCTGGTGCAAAAGTTATCACAATGAAGGATTTCTGTCGCAGCCGAAATTTGCGCTCCAAAAGCCAATCGTATTACAGTTATTAGTCACGCGTGGCTCCTGCGATGCGTAATGCTTGCTGCTGATTGGCCTTTTTACGCTCCAGGGTCATGCAAAATCATGTGTGAACGGGGGGTTTTCACGCGTGCGCGCATCAAGCATCCCAAATGAGGTAGAGGTTTCAGGTAGCCTACTTTTATTTCAGGATTTAACACTCATGCCAAGGTTTTTTTTAAAAAAGGATATTTTAATGTTTCAATGCAGGCATGCATTACGTTCCATGTTTTCTGTATTTGAACGGTAAAGTAAACGTCAAGGCATTTTTAAAATGGATTTATAGAGCTACATGTCAAACTTTACCAGAAAAATCTGTAAAAACAAGGTGAAACTGCTATTTTTTAGGTGTTTGTAGTCCATTTAGCCTACTAAAGCATAGGATTGAATTCAGTGAGCAATCACTAACACATTTCATGCCACTTCACGCCACCCCCCTTTTAAGCCAATTGGACAGAATCGTACCCACCAATTGTCTAATTTTTTCACATTTGTTTGCATTTTTTCATTTGTTTGGGACACCGGGGTACTGTTATGTCTTTTCATGCCATTTACGAGTAGCAAAATGCACCTACTTGCTATAATTTTACTACTGCGCATTGCTGCCCAAAAAGTTCCCGCACGTTTTCATCTAAATTCGTGCTACTTAAATGCCCTCATCATCCATCAGTAAACGAAATTAACATTGCTTCAAATTTTGGGTCGGAAGAAGTGTAAAAACGCTTGTATTTTGAACTTTCGATCAAAATTTTCAAAGAAAAAAGAAACTTGAAAATCCCATTTTCTGATTGGCTGACTTTGAAAGACTACGCTACATCGCTGACGACGTAAATCAAAAAGGCAATGCCTATTTTGGGATAAGGAACTACATCACTTTCATATTTATCAATAAAAACCCGATACAATAAAGTCTCCAGATACTATTTTGAATCGTCATCCGATACTGTGATATGCTTTGACTAATCCAGATGGAGGTTAACCAATCGCGCCAACTGTTCAAGTTTTCTGCGAGCTCATTGGCACGGTTCCAAGCGTTTAACCTTGGGCCCATTCAATTATACGCGCGAGAAATTCTCTTACGCACACGTGTGCACGTACGTACGTACGGCACCTTAGTATTTGCGCTCAAGGTCAACCGGCCAACCGTCTCTTTATATCATAACGCGCACGCGTGTTCACACACTTGGCTCACTTCATTCGCTTCTTACGGGAACAGCAAGTTGTTGAATACGTATTAAAATCGTTTTTTTACTTCTTAGTTATAACTACATCCGTTTCCACGTTTATCGAATTTACTTCCCAAATTACCTACTAGCGTTTTAGCTTTAGTTTAATTTTTTAAACTTCACTTTTTTGTCTTCGATCCCATTTGGATACAGTTACATATATTTTTGGGATCCCTCTAACCTGCCTACGTTTAGACTACACGTATTTTTTGCACTCAAAAACCCTACATACCTTTTATTACATTTGCCTTTTTAAAATTGGTTAAAATGCCACCTAAGAGAAGAAAACTTGGACGGCGTACGGCTTCCGCCTCCTCTACAAGAGCAGCAAGGCCAAGTGAAATCACAGAACAAAGTTCTTGCGCCTTTCTCAGATGCCCTCACGCTCTGTTGCCCGCATTTCCACGGAAAGTATCGCTGAATAGACTGAAAGACTGGCATCAGTAGCATCAGTTATGTAACCATGACTAGCTAGACTTTCAACTGAAGAACATTTTGTACTGAATTCAGAGGACACAATATGTATTTCTAGGGCCAGGGCTTCCGAGTCCCGAACACAGACAATCCTTTAGCGTTTAAGGAATGCGAGCGCTACAGCATGTTCTAGAGCTTTAGAACGTCCTGAACAAACCACTTCGCGTCGTCTTAGGAATGCTAGGGCTCCAGAATCTTCCAGGGTTTCGCAACAACCTCAACAAAGCGCTATTCGTCGTTTAAGAAATGCCAGCGCTACTGTGTATGTCAGAGCTTTAGAAAGTCTTGTGCAGACCTCTAATCATCGTTTGAGGAATTCCAGATCTACTGCATCTGCCAGAGTTTCAGAAAGCCCTCGGGTACGGCGAGCACGTCTCAACAACAATGGACAAATCGCAAGGACAGACACTCAGCGTCGCGGGTCTCTTTTTAGGGGAACAGTGTTTCGACCATGGACAGCTTTACATAGGCTGCTCCCGAGTCGAGAGTAAAGATAACGTTTACGTTTACTCTCCAACAAAAAAATCTAAAAATGTTACCTACGCAAAAGTCCTAAATCCAATGGTCGGTCATGTTTAAACGCAATGTTCACATCTTTATGTCAGCTGCATCGTAGGTTTTTTCATCTGAACCCGGTTTATTTAAAGGTTGTCATAGTAACCACTTGCCATTACTAAGACATTTCATTAAAGGTTGTCTTACTCACCAGATGCTCCCTTATCACTTATCACCTTATCACCATAGCTGCATTCGCACTTACATGTCGGACACGTAACCATATTCAGTTGCAACTCAAAACCAATACGTGGGAAGGTGGATTCGTTTAATTATCAGAGAAGTCGAGTGCGTCGACGCAATTCAGGCCTCAGTAAAAAGAAGTGGGATAATAAAAGAATAGCAGCGTGCAGAGTTATAATATGCATTCTCTGCCGTACACCGTTGGTGTGTTTCTCCCCTTACCATAAGGGCTGCTTTAGGTAACGTCACGTGCGATTCATGCTCGCCTCAACTGGATATTAAAAACTATTAAAAAAATTGTGTCACTTACAAGTACTCACCCCGGCACCTTCCCATACTTCTGTTATGGGGTTCTGTTTGCGGTAGTGGCAGCGCCGTCTTTTGGGCAAAAGATGCGTCTACCTTTCACGCTATTGCGTTTGACTACGTTGCACCTGACACAGGGCTTCCTGTAATGTCTTGCACTCAGGGATAATAAAACCATCCCATCGGAATACAAAGCTATCTGCTACGATTTACCAAAAACTTCCTAAGGCCTGTGTTCGTATTGAACTTGACAACTTTTAATTGGAGGTGTCTTAGTAATGGGAAACGGCTGATGCTACCATGGCTGCCAATTGCTTCCTTTTAAACCTTAAAATTTTTTCTTCCGATGAATAACGACAACTTGTGTACATTACGATTTTTACATAGACGGCCCTCAATTCTACTAGACTTCAGCCTTACATGCGTGTACAAAATGAGCATAGCAGTTATGACCTTCCATTCAGAGGAATTTTATTCCCGGACATCGCCGTGCTTTACTGCTAGTATGTAGATAAGAATAGAAAGAAAAGAGCGAACTTTTAAAGGATATGGCGGATAGATACGGCATTAGAGATAAAGGGGTTAAAGTGTAGATTTCTCAGAATCATCTACGCGGCAGTTTGCTCCACAGAGTAGGGATCCTTGAGAAGAAGCTTTCTCGGGAACACGTTACTTACGAAAGAGATACGTAGTGAATAGTTGCGTTTAAAATCAGTGAACCTTTAAAAGCCGAATGGTATAATGGAAAAGATTTGAAAAGCGTGGGCTACTGGTATTACAATTGGGAAGAAAGGTGTTGCAAAACATGAAGCATAACACAAAAAACAAAAAAGGAAAATAACAGGATTTAAGATTTTCCAAAAAGGAGAGTGATAGTGAACAATAAGGGTAAAAAGAAGAGGAGAAAAGAAGAGGGCAACGGGAAAGAAGAGGGGGCCAGAAAAGAAGATGGCGACCAGAAAAAAAGAGGGGACCAGAAAAGAAAATGGCATCGTGGAAGAGGAGGGGACCAGAAAAGAAGATGGGGGTTAGAAAAGAAAAGGGCAACAGGAAATAAGAGGGGGCCAGAAAAGAAGAGGGGACCAGAAAAGAAGATGGCATCGGGGAAGAGGAGGGGGTCAGAAAAGAAGAAGGGGCCAGAAAAGAAGATGGGGGTTAGAATAGAAGAGGTCAATAGGAAAGAAGAGGGGACCAGAAAAGAAGATGGCGGCCAGAAAAGAAGAGGGCATGAGGAAAGAAGAGCAGACCAGAAAAGAAGATGGGGCCAGAAAAAAAGGGAACAAGAAAAGAGGAAGGGAAATAAAGAAAGCCAACAAACACAGAAAGAAAAAAGAAAGAAAAAAAAGGATAAGTGAGAAGGTAAGAAAAAATTAATATGAAAAAGAAAAGATTTATATTTTGCAAAAAAGTGGATGAACTGTACTATGTTAATGGATGCGAAAAACTGTTCTTATTATAAAAAATAAATATCCCGGTAAGAACAGAAGCAACCCCCCCCCAAAAAAAAAACAAAGAAAAAGTACATGAAAAATTCATGCAGAATAATGGTCCTTTATCCAGCCACTGATACGGGATGTATTCCATTAATAATGTTTTTGTTACTACTTATTTTTTTGTCAGCGCATTTTCACTCTATTACCCTTTCGTCAAATTCCAACCATTTTTCTTACTACAGTTGCGAATGTGTCTGAAAGCAGAAGATCAGTTAAAATAATCGCGGCACTAAAGATGGCAAACTTATTTTAAATCTAGTCTTAAAAATTTCCTTCTTTGACGAAACTTACAGTATGACATTTTTAAAATGCCATCTACCACATATTTTACTGATAAATTCGTTCTATTTGATTTTGTTTAATAATTTAACTGTGACAACGGACCATTCGTTCTCGGCCTTGCTTCTCCTTTTATAAGTCATCGGCCAATTTCAAATTTTCTTTGCAACTGTTAGAATCGGTACTATTATGAAATACAGGCTGTCCATAGAGTTCGTGTGCACTTTCAAAAATTATAAACTTTATTTGTATTTGCTATAGAAACAATCTGTTAAAAATTTTATAAAGTACCTAGCTTTAAGTATAGCTAAAATAACTAATGTGATTTCAGGCATTACTGTAAATCAGTTGGAAATGTTTTCCGTGAACTGCAAAATCGCATTACCCTTTGTATTGCTAATGAGGGAGGTCATGTGGAAACTTAAATACAATTTCAATAAAACATTAAAAAATACAGATTTACTTTCGAATACTTTTACAAATTATTTCTATCGCAAATACAAATAAAGTTATAATTTTTTTAAAGTACACACGAACTTTATGGACATCCTGTATATATATATGTACTCTATAACGATATGCTCAATAGAAGCAGACACATACTCGATGAAAATAAACTAAACTCGAGGTATTCCATCGTAATGAATCATATTTTTTAAAATAGTTATAATTAATACACACTCATATATATATATATATATATATATATATATAATATATAAATATCTATACATACATACACATACATATATATATATATATATATATATATATATATATATATATATATATATATATAAGTTATGAAAAAACTTGGTAATCCGTATGGGTAATCCCAAGGAGGATGAAATCCTGAGAGCTCAATGTAAATCCAGAGCTAATATTTAAAAGAAAAACAGACCACTTTAAGGTACCATTATAATAATTTATTTCACCAGAGCCCTTTTAAAGGATGCCGGATCATCAGATGGCATTTCCAAAAATGAAATAAAACGAAAAAAGAAATTAAAATTGATCGGTAGTGTAAGTTTTTGTAATTTAACAGAGAGTGTAAGAGGAGTAGTTAAAGAGACATGGTAGAGTTTAGGGAGGGATTAATTTCATATCTCTCTCAAGCATACTTTGTATTGGGGGAGGAGGAGTGACCAGACCTTGACATATTTAAACTGTTAACTTAACGGAAGTGATATATTGAAATAGGAGGGGAGAAGGGAGAAAAGAAAAAGGAAAAAAAAGAAGAGGGAAGTAAAGAGAAAGAGGCTGTAATTGGGTTTTAGCAATTTATGTAAAGAATAGATTTAAAATTTTCATTATATATATATATATGTAATATATATATATATATATATATATATATATATATTTATATTTATATTTATATATATATATATATATATATATATATATATATATATATATGTTCCCGCGAAAATCAACCCCAAAATTGAACAAATAGCTATAATTAAATTCTCAAACCAAAACCAAACTGTTAAATAAGTGATATAAACAAATTTTAATTCCTTCATAAATAAATAAAATAAGAAACAAAAAAATAAAAATAAAAACAAGCAATATAATTTGACCTAAATAAATAAACAAACGATTTCCAGTAAAATAACCGCCATAATATAATACCCACAATGCACCACTAACCCGTATATATATAAATAGCCGAGAAAAATAACAGCATATGTGGCCTGACGATTGCATATAGCATGAAACAGACTGTCGCTTCTAAGTGTTGAATTCTATGTTCACTTTTATATTTACACACGCTCTATCTCTGATATTGAGCACTTTATTCCATAAATATAGCACACCTTAAGACTATATTTCTTTATATATATATATATATATATATATATATATATATATATATATATGTAAAAGTTTCCAAGAGGATAGAATCAAGGTAGAACTCAATGTCCAGGACAGAGTAAGAATATAATAAAAAGGTTTAAACACTAATATTCCATGGTTATAATTTATTACATTGGATTCGTAATTACGATCCAATTCATCATACCTACAAATTAAATTTTTTTAATTTTAATTCTTTTATCGTAGTCAAATGCATATTAATTATAAACAAGATGAAAATATACTAAAAAAATTAGTAAATACTAATATATCCAAAACAGACCCTAGCAAAAAAATTAGGTTAATCATATACTACACTAAATCTAGTATATCCAACCTTACTATTCGCAATAATTCTCCTCCTCCCCGTCAGCGATTTGCAGAAAACCAACATAGTTTACAAATTCAAATTTCTCGAGGCTTACCCGCTCACTATAATCTTAGCGTGTTCAAGTCTAGTGTTAACTATTATCTTTCCCACATATGCCCATACACATAGCCTCTTAATCTGTAATACTCTTCTACGGCCGGCTCTTGGGCTTTGTCTATGGTGAAAATCATTATAAAAGTCTGTGTGGATATCATTTGAAGGTCGTTATTTTATGAGATTTCATTTTCTTTTTGGATAATTTAATTCTGTTAATTTCTTTTAATTGTCCTACGTATGACGTTAAACTCTATTCGATTGATCTGAAGATTATTGATTTTTGAGATCCACCTTTTAAAAGCTGTTGTTCTCAGGTCCACTTTGACCCCGGTGGTAGCATGAGTTAGGGTCCGAGCTATGGGCAAAGAGTGAACGCCAAAACAAAACCTTATGAAAGTATGAAAATACATTTTTATAGTAAAATGATCAGCAATATATTTTTATATAAAAAAGAAAAACTTACCAGCAATATTCACAAATTATAGCCACTTCAGCCAAATCCGTTTAAAATACGACCAAACAAGCAAGATGAACTCTTTCATGGTATCAATCCTACAATTACTTCAAGAAATGAAACTGTTTTCCAAAATATAACATACATACAACTACAACATAAAACACAGGCCCCTAGTAATTATGTCTACACAAACATATACAGAGTGCGATCAGTAAATTGTCACTATTTTTAATTTCGCGCATGCGTATTGTCGTTTACTTTATTTTTCCGACTGCACAGTTAGGTCAGTTGGTCACCGTTTGTGAGAAAAAGAGCACCATAACATAATTAAAAAATTCGGAAACGAATTCAGAAAGAGATGGATGAGGCTAATGGTGATTACGAAGGCACAGCAGCTCGCGAAAAATCAATTTGATCGTTCTGATAAGAATTTGTTGGTAAGGGCCTCAGACTCTACACGGCGGCCTACATTACATGCCTTGAGGGTGTAGTGCTAGGTCAAGAGAGGGGCATCGGGAAGAAACTATATCTGGCTACGGGACTTGCCAAGCAAGGACTTAGAACTCGATCACATCTTTATATCTGTCCATCTAATTCCTCAGACAGCACCCCCCCTTTTCATGTGTGGGGCATCTTTTGAGCGAAAGACTAGCAATAATCCTTTTAAAATAATAGATGAAATGAAGGCAAAGATTATAGCAACATTCACCAACTCAAACAAGTGGACCGTCCAGAAGAGGTCGTCTGAAGGCCGTGATTGAATGGAATGTCAGTGTTATATTAATTTTTCCGTCATTAAGACGATAATTTATCCATGGTACCCTGTATATGCACAAAGATGAGTACCATAATACATCTATTCAAATGTGATAGGATAATAACATGTTTATATTACTTTCGATCTCCCAAGAAAAATTTCAGCATTAGATGACTCCTAATGTGTTGATATGCCGTTAACCAGACAAATCAATTTCTTTTTGATTGTTAGAACGATAGAGGTTAATCAAACCGAAATAATTGAGGAAAGGAAAACGTTAATGTAGACATAAGATGCTTGTTCCCGCGCCCTTAAAAAGCGCACTTCTTTGATTGTCTGTGGTAGTTTTCAGGTAATTACCTTTGTTTGAACTGATTATATATTACGGACAATTCTGTGGTTTTTACCTCTTGTAATACGTAGCAAGATTTGAAAAAAGGCTAAAAGTCGACGATTCTATAGATATTTGTAAGAATCTCGGTAAGAGAGTTGAGGACGAAAGGAAAACGCCCCTTTGCGACAGATTTAGCCAGAGCCTCGTCAAACAACTTCAGTTGAATGGATTCCATTATTCATTTGACCAGAAAAATATTACATATTTCTTTGAATATTCGTTTTTAGTAGACTGAAGAATAACATCTATCTATCTATCTATCTATCTATCTATCTATCTATCTATCTATCTATCTATCTATCTATCTATGACACTCTGTTCCTATCTATCTATCTATCTATCTATCTATCTATGTCACTCTGTTCTTATCTATCTATATATCTATCTATCTATCTATCTATCTATATATATATATATATATATATATATATATATATATATATATATCTTTGTCACTCTGTACCTATCTATCTATCTATCTATCTATCTATCTATCTATCTATCTATCTATGTATGTCACTCTGTTCTTATCTATCTATTTATCTATCTATCTTTGTCACTCTGTTCCTATCTATCTATCTATCTATCTATCAATCTATCTATCTATGTCACGCTGTTCCTATATCTATCTATGTCACTCTGTTCCTATATCTATCTATCTATCTATCTATCTATCTATCTATCTATCTATCTATCTATCTATGTCACTCTGTTCATATCTATCTATCTATCTATCTATCTATCTATCTATCTATCTATCTATCTATCTATGTCACTCTGTTCATATCTATCTATCTATCTATCTATCTATCTAAAAATTTTCCTCATAAAGTTTCACCCTCAGTAACCACCTGCGACTTATCCGTTCTGTCGACGGCCTTGAAATGAAATGATTAAAAAATGTCCGCAACCAAAATCAATTTGAACATCTAAATGTATCCTCTAGTGATTGAAATCCTTACACAAATAACGAGTACATTAATAATAAAATAAATGACCAGATAGAGAATGCTGTATTCATCGTGTAAAGATTAAAAAAGCATAAATTGTAATGGAAAACTAAAGTTGTAAGTTGCGGCTATGTTTTTCTGAAAGCCTTATTTTAAGTGTAAAATCTTGACCTTTAGGCCGACGTTCGCCCAAGATAATATATTTATTTTTTCAACTATAATTCCTACTATGGGTGATTTATGAGAATTTTCTCAGTTTTTGATGAGCCTGAAATTGTTTCTTCCGTATTTTACATGAAGTAAATTACACATAATTACAGAACTTGGAAATTTACTTATAAACTGAAGAAAATTACTCACCAATATATATATATATATATATATATATATATATATATATATATATATATATATATATATAAATAAAGACAAGCCGGAAATTTTATTTAAAAAGTCACTCGTTATAAAGCAATCAAAATATTAACTTTCCTGACGCCATTCTTGGAGGAAACAATCTCTGATTTTGAAATAAAAAAAATATATATTTATTCCAATTAGGTACTTTTATTTCAAAAAGCAATCTCTTTTATTGGCTTTTCCTCTAAAGAGAAGTGTCCTGTGGATGTTTTGTATTACAAGGTTAAAAATTACGTACCTCCACGAGATCGCTAAATCTAATCTTCTAAATCCACTAATAAATAATGACAGGTAAGTTTGAATATTTTTTTGCTGTTAAATATTTAACACATACTAACAAGTAGTAATGCTACATCATCCATAACCCATTCCTTCTACCAATCACTCATTACCTAATTCTTTGACCTATGAACCATTCCTTTGTCACATGAACCAATCGTTTGGGCCACGAGCATTCTGTTGGCCCATAACCAGAGCCGTAAAGTTTCGCCCCGTCCTTTGGCCAATGACCCATTTCTTTGTTCACGACAAATCATTGGGTCCATACTTTAGCCCATAACTCTTTCATCGGCCCATGATCCATTCCCTTAGATCATGACCCATTCCTTTGGTCCCTGATCCAATCCCAAGTCACATTCCCTTAGCCCACGACCCAATCCTTTTGCCTAGGACCCATTCCTTTGGCACATGTCACGTTTCCTTAGATCATAACCCATTCTTTTGGGCCATGATCCATTCCTGAGTCCCATGTCACATTTCCGTAACCAATGATCCATTCCTTTGGCCAATGATCCATTCCCCTGTTCCATCCCACATTCCCATAGCCCATGACCCATTCCTTTGTCATGTGGTACATTCCTTTTCCCATGTCACGTTCCTTAGTCCATGTCCCAATCTTTTGGCCAATGACCCATTCCTTTGGCACACGGTACATCCCTTTCGCTCATCTCATATACCCCTGGTCCATGACCAATTATTTGGCATATGGTGCATTCCTTTGTCCCCTGTCATATTCCCTTAGCCCATGACCCAATCATTTCAGGCATGACTCATTCCTTTGGTCCCATTCCCTTGGCTCATGATACCCTCCTTTGCCCCATGTGCCATTCTCTTGGCCCATGACCTAATCATTTGGATCATGACACATTCCTTTTGTACATGACACAATTCTTTGGCCTAGGACACATTTGCTTTTCTCATAACTCAATCCGTTGGCCTCTGACTAATTCCGTTGGCTCATGAACACTGCCTTGACTCATAAAACATTCCTTTGACCCATGGACATTCCATTGACTCATAACACATTCCTCTGATCCATTAGTCATTCATTTAGTATCTGGCGCATTCATTCGGTCAATGATGCATTCCTTTGGCTCATGAGTATTCTCTTGGACCATCACTCATTCCTTTCGGCAATGACCCATTAATTTGCCCACCATCAATTCTTAGGGATTAAAACGATTTAATAGGTTGAAACATTTTCGTCATTTCATGTAAGGAATATTATCCTGTTTTATAATATTTGTTAGATTTTCAAAGTAAACATTTAAAACTTGACAACATGATTTTCCACAATTTCTATTTGATTTCCTTCCGTGTATTTCAAACCTACGATCGAAATACGAAGGTGATTGCCATTGTCAAGGTAGAAATGTCTTAATTTTATTTTTTATAACCCTCTATTCGTCAGAATGGAGGGAACAATGACTTTTTACAGATTCCTGTTCTTTAGCGTATGTGAATTTTCAGGTATTCTTTGGGAAGATAGTAGACTGGATTCCCGTTGATTTCTTCAAAGTTTTAAATACTATTGTAGGATGTAGGCAATCATTATTTTCACAGATTCCTTTTATTTATTATCTGCCGAATACCATTCTTGGTAAAGACTGTAGGGTGGCTTCTCATTGCCTTCTCCATAGTTTTAAATACCATGTACCTTTGAGGCGGATAGGATCAGGAATTGTCACAGATTCCTTTTCGTTATAATCTGTGAATTCTTGGCTAAAAATAATGCATTGTTTTTTCTATTGTTCGGAATTCTGTGTTACTTTTCGTAGTTTAGTTGCCAGCTAAAGCTAGAGAACCCAGTCTACTCTTCTTTCTAAAATGTAAATAAGAGAGAAGAGACATGTTCATGCCTTTTACAAGGGTATTCGTGCAGAAGTGAATTCAAATGTCGAAAGAACTGGGATTTTGAATGCCGCAAAAACAATCGCTTTTTAAAAAAATAAAGATCATAAATTAAAAGTTTGGAAATGCAGAAAACCCAATCATTTTAAAGCAAGAACAAATTATGTTGTCCAGGATATAAGACCTTTGCTGCATTATATAAATATTAAAACTGGTTTCGATTTCCCTTTTTAAAGTGATATACAAGCGGATAGACAAAGAGCTTTATATATATGTCATTAATTTCCAGATTGTTTCTTGCTAACACACACACAAAATTTGAGATTTATATATAAGTTTGAATATATCTGTTAAAACTATCTTAAATCTACAAGGTACTGAAATTCAAGACAAATCTATCGTTACATTATATTCATGTATTAAATTAATTCGGGGAGATATATTTTATTTAATGTAAATATGTTCACCTCATGAAAAATGAATAAAATTTTGTGTGTTTGATAATAAATGGAGAATGAAAACTATATGAAAATTTCTAGCGAGAATATTCAGATATGGATGAAATTATGCTATCGATCGTAAAATTAAAAAAATATATTAAAAAATGATTATTTTGATGTGTCTTAGTGTTACTGGAAAATGTAGTTTTTTAATAAATTATTTCGAAGATTTATATTTTTAGATGATATATTTACGCCATACATTTTTTCAAAATTTAAGTTTGTTTCAAATTACTAGGGTGGGCTGAAAGTTTCAGAGGCTGACGATGAAGGAATGATAAAAGAGCTGTGAAATATTCCATGCATTAATTTCAACTTTTTTTTTTATTAAATACTGCATTGTTTTCTTCCAGGCAAACAGACTGTGCAAAGAACAGTTCCAACATACATAGTAATGACTTCGCTTGAAAATGAACAATATTTGAAATCGTGGCCTTCTCAAGTAAGTGCAGAGGAAAGGTTTAGTCCCCAAGGACATTCATACTGACATGCTTTTTACATTGTGGGAAGAGGCTCCAGTTTTAACAATAGAGAAAAAAGTGTGTTGGGGGGATAGTCTTGATATGAATGTCTTTCAACTGCCACTTCCGATGAAAACATTGATTGTACCCACCATAATGTGATGGATGACAAGTAATTGACTATACACCAAATAGGCCAGTGTTATTAGAATATCGCCTGACATAATATTCTGCACAATGAACTTGACATGACAAAGGTTCTGCTCGATGGGGTGCCACGTCATCTGACACGTGATCAAAAGCGAATCTGATCACATCAACGTAAAATCTGATATTGTTTGAGGCAGAACCAGCTGGTTTTGTTGAACGTTCCTAACCCAAGACGAGTACTAAGTTCACCATTTTGAGCCAGAGAGAGAGAGAGAGAGAGAGAGAGAGAGAGAGAGAGAGAGAAAGAGAGAGTGAGAAAAAATACGATCCCTGCAGCAGAAGCAGCGCAGTCAACCTGCTCCAAAGATGGCTATGTAGTTTCATTTGTAATAAAAGTGATGTTCTCAGAAATTTTTGGATTAAAAAAGCATTGTGTTTTTTTTTTACTCTTTAAAAGGCCTGCACTGTCAACAGAGATTACTATGTCAACTTTCTGAGGCAGCTTCGAAAGGCTATCAAGAACTAATGCTCAGGAAAAAAACGGAGGAAAGGAGTCTTGTTTAATTAGGAAAATTCTCCAGAGCACAAATCCTCGGTCTTAATGACTTATGTGGGTGACTGTTGCTTTGAACTGGTTAATCACCTGCCATATTCGCCTGATTTGACCCCATCTGACTATCATCTGTTCCCCAACATCAAAAAACACTTGATCGGGAAAATATAAGAGATAACATTCCGATTTGGTATAGAAAAATCTACCATTTAACATGAACGAGAATGGAAGAAGGAAGGAAAATATATATGAAAGAAGTTATTTGTTCATAATGAGAAAATGAAAGCATATATATATATATATATATATATATATATATATATATACGAAAGAAAGATAAGTAAGAAAGATGGATGAAAAGATATAACGGCGACACTATTTGGTTTTAGTGAGAGAAAGAAGGCATATATAAGAAAGAAAGAAAGAAATAAGAAAAAGATATACCAATGATGCTGTTTCCTTTCTGTTCGGTTTTAGTGAGATAAAGAATGTATATATAAGAAAGAAAGAAAGAAAAGAAGACAGAAAGAATGAAGATGCCGAAGCCGATAACATTCCCATGTTATTAACGTCTGCTTTAGTGGAATGGAAAACTTTGTCAATTTCAATTTTTTTTATTTGTGTACTCTTGATAAAAAATGACTGCATGCATAATTATAATTGTTATTGCAATATTTTGTTAACGCTGTTACTGTCAACTATTTAACCATAGACCAGGGGATCTTCCAAGGGCAATTTTAATCGTAGAACTCACAAGGCACTTAATCTATCATTATTTTAAGAATTAAGATTCATCGGAAAATCCCAAGAGGAAAGCGTGAGATCTTCACATGTACTACTAGTTTACGTTAAATGTCAAAATTAAGGTAACAATGTACTAAGCTAATTCTTCATTCGCTCTAAAGAGATTTTGTTTATCTACTAAAGGAAGTTAGTCAAGTCTCACTAATAAATAGAGAGTAGTACTAACACTGTCTGTTACAATCTTATCACTATTTGGTCATATATTAGAGAAACGTAGCAGAAGATTGATTTGTATTGACAGTGTTTGTCTATAAGAAGTTGATCAATTTTTGCTTCTATAGAAGAGGATCTTATGGTCAAAGACGAATAAACATTTGCAGCCAAAAAGTAACTTTTGCAGTTATCTTCTGAATACGTAATAATCAAGAATCCCGATTCCTACAGACAGAAGGTTATGAAAGGTAGCAGCTATTCGATTGCGTCTTACCGATTTCTGCTGGCAGACTTTCAAGCAAATTCTGAAGTTTTTAAAATAACATCTTCTGATTTGTCTCTCAGTGAAATTGTATAACAAGGCAAATCAGAAAAACGAAAAAGGTATAGAAAGATGAAAAGAACTAATTTCGAATGAACAGGCGGGTTTAGAACAAAATTCGGCGCTTTCTTCTTTTTGTATTTCACATCAATGAGTGCAGCTGAAGACATAATTTCTGCTTCATGAAAAATTATATGTTTGCCAACATTCAGTAAAATCTCATACAATAAGATGGGTTTCATTGCTAACCCCAAATCTTCCTTGTATTGGGTCGAGAAAGCCTAACTTAAACAATTCAATCGATATTTCCTAAACACAACTGGAAAATGGTGAATCAATGCATAATGAAACAAAGATTGTGATACACCAATATGATTAAAAATCACTAGTTTAAAGCTTAAAATTATATATATATATATATATATATATATATATATATATATATATATATATATATATATATAAAGAAAGAACAGTAATCTATATAATCCGGTGTTCTTATTGGTATTTTTTTTTTACAAAATAGTGCTCAATGTAAATTTAGAGAGCATTAATATTATAAGCTAACTGGTTTTAAATATGTTTTTAGCTACACTGTATTAACTATGTTTCAAAAATGGAAGTTGAAAGCTTCGAATATCCCTACCGCTACCTAAAAATAACCCCCTTTTCAAACGTAACTAATAACTGATACAACAAAAGTTAATAAAAATGAACACGCTACCACCACTTGTCTGAATGATTGGATTTCCCTGTATCCTTGGGAGCATTGAATTATGAATATTTCTGTGCCTTTAAAACTCAGTAAATTAAAAAAAAATAAGTTACTCCAAAATTCGCTTGAGCATGAAATGGAACTAATGTTTTTAATTTAATTATAATATTAAATTCGAACCTTTCAGATTCCATTTTTGAAACATGGTTAATACTGTGTAGCGAAAAAACATATTTTAAATCAGTTAATCTATAATATATATATATATATATATATATATATATATATATATATAAATTTATAAGATATATATATATACACACACTAACGAGTAGGTCCCAGAAGGTAGTTAAAGACCAGTACCCAAAGCCAAAAACAATCAACGGAGGCTCTCTACACGCAAGCCAGCACTATGCCACTGGGTGGCATGCAACTAGCGTTTACCGCTGGTGGCCCGCTATCGGACCGCCGGCCTGTTCGTCTCGGCAATGTTACCACTTGCAGATCGCTAGTGGGCCCGCTGGTGGCCTGAAGGTTACTGCCACCAGAGGCCACTAGCGTCTTGCGCGTTTGGGCGTCACTCAAGGTTCACTTCTTGGTCCAATCATCTTCCTTCTAAAGGATATTACAAAAGAGTATAGTATATATCTTTTGCGAATATCGATATATGATGACCAGAGCTTGGCAGGTGATCTCTCTTCTGATCTAAATCTAACAGGTCAGTGGGGAAAAACTGGCTAGTCACATTCAATGCCTCGTAAAACAAACTAGTGATATTCAGTCAGCATCGGTCGTATACAGAACATTCACAAACGATGATGAAGCGATGTGGCCTTCGGGAAGTCCCGTGCTTCGAGCGCTTATTTGGACTTATGCTCAACCCAAACCTCAAGTGGAATTATCGTTTTTCTATACCGATCCATCTACTTTCCGGTGTCCTCTGCCTTTACAAGAGCCAGTTCAGCCCCAACTGCTACCATCTATTGGCAGGTGTGTTCCAATCTTCTACACACGATAGACTGCAAAAGCTTTTCCGTGTCTTTATGGGAGACGATTTTTTGCCACCCTAGAACCTATTTCTCAAAGACGTGACGCTGCAAGACTCTCGATAGTCGATCGCTATATCCATGGAAAATTTTTAGATTATTTACACTCCTTAGTTCCATCGTTCCTAGCTTTAACGGCTAGGACACGCTATGCCAGGCCCATATGTAGCGAACCACAGTCATTCATTTTGTCTTACTTTTGTATCTTCCACACGAACAGATTCTTCTCACGAACACCTGCTTCTCCGATCAGTACAATCTTCTGAAGTCTAGGGTTAACCCTTATCTTCCATACATATCCGTATAAGCTAGGCCTCTTTCTCTGTAAAGCTCTAACTTGAAGTAACTGTTGAGCTTTGTATAGAATGAACATCATTGTAAATGCATAGATATATATATATATATATACACACACACACACATATATATATATATATATATATATATATGTGTAAGCGCGTGTGTGTCTGTTCATTAAAAAGGGTAAATAAAACATTGCCAGATTATTATCCTCCACACGCCAGAGTAGCTTCAAGGTGTGTGCATCACATACTGGTTGCTCGTATGAAGGGGAGCTCAGTAAATTTCTGCGACCACATCACCGTTTACATGTGGCAACCTAACTCTCCATACTACAACGCCCTGGATTATTATGCGTGGGGCGTAGTTGAGACAATAAAAAAAATCCTTTTAACGAAGGATGAACTGAACGCAAGTATTATGGCATTATTCAACCAACTTACTGGAGATTCTGAAGTCTTCTTTATGACCGTGGTTGTAGTTAATGTCGATTTTATTTAATAAATTTACTCTTTCACATTTTCAGAGACTTTTGTATAAATTTGGTAAATATATCTATTAAAAATCAGCATTATATTCATTTTTGCGTAATTTTTCCATCTCACCCTGTATATATATATATATATATATATATATATATATATATATATATATATATATATATATATATATATATATAACTAGCCTGAGGAGACCTTACGGTCGATACCTTGCTTGCGAGGTTGGTTGGCCTTTTACTCTCTTCTTAAATATCTTTACTCTTCATATTCGACTTTGAATTTTGTATTGAGCATTTTTTGCTGTCTATAACTTTTAATAACTGTCTATAACTTTTCTATAACTGTCTATAACTTTTAGGGGCGGCTGTTTTCAGCCTTCCTATTATATATATATATATATATATATATATAGATATATATATATATATAGATATATATATATATATGTATGAATATAAATATAAATTATTGCACAATGAAATGGTGGTAATAAAAGTGCTCAATATAAAATAAGAAAACTATAATTTATATTATAGATTTTTTTCACAACGTTTTTAAAGAAAATGCGCATTTATTACTAATGTAAATATGTATATATATGGAAGAGAGTGATGTGCTCTCTGGCGATGAGAACACATCTACTTTTATATAGTGATCTTTCACACATGCATACCCACAAACATATATAAAACGCGCAAAATCATATATATATATATATATATATATATATATATATATATATATATACATATATATATATATATATATGTATATATATATATATATATATATATGTATGTATGTGTGTGTGTGTGTGTAAAATAGGTTGGCTGCTAATAATACAAGGGCAAACATAATGCTACCAATATAAACAGTACGAAAAACCTTTATTAAATATTAAATATTAATTATTAACGCTATGACAGAAAAGAAGCATGGAAATAAATGTTTTAAGTCCAGAATTTTCGGGCACGCCTGTGCCCTTCATCAACGGTGCGAGAAAAACAAAATAGAAATAGCGATTACTCACCGGCAGATGTTTTTTGTGGACGGCCTAAATCCTGGTGAAGGTCATATTATTAGCAAAAACCCGATCTCTGTCTGATTCCTCGCTGTGCGAAAATTCTAATGAAAATGAACACAAATTTTAAAATTTCGATCGGTTTAAAGTGAGATTGTAAAAATAGAGGAAGTGTTTGCGGGGGTGGAGGAGTCTTCTCGTTTGTGGTCAGTGTAGTTGTAAATTTTCGACCAACGGGTTCTGGATAGGATATCGTGTCAATTTCTGAAACACGGGTGCTGAGACGAGACAAAATAGAGAGGAAAAAAGTAATAATTATACAATGAATAGAAAAAAAAAGGGGAGGGAGTAAATAGAAAGATAAAATATTTGGATGGAAATTTTGGAAATCTATTGTTAAAAAATGGGGGTGAAGAAAATTCAGAATAAAAAAATAACAAAGAGAGGAAAAGCACATTTGTTTTATTAGGTTGGTGCAAAAATAATAACGTAATAATGTCGTTTTTTGAAGTATTTTTTAACGTCAAAAAACGACATTATTACGTCATTATTTTTGCACCAACCTAATAGATGCGCTGTGTACATAAATGCACATAGCAGTGTGTAAATATACCCAAGCTACCACAAAAACTTCTGACTTTCCACACAGGTGTGTATATATATATATATATATATATATATATATATATATATATATATGTATGTGAACGTGTCTGCAAATTTGTGCGTGTACATAATTGTTTGTGTGAAGTCAAGAAAAAGAATTGCATATAGACGTAGCATAAAATATAACAACGAAAAGACATCTATTATGCATGTCATCATACAAATTGACATTCGTGAAAATGTCTTAAAGCAATCAAAGTTTATTATTCAACATTACACGAAGACGTAAATGACAACATGTCGGCGATTCTGCCATTTTTCTTTTGTTCTTGTTTCGAGCGGATTGCCTAAGGGAGATAACCCGCATTATTTGCATATTTTCCAGCCAAGCAAGGAAAATAATTATAGTGTTTTGCAACTTGTCAGTTCGTAATTTTCAGACGCTAATTTCTAGCGTCCATTAAATCAATTATTATTCTTATTGTTATTTTTTGAAAATTTGTACAGTTCATTTTTTTATCATTATTTGCGTTTGTTTAATTTTGCTCCATGGCTTTCGGCAAGTTGTGTTTTCAAATCGGTAGTCATTAATAGTTTTAATCGTGAACGCTTGTCCATGTTTGATTTTTCGTGATCATTTTTGGCCTTCTTCTCTAGCAAAATCTAATGGCAGATGAAAGATAGTTTCGAAAAAGGTAAAAGGTTTGGACGCCAAAGAAAGAAACCAATTCAGAACAACAAATCGTATGAGATGATGATGAAAAAAAAGAGAAAGAAAGAAAGAAAGAAAGAAAGAAAAAGGAAAGAAAGAAAGGAAAGTGAAATAAAGAAATAAAGAAAATAGAAAGAAAGAAAGAAAAAATGAAGAAAGAAAAATAAATAAAGAAAGAAAAAATGAAAGAAAGAAAGAAAAGAAAAAAAGAAAAATATTTTAAAAAAGAAGGCAAATAAAAGAAATCCAAACGAATGAAAGAAAATAGAAAAGAAAGAAAACCAAAATGAATAATCCAAGGTGGAAAAAGAATAAACAGATAAAAAGGAAGAAGGAAAGAAAAAAGAAAAAAAATGGAAGCCACTGAAACAAAAAGAAAGACTAAAGAATACAAAAAGAGAGGAATATAGAATAAATTAATGAAAAAAATATGAAAAGAAAGGAGAAAATAAAGGCATTTAAAAACAGGCAGGAACGAAGAAATATAGACAGATACTGAAGGCCCGAAACTTTGTAATAAATATGGTGACAAAGATGAGGACAATAGTCCGAATAATGTAAATAGTGTACATAATACCTCATCTTAAGAAATATAGACAGATACTGAAGGGCCGAAACGTTGTAATAAATATGGCGACAAAGATGAGTACAATAGTCCGAATAAGGTAAATAGTGTACATGAATGAAGAAAGAAAACAAGCTGAAAACAATCAATTGTTTCCCTTTAAAAATCATTCATATCATTTTTATTTTCTATTCGTTTTCCTTTCTTTAAATATTTTTCTGGCCCGAGGATGTAAAAAGCTAATCATTTTAAAGAAAGAAACCTGTTTAGAGAGTCGATAAGAGGTAAGAGGGAATAAATATGAAGAAAGTATTTGGGAAGAAGACAAAGAAAGAGATTTTAATGGTTCGGGAAGAGAAGCGGAAGATGTGATCGGTAGAAAAGATTAATGACTAAGAACAAAAAGAGACAAAGATTTGAAACAGAAGAAAAAGAGAACAATGTACAAGTAGACGAACCAAGGTTGAGGAGAGATAAAAAAAAAACCCCAAAAAAACAGCTACGTAGGAGAGGACATTGTGGAGAGTTATAATCACCAACTCCTGAAGGAGTATGGCACATAGAAGGAGATCAAGAAGAGTAAGACGAAGAAGAATACCAGTGCCAGTATTCAATTCGTTAACATGAAACATTTACCTGTCTATAGTTCTAAAATGAGGTATTGTAATTATTTACATCAATTACACGACGTTTCAACCGATGTACAACCTGGGCTTCTTCAGGCGATTGGACACATGGACCACTGGATAAAGGCATTGGTTCAATTCAGTGAATTGATGCAAAGACTTGTAAGATCTGGCAACAGGAGAGGTGATCAAAAACTTGGAAAGTTGAGTTAAAGGGAGATAATTGATACTGAGTCATCCGAAAGAGGCATGGTACGTGGAACTAAACCGATCTACGCGGTGGGCAAAAAAAGGTTCAGTTCGAAATTCCAATCATCTGAAGAACGTACTATGGTCGAAATGTGAATATGATAACAAAGACGAGGACAACAGTGCGAACAATGTAAATAGTGTAAATAATTACAATACCTCATCTCAGAAATAGCGACAGATGTTGAAGGTGAATATGGCAACAAAGATGAGGACAACAGACCGAACAATGTAAATAGCGTAAATAATTACAATATCTCATCTCAGAAATAGAGACAGATGTTGAAGGTGAATATGGCAACAGAGATGAGGACAACAGTCTAAACAATGTAAATAGTGTAAATAATTACAATACCTCATCTCAGAAATAGAAACAGATGTTGACGGTGAATATTGCAATAAAGATGAGGACACCAATCCGAACAATGTAAATAGTGTAAATAACACAGATAGATATATACAGTCTCGAAGTAAGACTTCCTTAGACTCTACGTGCTTGTAACTGACTTCTACCAAAGGTTACCTCACACTATCTCCGTTCGTATATTCGCTCACTCTCCGTATATCCTCTCTCTATACGACTACCCGACTGCCCTACGACTAGTATTTAGTCACCGACCCACGAGGGTATCATGTGTCACAAGGCCGGTTTAACGTGGGATCTCCGAGCCCATGGGCTCGTCCAAAAATATACCCTTTGAACTCGTATAAACGGGTTCGGGGTCGGTCTACCTCTCCGAACGAGACTGCCCTCTTCGGCGGAGCTTCGTTCGGGTTCCTCCCCGCCCGAAAGCAGAGAGTTCAACCGTTCAGCCGGTCGTCTGACATCGACTGCCATACGACTAGTATTTAGTCACCCCCCCACGAGGGTATCATGTGGCACAAGGCCGGTTTAACGTGGGATCTCCGAGCCCGTGGGCTCGGCCAAAAATATACCCATTGAACCCGTATAAACGGGTTCAGGGTCGGTCTACCTCCCCAAAAGAGAATCCGCCCTTCGGCGTAGCCTCCTTCGGGTTCCTCCCCGCCCGAAGGCAGAGAGTTCAACCATTCAGCCGGTCGTCTGACATCGACTGCCATACGACTTCCCTCACTGACTGTAAGTCTTGGTATTTAACGGCAGCAGTCCAGGTACATTTGGTAGAGTCCACTTATAGGAAAAAGGGGTGGACCCCATAACAACAGAGATCGAACTCTGAATTTGCAACAGCTGTGAGAAAACCTCTGTGTTACTATTGTGTAACTACACCAGACCAAACCAGAACAAAATAATGAAGCTTATTCAATCCCTATCATGTGCTTCTTGCACAAAGATTTAAAAGAACGTTCCACATTAGTGGCAGGACCACTGGTAGCTGATAAGAAAAAATAAACAAAAAATACGAGAGTATCAGTAGGAATATGTTTATCAGTTTGAAGAAGCACCTGTTTCACAGTACTGCCTCTTTTCCACAGCTCTGGTTTGGCATTTTTTTTAACGGAATGGCAGGTCAGCTGAGTGTTTTGGTATTAACACATCGCCCTCTCAACCAGTTACCGCTGCACAGTTGCGTTAGTTCGTGCCACATGAGGTGAACTTCGTTTCTAGGGAATCCTTGTTTATCTTAATAAGTGTAACTTTTTACAAAACAGATGCGAGTTTATCGATAATTGACATCGATAAACACTGGACAATCTCTTTAAAGACGACAAACAGACTTGGAGCAACAGAAATAGGATTCTACAGAAGGATGCTGAGGATAGTATAGACTGGAAATGTTAGTAACAACAAGGTTTTGCAGAAAATGAAAACGTAATAGAAGGGATTCTATAATGAATTTTGATCTTTAAAAAAAAAAAAAAGAAAAACATAAGTAGAGTATTAACAGACAGACATAGACATCGTTAGAAACAAACAGTATATGGAAATGATTGCTGGATAATCTCGTCAAAGAGAATTGAAGGAACAGACATGTCTTTCTACAGTAGGATGCTGAGGATACCATAGTCCGAACATGTGAACAACGACGAAATTTCTAAGAAAATGGAAACAACAAAGAAATTTATAATTAACATCAAGAAGATGCAGGTGGAATTTCTGGGTTACGTAATGAGGAAGGATAGCTTGGAAAATCTGATACTCACAAGACAGATTGAGGGAAAGAGAGACATAGGAAAGTAACGCGTAAATGGATGGCAGAACAGATTTGGGGGAATTAAACAAAGAGACAAAACTTATTAATGGAGAGAAAGATGTGGAGTGCCATGACCACCAACAGTCTGAAGGGACACGGCACATAAAAGAAGTATAGAAAAAAAGTTTATATTTTAATTTTTAATGATGAAGGTATTTGTAATGAAGTCACCCTCAAGCATTTGAGAAATATGTGCAGGCATCTCTAATGGAGGTATTTGTAATGAAGTCACCCTCATGCGTCTGAGAAATATGTGGAGGTATCTCTAATGGAGGTATTTGTAATGAAGTCACCCTCATGCGTCTGAGAAATATGTGGAGGTATCTCTAATGGAGGTATTTGCAATGAAGTCACCCTCATGCGTCTGAGAAATATGTGGAGGTATCTCTAATGAAGATATTTGTAATGAAGTCACCCTCATGCGTCTGAGAAATATGTGGAGGTATCTCTAATGGAGGTATTTGTAACGAAGTCACCCTCATGCGTCTGAGAAATATGTGGAGGTATCTCTAATGGAGGTATTTGTAATGAAGTCACCGTCATGCGTCTGAAAAATATGTGGAGGTATCTCTAATGGAATTATTTGTAATGAAGTCACCTTCATGCGTCTGAGAAATATGTGGAGGTATCTCTAATGGAGGTATTTGTAATGAAGTCACCCTCATGCGTCTGAGAAATATGTGGAGGTATCTCTAATGGAGGTATTTGTAATGAAGTCACCTTCATGCGTCTGAGAAATATGTGGAGGTATCTCTAATGGAGGTATTTGTAATGAAGTCACCCTCATGCGTCTGAGAAATATGTGGAGGTATCTCTAATGGAGGTATTTGTAATGAAGTCACTCTCATGCGTCTGAAAAATATGTGGAGGTATCTCTAATGGAATTATTTGTAATGAAGTCACCTTCATGCGTCTGAGAAATATGTGGAGGTATCTCTAATGGAGGTATTTGTAATGAAGTCACCCTCATGCGTCTGAGAAATATGTGGAGGTATCTCTAATGGAGGTATATGTAATGAAGTCACCTTCATGCGTCTAAGAAATATGTGGAGGTATCTCTAATGGAGGTATTTGTAATGAAGTCACCCTCATGCGTCTGAGAAATATGTGGAGGTATCTCTAATGGAGGTATTTGTAATGAAGTCACCCTCATCCGTCTGAGAAATATGTGGAGGTATCTCTAATGGAGGTATTTGTAATGAAGTCACCTTCATGCATCTGAGAAATATGTGGAGGTATCCCTAATGGAGGTATTTGTAATGAAGTCACCCTCATGCGTCTGAGAAATATGTGGAGGTATCTCTAATGGAGGTATTTGTAATGAAGTCACCCTCATGCGTCTGAAAAATATGTGGAGGTATCTCTAATGGAATTATTTGTAATGAAGTCACCCTCATGCGTCTGAGAAATATGTGGATGTATCTCTAATGGAGGTATTTGTAATGAAGTCACCCTCATGTGTCTGAGAAATATGTGGAGGTATCTCTAATGGAGGTATTTGTAATGAAGTCACCTTCATGTGTCTGAGAAATATCTGGAGGTATCTCTAATGGAGGTATTTGTAATGAAGTCACCTTCATGCATCTGAGAAATATCTGGAGGTATCTCTAATGGAGGTATTTGTAATGAAGTCACCCTCATGCGTCTGAGAAATATGTGGATGTATCTCTAATGGAGGTATTTGTAATGAAGTCACCCTCATGCGTCTGAGAAATATGTGGAGGTATCTCTAATGGAGGTATTTGTAATGAAGTCACCCTCATGCGTCTGAGAAATATGTGGAGGTATCTCTAATGGAGGTATTTGTAATGAAGTCACCTTCATGCGTCTGAGAAATATCTGGAGGTATCTCTAATGGAGGTATTTGTAATGAAGTCACCTTCATGCATCTGAGAAATATGTGGAGGTATCTCTAATGGAGGTATTTGTAATGAAGTCACCCTCATGCGTCTGAGAAATATGTGGATGTATCTCTAATGGAGGTATTTGTAATGAAGTCACCCTCATGCGTCTGAGAAATATGTGGAGGTATCTCTAATGGAGGTATTTGTAACGAAGTCACCCTCATGCGTCTGAGAAATATGTGGAGGTATCTCTAATGGAGGTATTTGTAATGAAGTCACCCTCATGCGTCTGAGAAATATGTGGAGGTATCTCTAATGGAGGTATTTGTAATGAAGTCACCCTCATGCGTCTGAGAAATATGTGGAGGTATCTCTAATGGAGGTATTTGTAATGAAGTCACCCTCATGCGTCTGAGAAATATGTGGAGGTATCTCTAATGGAGGTATTTGTAATGAAGTCACCCTCATGCGTCTGAGAAATATGTGGAGGTATCTCTAATGGAGGTATTTGTAATGAAGTCACCCTCATGCGTCTGAGAAATATGTGGAGGTATCTCTAATGGAGGTATTTGTAATGAAGTCACCCTCATGCGTCTGAGAAATATGTGGAGGTATCTCTAATGGAGGTATTTGTAATGAAGTCACCTTCATGCGTCTGAGAAATATCTGGAGGTATCTCTAATGGAGGTATTTGTAATGAAGTCACCCTCATGCGTCTGAGAAATATGTGGAGGTATCTCTAATGGAGATATTTGTAATGAAGACGTCTGAGAAATATATGGAAGAAATTTCTAATGGAAGTATTTGTAATGAAGTCACCCTCATGCGTCTTATCCGGGGTGGTAGCACCTGTAAGAGTCCCAACTATGGACAAATAGTTAACCCCGAAACGAAGGTAAAAAGCATTATAAAAGTCTAAAAATAGGTTTTAATACCAGAAATACTTTGTAAAAATTATTGCCAGAAATAAATTTTTGAAGAAAAAGAAACCTATTACCAGCAATATATTTTTGAAAAAAACATATTACTAGCAATACGTTTTCGAAAAAAAAAATATTACCAGCAATATATTTTTAAAATAATATTAGCAGCAATATATTTTTAAAATAATATTACCAGCAATATATTTTTAAAATATTATTACCAGCTATACATTTTTGAGGAAAAAAGTATTACAAGAAATAGACATTTGACAAAATAAAATATTACCAGGAAAAAAAATTGTCGGAATTAAAGAACCCATGGAGGTTGATATACCGTAAAACACAACGAACGAATCGAAATCGAGCCTAACAGTGTTGACGGTAGTCAGAGAAAGAAAAATGCAGAAATTCTTTAACAAAATAGTAAGGGAAAGACGAAATAAAGGCCTAACCATCAATATTTAAAAAAGGCACAATGTACGGTCGTTAGAAAGGGAAACAGACCTTCATTGGAATAGCTAAAATCAAAATCAAGCATGAACTGAAATTTAACTATAGGAGAAGTGTTTTAAAAGACGATGGAGAATGTGACACTGAAATTGGAAGGCCGATTGAAAAAGAGAATGATAACTTTGAAAAACTAAGCAAGACATTAAGAAAGTGCGAAAAGTAGAAATGTAGTATAACTGGAGATACCATTGACGGACCATATGAACAACAAGGAAGTTTTAAGCAAAAAGCACACATGTATATGGAGTATTCGAAATTGACGGTTAAAATGTTTGGGACGCTAGGGAAAGGCAGTTGTGGAGACCCGTAATCGTCCCCGTTATAAAAGAAGATAGATAAGATTCAGAACTATTTTGATATGTGCTTTATTAAAAAGAGAAAGTTGTTTGTATTCTCGTTGGTGAGTGTGTGTGTGGGGGGCATGATGGAGCATTACAATCTTCTTCAGCGGTCATCCAATAAATAATTAAGTTTTGTCGATAAAATAACAACAGATTAATTTGTTTTTTTAAAGTTTGATCGATCTTTTGCAGGATATTTGAAACCAGAATATATATTTTTGAGATATTATTGATTTACTGATATATATCCTACTAATTAACCGATAGGTGGGGGAGAAGAGGTGGATCCATACCATTGCCAAGGACATTTGCGTGTAAGTCAAAATAACGAACTCCACTGGAATTGGAATTTGGCTATCCGATTTCCAATTCCGAGCAATTTTCCGTTAGATTGTCCGCCCATCCAAGGTTATAGTAACGGGTATACTCAAGGGGTCACCCTAAATGACAATAACCATAGATTAAACTGTGAAGCCAAAACATTGGCAATACTCCTTGAAATTTGTATTCAAATCATCGTGTAAGCAAATTTATGCATTTACCAATTTCATTCCTCAAAGTGATATAAGAATCGAAATCCCAACCTTATTAAGAAGCAATAAAATTTTTTTGAAAACACCCCTAAGATTTTATGTTAGATATTAAATAAACTAGATTTAATCTGTTAACGGTGGAGAATATGTAGCATTCTGTAAAAATATAATTCACATCATTAATACTGTTCACTGTTAATTTCCATTTTAAGGTAGACACCTCAATTCTAGAATGATGTTTGGAGAAATCAATTGTTTAGAAAGCCTGACTGATACAATACATCAATGTTAAAGTAGAATGACTTGTATCGGGCTTTAGAAAGGCTGATTAAATCATATTACTTCCGCAAGGGCGATAAATTTTATCATCCTGATAAGAAAAACTTTTTGAAAAGTAATCGGCAGATTAAAGATTTTTTTTTCTGACCGGAAGAGTGTTAGGAATGTCCCACTTTCAATTGACTGGTGAATTAAACAAAACATAGAATAAGAAAAAAAAGTTATTAACAGAAAATGTTTATACATTTGTTGATGAATACGAACGAAAAGGAAGATTATTTATAAAACAGAGGAAAAGAAAATATTGAAGAAAAGAAAACGAGAGAGGAAAATGGAGACAATAGGAGAGAAGATGGAATGGAACAATTGAGAAGGAAAATAGCAAAGAGGTAGGAAGAAAAAGAATATAGATAGGATAAACAAAATAAGATTTAAAAAAAAAAGGGGATAAGAGGTAAAACCGGGGAACAAATTACAGTAGAAAGGTAAGCGGATAAAGTAAATAGAATCGAAGGACATTTTATAGAACTGGATGCGGACAAAAGGTAAAAATCTGATTAAAAACTCACAAGGAGTGGAAAAACAGAGGAAAGGGAATCCTAAATTTAATTTGGAAAAGAAAAGTGCCCAAGAATGTAAGAAAATACCTCGATAATGCCAACAAAGATTCTAAATACAAGGAATAAAAAAACAAAAGGGATTATGCCCAGCAGTTATGAACATAATATTTATATAACAAACCGGAAGTTCAGATTATTGAATTAAGAATATTTTAGATCCTAGAATTATTTTTCAGATAAAATTGCTTATGATTTAACTATGTAAACGGCGTGGAACGAAACGCCATTAAGCAGTAGTATTTGTATATCAGTTTGACAGACCTTTCCATAGACGAACAGACGTTGTATAATCGAATATTATTTATGCTGTATGCGGAAATTACGTCATGCTTCAGTCATAAATGAGAAGACACGATAAACACGTGTGTGCAAACTGCAACCTGTCATGGTTGAATATGGAAGTAGAGGATATTCTCATTTAACGACTTATCTTTTTAACGATCATTTAATGACCAGTTAGATAAAAATCATAAAAAAAAAAGAAAAAGAAAAATTCAAACAGTGGATAATGATTTCACTGCAAGCAAGACCAACAGGTACACAAACACGGGGGGTACTTTCGAGGTTGAAATAATATAAGAAAACCTTCATTAAGGAGCGAGATCAATAAAAGAACATCATTTTAGGGCAAAGAAGATAATGATCGACATTTTTAAGATCGAACTTGATTGGAAAAACTAGGAACCGAAAGAGAGTTTCACAAGCAAGAAGTGCGGGAGAAGAAAATATTAACAGAGAACTTACGTTTACATCTAGCACTTTCGAATGTAAAATGATGAGAACTTGAAGTATGTCTAGAAATTTGTGTCAATTTATAGATTGTAGAGGAGAGTTGATCAGAAAATTTATCAGAAAAGGGACAGGGAAGATATATAATGGCGGCTGGAAAGTGACTGAAGTCGAGATGCCAGGTCAGGAGCAAAAACATTTCAGATTCTTCGGATTTTTCAAGGACCTCTTAATCATATATCAAGAGCACCAGACAATATGTGACAGCAATATTCAAAGCATGGACGAATGGTAGATTAGTAAATCTATCAAATAGATTATGGCTAGAAAAGTATGTTGTCCGAAAACGTGATTGTGATTAATTTATCTTAGTTCGCAAAGAAACAAAGTAATTTTAATGAACAAATAAATTGAGCGATAAATAAAAAACGAATAAATTGTATTGTCTTTACTGCATACAAGCCGAATTAATGTACAGAATATGGAACAGATTTTCAAATTGATTAATTACTTTTACTGATCAGTAGACTTGTGTAATATATAAAGATATACAAATACATCTAAATGATAAAAAATACATATTTTTTAGTTGGCATAAGCCCATGGAAGGCAGTAAAGCCACTAAGACACAACGGGTTATAGGATGTAAAAGAAAAACGAAGAAATACGAACAGAAACATTAATTATGAGCAGAAAGAGAAGAGAGTAATCAGGAAGACATTAGATAGCGATTGACATTGCATTTAACGTTTTGGAGATTAATGTGCCTGCAAAGAACGGAGCCGGAAGGGAGTTCCACAAGCGAGAAGTGCGAGAGAAGAAACTATTACCATAGAAATTACATCTCAACTGTAAATTGATTTAATATTAATGTCAGTGTAGTATTTCTCTTAAATTGAAAAAAACTCTAGGTACCATAGCGAAGAGCTCATCCTAAAAAATTAAAATGAAATTATTTATAGAAAAGACATAGAAAAGCAACCTTACGACGGTGGTAAAGTGGCATGGGCTGTTTGCCAGAACAAAACCAATAATATTGCAGATTCTTCTTTGTATCTTATCAAGGAGCTCCAGGAAAATGGCAGGGGCACTGGACCATATATGGTAGCAATATTCTAAGCATGGACGAATGGTAGACTTATAGATATATAAGATAGATTCTGGAGAGAAAATTGTCTGGCGCGACACAGTGAACCGACTTTCTTATGAATTTACCTAGCAATGGATTCAATATAGTTTTCCACTTTATGTTAGCTGAGAACGTTAACCCGAGAAGGCGTATCGAGTCACTTTCCTGGAGGCTAGCATCAGCCATGCTGATAGGAGAGAAGTATAGTCTTGGAGGCCTTAAAATTAACAAGCCAGTGTTTGCCCCCAGTTAACGACGGATTTGGGTGCATTTTGACCTTGTCAAACAGATAAGACTTATTACGGAGGCAGGAGTAAATTATCATATCATCAACGTAGATACCATGTTGAGAGCTGATGTTATCCGAAATGTCGTTAATGAAAATTAAAAACTGAGTAGAACTATAAGGGGTACCTGGGGGGACATGCGTTAATACAAAAGGATCTAGAAAAGTGGCCATTCAGGATAACTTTTATTTCACGATTTGATAGGAAAGTCTGGATCAGTTCCAAAACGTGCCCGGAAATAGCGTGATTTTAGTTTATACCCACGATTTGTAGGAATTGAACCAAGTTTTCTAGCACTAAACATATTGGTGGGAGGCAGAAATGTTTTTTTTTATTATTTTTTTACGATGAATTGAAAATAGCTGTTTTGTTTTGGAGGCTTTAACTTTTACAAGGCATTTCTTGCCTCAGTTAACAACTGATTGGAAATTAATTTTGAGAGCAGCTGCCAGTTTTACATTGTCAGTCCTCCCCGAATTTTTATTCAGGCAGGATCGTCAATATCATAAAAACCTTTTTTGGGAACTGATGGCATCGGGAATGCCGTTGGCGAATATAAGAATTAACGTAGGTCCAGGGATAGAGATGTGAGAAGACACCGCATTAAAGTAAACTGATCTAGAAGCGTGGCCATTCAAGATGAGGTTCATTACATGATTTGTTAAGAAAGATTAGACTAGAAGAAAACACTTGACCGGATGGAAATGATAAGAAAACGTACAGAGCTTATATTTATGACAGCAAAGAATAATTTAAAAAAAAAGACTCGTGTATTATTGTACTATATCCGCTTTATTAAGAAATTATAATCAACGTAATTAAAATTAACAATAGATAAAGTAGTAACAAAAGTCACAATTATAGTGATCTAATGGTTCAAAGAGGCCTGAGGAGTAATTGTCCAAATACTTCGACTATATTGCATCACTAATTAAGGGAAGTACACTTATTCCGTTTCATTAACTATTATATTCAAGATATTGTCTCCCTTCAGGGCAGTGTTCCTAGTAAAGAGTAGCCAAGCAGGGAAATTAGATAAATGAATCTTTTCAGAAGTCTTCGATAGCTGTCCTATAATGTTGTCGAAAGTCCTCATATAATGTGCAGACAGAGACCCTTTAGCCATAGTTGGCAATTTATCTAGAGGTGATATCTCGATAAAAGCAGACATTCTCCACTGGCTTACATAATAAAAAAAAGTTAAAAAAAAAAACAAAAAACAAAATCACAATTATTTAAATTCTTTAAAATAAAAGTGAAAGAATTTATGCGAGTTCCAAATCTGGCGCACTTATCCCATTTTACGCGCCGATAACAGGTACACTATCCGCCTACTCATCTCCCATCTAAACGATCTAGAAATTAATGAGCTAGTTCATAAAACATAATGTTATCGATCAATTAATTTGAACCAGTGCTGGAAGGTTCACCTCACGAACCACTTTCTCATATCTGAACAAATGAGCCAACATTAGAATATTTTTCATGCTTGCCTGAGAACTGAGCTGAGAACGTTTCATTCTCTCCATATACAAAGTCCAATCAATGTTTCCGATCTTGAACATGGCATATATATCTTAAATATTTTTTATTTCATGAATACTTCCAGTGATAGATAGATAGATAGATAAATAGATAAATAGATAGATAGATATGAACATACGGAGATAGATATTTAGATAGATACATATGAACATTCTGAGATAGATAGAGAGATCAATCGATCGATCGATAGATAGATAGATAGATAATGAACAAACTGAGATAGATAGATAGATAGATATGATCTGCTGAGATAGATAGATAGATAGATAGATAGATAGATAGATATGAACATACTGAAATAAATATATACGCATACTGAGATAAATAAATACATAGATACATATGAATACACTGAGATAGATAGATAGATAGAAAGAAAGAAAGAAAGAAAGAAAGAAAGAAAGAAAGAAAGAAAGAAAGAAAGAAAATAAATAAATATCTAAGCAATAAATGGAATTATTTTTAATCCTGAATTTTGTCTATTTTGTCAATCGGCCTACCCACTCGTTCCGGTAGACGTTATCCCCATTGTTTACAAAGAAAAAAACAAAAAGAAAACAAACAAAACAACAACAACAAAAAAAAACAAACAAAAAAAAACGGTGCCTCTAAATCAAAACCGATTATCCAGTAAAAATACATTTTGAAGATGAAAATCTGAATGAAGACATGGGCATTCCTTAAAAAGGTAGATACAACTTTTTTAGGCTATCGGTCATTCTCTCTGTGGGTCGAGTAGTCTAAAGCCTGGCGGATGAAACGGCAGTTTCTCATATAAATGTACACATAGGTGCGTACATTATGCAGAGCACATTTACTTCATTAAGAGTTCGCGCGTGTTCAGGCCGATAGACGTCGTACACACTATTTAAAAGAAAAATGGGACGTCTATTTCAAACATGCTTATCCACTGAAAATAAAATTTCAATTAATATAATGTTTATATGCAAGCAGGTTCTTTTAAGGCAACAATCAGGATAAAATTTGTGAGGCTAGTTTGTGTTAAAACTCACTCGAAATGCAAGTCAGTGTACCAAGTTTGAATAAAAGCAGAACAAGAATTGCGATGAAAAATAGTGTTTAAGTATGTTAACGAATTTTATTTCAAATAAAGAAACCTATACTACAATAAGTTAATCAGTTTATTGTATTTGAATTCCGAGACATTATCAAACCGCCCACTTGTCCTGGGAATGACGATGACCTGCATCCGACAATAAGGCCTCTAATCGGGAGATTTTGAGGAGCCAGAACAACCTCTTAATTACTGTTGTTCCAATGTCCACCTTGACTCGGAGTGGTTGCAGCTGTTACACCCACAACTATGAGCAAATAGTGAACCCCCAAATTGAGGTAAAACACTATGAAAGTAAAGGAATTACATCAGAAATAAATTCCTCCAATATATTTTTATAGAAAGAAATAAAAAAGTTGCCTGCAATATATTTTCATAGGAAAAGAATAAAATATTGTCTGCAATATATTCTTATGGGAAAATAATAAAAACTGCCTGTAATACATTCTCAAAGCAAAAGAATAAAATATTGCATACAATATATTTTCATAGGAAAAGAATAACAAATTTCCTGCAATACATTTTCATAGGAAAAGAATACAAGATGCCAGAAATTACATTACTCAACTTATATGTTACAATGTGAAATAGTCGTTAGCCTAGCCATAAAAGAGTATTTTATCATAGGTAGATCGGCTGAAAATTTCATAGGTTTTCAAGATATAAATATAAATAGACACACCCGTTGGTAGACATTTCAGCTGAAAGTTCGCTTCCTGTCTCCCATCAGCAAGGCTGACGCTAACGTCCAGTAAAGTGACTCGTTGCGTCATCTCGGGCTTACTTTCTCGGCTGACATGATATGGAAAGATTATATTGAATCCATTCCGAGTTTTTCTTTTCTACGAAAGTTGGTCCATTGGATCGTGACAGATAATTCTTCTCTCCTGAATATATCTTCTATATTTTTAAGTCTACGTCAATATGTTGAATATATTGAATATTACTGACACATATTGTTTGTTACTCCTCGGGATCCAAAGAAGAATCAGTAATATTATTGGTCTGGCATCTCGGCTTCAGTCACTTTTCCCTTACCATAATATAGCTTCCCTCTGCGTTTTCTATAAAGACTTTCATGGTAATTGGTCGGATGAACTATTCGCAATGGTACCGAGACTTTAAGGATTGAAATAGAATGACAGCAAAGTCTCACCAGTGAGTTGGCCAGATGTAACCGTAAGTTCTATGCTAACAGTTTATTCTATCGCACTTCTCACTTGTGGAACTCTCTCCCTGGTCCATATTTTCCAGTTAACTTTAAATTTCAAATACGTTAATGACATGTCAATCGTTTTCTACTCACCTCTTGATTATTCATCCCTTGTTTTGTCTCCTTACTGCTGTTTCTTTTCTTATTCCAAAATGCTCAATAAAACCTGACACTACTGCCTTGGAAAGAGTGTTATGATTAAAAAAAGACAAAGGTCTACTAGAATGCAGCAACTGTTTTGTTCAGCTGTTGTATTCTGGTCCACGTGTATGAAGTTTGTATGCGTTTCTTTGCAGCTGACCTTCGTATGCTTGTAAAATAGGCAAAAGCGAGGAAGAATCAGTGTCAGTTTGTGACAGCATTAAAACTTTTAACGAAAATATTTCTTTCCATCGTTTTTAGTGCTGCCCCAAAATGGCGTCGATAGATATTATCTTTTCTCCTGTAGAATTGATACCTTATTTCATTGTTAAAATCCATTACTTTTTTGGAAAATGTCCAAGATATTTATTTCGTTTTTTCTTTTTTCTTTTTCACACTTTAATCAATTATTGCTCATCAGCTTTTGTATTGTTCACAAAAATACAAAAAATTGGAATTCAATTCACTTGTTGTCAGAACACTTTCGTTATTTATCTTAATCTTGGGTGGGTTTCGGTGTGGAAGGAATTTCACTTCAATCAACTCATAATGTGTTATTTTGGGGAGGAAATATAAATGACTAACTTAAAGGTATAAAACTTTATCATTTTAGTAAAGTAATTTTTTTTTCAATTTTTTAAATGGCTTTTTCGCTGAAGGCACTTTGCAAATGCACTTACATCTCGACATTTACAATCACATTACAAGCGACGTATATAACATATATATATTATATATTAAGATTTCGTTTGCCAACTCATTCAAGGAAAAGGTAGACCAGTGTATTGCTACAGGGTGTCGATTGTAAGGAAAACATTCTTTTTTTAAATAAAGTGCTTAATATCAGGAAATAGATCATTAAAGTTAATACATAAAATGAAACGTTCAACTTATCTTTTGTACTTGGTTTCTCAGGAATAATATCCATACGTTTGGATAGTAAAAATATACTTTCAGACCCTCTGACGATGTAATACAAAAAGTATGAATAAATGCAGAAGGAAAAATCTTTTATTAATGTGAGTCAACCACGAGGGACTTTAAATATGAAGATTGTATTTTGAAACATCTATTTGGAAACAGAAGTGAAGGAAAAATAACGTTAATTTATCAAAATTGTTAAATTTAAGAACGCTGTAAAACCCGGACGAGGCTATGCCGAAGGACAGAGTTTCGACCGGTGAGGTAGACGGACCCGATCCCGCTTATGCGAGGTCTACGGGGATTATTGGCCGAGCCTCCGGGCTCGGGAACCCCACTTTAAATTCGGCCTTGTGCCACATGTGACTGCGTGGGACAGTTACTAAATAATGTCGAGCTGGGATCTGCGAGAACTAGCGGCCTTCCGAACTTGCACGCACTGTACTGACTTGCGATGACCGTGCGCATAACTTCATTGCTTGGACTGGTTTCTACAATAAACCTATTTCTATATATTCACCGTGTTGGTCCATTCGATATTCCTATTAGCAGATATGTAGCATCTTTTTTGACTGCATTTGTAAATTCGTCTACAGTTATTGGGTAAGACTATAGTATGCAACCTAAATCATACGGGTCTGTTTTATGTGTCCAGCATAACGACTCGGAGGATAGGCGCCAGACGAGTCGGAGCTTAGACCTAAAATAACATCAATACAGTCCAGTGAATACGGGAATAATTGGCGAACTAGAAACCAGTCGAGAACTTATAGCAATGGGTCGAAACTAACATGGATTACAAAAAGAGCGTAAACTCAAGGTATCTTTCCAATGTAATGGGAGGATGTTTAGAAGACTCATATTCATAACAGAGAAGAAATAATTTAATCGATGCCCTAGAGTTGTAGCGTTGTTTTAAAAAGATATTCGCTCATTCTACGATGTATTAGTGCTTGTTCTTTCGCTTAGGAATTTGGCTTCTTCATCTATATTTTGTTATTTATTTAAAATGACAGATTATTGAATTATTACGACTGGATAATCTCTAAAGTATTTCATTGCAGTGTCGTTGATACGCTCATCTTATATTGTTTTACGTATCTCATCTGATTTTTCACATACGAATCAAAAGAGCTAAATATATGAATTGTGGCACTTATAGGATATATAAATAACATCACTATCTATCTATCTATCTATCTATCTATCTATCTCCCACTACACCGGCGACTTTAAGAAATTAAACGCAGTACTAGTTTGGCAGCTAGGTCTCATCATTTTGCTGATGAAATATCTAGATATAATCATAAAGTTCTTTCGCATTTTTTGTTTGTGGGATTGTCATCAGACATTTTGCTTTCCGGTCAAGTTTGATTCTCAAAAATTTGAATACAGTGTCAATCGTTATATTTTGTCGTCTTAAACACTTTTCAGTTATTAGTCTTTCTCCTTAAACTGTTTTTACCTTACTCTTATTATTTCTCCCCATGTATATATATATATATATATATATATATATCCATTACATTCACTTACTTGATAATACTCTTGGAAAAGTTATTAATCCTCTTCTTGGGTAAATAGCTGAACTATAGCCTTGGATCGCTATTGGTCAAGGAGAATGACAATTCTGAATTCAAAACCTGCGGAGGGTCATTTGGGAATCTTGTGGCACGCAGTGTACCAGGTCTCTGCATTCGGCTCTCCCAAAAATGGGGTTGGTTCTCCACAAAACCTTGACCACTATAATCAAATCATATGTACACATTGTCTGGCTGTCTGTTCCTAGGAACTGAGGTACTCGACAATCGTGCGTTGTAAAAGGAGTACCCTGTAGGAGCGGTTGATCAACGACGATAAAGTCCACAATATATATATATATATATATATATATATATATATATATATATAAAGAACATTAAGTTATATAATATAATATATATATATATATAAAATTTATATATAATAATTTATATATAATAATATAACTTTTTTAAAACTCTTTATTCTACATTTATTTTAAAAAAAAAATTATTCTCCCTTCAACATGATGACTTGATAAGACAACAAAAGCATTGAAACAAAATGGCTATTTTTGTAGTGATTTTATAACATATTTATGTTATAATTTTCGAATAAATTATATATATATATATATATATATATATATATATATATATATATATATATATATATATATATGTATGTATGATTTTTTTTTCTTAAACGCAACGACACGGTTTACCATTTTGATTTTTTATTGTATTTTTTCTATTTTCGAATATGATATTTTATAACGGGATCAGTATTTGCGATAGAATCTTGCCAAATCATCTTTTCTCCTGTTCATATCGTTTTCGGTCATTATCAAGAAAAGGGCGTTGTCACTGTGGTAGATTATATTTCCCTTGTTACACCCCGTCAATTTTTAGGCTGGTCAAGTTAAATAAAAAGCAAATATTAATGTACCCTGGCAGATCCTATACCGCACACACGGCAAAGAAATGTTCAATATTATAGAATCTGTCATTTACGAAAAAATCGCATCACATAATGCATTTCATTCTTGCAGAGGTTTTCTTGATGTCTGTATAAAATATATTAATAATGCGCAATATAAAATATACGAGGATAATATAATAAGAATGACAAAATTTTTATGTATACTTCTTTCTGTGAAGTCTAGCTCCATATATCCGTTTCAAATAACATCACGTTGTGATTCAGTATACTACAACTGTCGGAATGTAGCCAACCAAATAACTCTCCTGCGTGTGATGATAAACTACATCTAAGTTCTGGGTAAGACGATAAACTACATCCGCGTCTTGGGTAATACGATAAACTACATCTACGTCCTAGGTCAGACGATAAACTAAATCCGCATCTAGGGTAAGACGATAAACTACATCCGCGTCATGGGTATGACGATAAGCTACTTCTGTATCCTAGGTATGACGATAAACTACATCTGCGTCCTGGGTAAGACGATAAACTACATCCGAGAGCAGGGCCTTAGATCAAGAGATTTTGAAGAGCATGGAACCTCCTCTTAAATTCTGGTGTTCCCAGGTCCACCCTGACTCGGGTTGCTAGCATCCCTTAGGGTCCCAGCTATGTGCAAAAGGGTTCAAAAGACTATGAAAGTATAAAAATAGGTTTAAATACCACCAATACATTTTTTAGAAAAATATTGTCAACTACATATTTAGAAGAAAATAATGCAACCAGCAGTAAAAATCTTGTCGGTATTAAATAATCCATTGAGGTGTTGATAGACCCTAAAACAAAACAAACCAAACCAAACCAGACCAATAAAATATTGTCTACTACACTGACACCCAATGTTATATATAAAGTGCAGGGTATGTGTGTGAGTGTTTGTGCGTGTGTGTGTGTAACTCCCCCACTCCCACTGGTCCTAGTTCAATGTTTCATGACTCATTCAAAGTCTTACACTTGTTAGGCACAGGAAACGATTTTTGATGAGCTCACATTCAGGGTTGCCAGATTATGGGAAATATCTATTAATATATCATACAGGCCATTATCGTTTCATGTTCAAAGGGAGTAACTCTTATTTTCCTTCTGTATGTAAAATTGCAGTGCACGTTTTATTATAAGCAAGCTTAAATGCCGCCCGATAGCTAATTATATCGCATAATATAGGTTTTATTAAATTACCTACTATATTTCTCTAACTCTTCAAATGTTGAATACATAACTAATTCTAATTTCTATTACATCACATCGAATTTTATCTTATAAATTGTCACCTGTACTGTTACCCATGAAATAAAAATAATTGCTTGTACGGAAAATAAGTATCTACGTACACCAAATCGTTTTCATATTAAGTGGCAGCAGAAGAACTATCATTGAACTTTAAAAATGTAAGCTTAAACATTAATCCAATACTTAAATGCCTGTGATCAATTTTGAGTTCTTCTGTAGTTTATTGATGCCTATTACATCTACTCCTCCCAAGATATTGTGATGATGGCCAAACCACAGGAGGTAGTTTAAATGCCGCCCGATAGGGCGGCTTTTAAGCTAGTTCTTACTAATTGTTAAAACAGTCGAATAAACTTAAAGACAATATTGTACGTAGACACAATATTGTTCCCTATGTGTAACATTTAAAAAATATATCGAAACTATTATAAAATGTTAAACAGACCTGTAGGCAACAATCTTTCGCTCGATTGTGATTGTTTGCAGGAAGTCATGTCTGGATGCGTCGAAGATAAATTTTTGATAAATGTTTCTGATCAAATGCTTTCAGCTATATTTTTTCTCATCAAGAAAAAGCCATTTGTGTTCTTTGTTTTCCCTTTGTAATTTAAATGATTACAATTTGTCCATGATAATTTCAAACTCGACGTGTACGTTTTCTCTCCTTTGCTTGCATCATCATTATAGTAGAACACAAGCAATATTGAGCTGAACAAATAGCATCTATCCATTATTAAATGAATTTGAACCTCTGTTTACCATACTAAAGTATAATTTATATTGTGTCTTATGAAAAGTGCTTCTAGTATCTCTAACCTATTTTGCAGCAAATATAATATCGTGCATACGTATTATTTAAAATTATTATATTAGCATTGTCATAGTCACGTAGATTATTTTTGAATACACGTGCATGGATAGTAGCTCGATATGACAAATGGCAAGTTAATATGCGGTTTAGTGTCTTAGTCGTTCGACGAATGTTTTTATTGGATTATTTTTTATAGTTAAAGTAAGACAATTCGTAAATGATTTTAGTTATATGTCTTGGAGTATTTCAAGGAAAACTTAAGGACAAAGAAATGACTGTTGAATTGTTACATAATAGCCACCTATGTGACAGTGAATGCTGAACAATCTCTTCAAAGATGAAAAAAAGACTTGAAGAAATAGAAAAGTGATTCTACAGAAACATGCTGAGAATAACATGAACTGTTCAACGATAAAGTTTTAAAGAAGATGGAAACTAAAAGGTTACTTATATTTAAAACCAGAAAGAAGCAATTGATATTTTTATGACATACAACGAGAAATGACGGCTTTCAGAATTTAACATTCACAGGTATTGCTGAGTATAAAGGGTACCCAGTAACACCAGTAAGCTATTTAAGACCCTTTTGATAAATAGATGGCAGAACGGGGAGTTGCACGGATGGTGAAATTGCAAAAAGAATAGGAAGTGGTGGAGAGCTATCATTTCCCACATCCTCAAGGGAAACTGCGCATAGATAAGGCTGAAGGTTGTTTGTAATGATAAGATTAGATACGTTTTTAATAGATAATTATTCATATTTACCGTATCCAAAGGAAGAAATACTTATTTCTTTGATACATTTAATAGCATTTTCAAGGGGTTTATTTTCTCGAGTATTTAGTTGCAATAAAATATGTTTTTTCTTCTTAATTTTTATGGTGGTTATTATTTATATGGTTTTCAGTAATTAGCTTGTCGACGTAATTATACAGTTCTATTATTTATAAGTGTTATTGAGTTCTTTATAAAATATGTATTTATATATTTATTGATACTGATTTTATAAGCGTATTTCTCTTTAGAATAAAATGCTAACTGGCTATTAACATAAAGGAGTCGCTATTGGATTTCGTTTTCTAAAACTGATCAGTTGTTGGAGAATCCGTGCAAAGTAACATGTGCTGTCAAAATTTAACAATATATTTAAGATTGGGTTTCGTTTGGTTGGTTTTGTTTTACGGATATCAGCCTTAATGGGTTATTTAATGACGACAAGATTTTTATTTCTCGTAATATTTTAAAAAAATGTATTTTTTCTTCAAATATGTATTGCTGGTAATATTTTTTCTTAAAAATGTATTTCTGGTAATATTTTAAAAAATATATTGCTGGTAATATCTTTTTTTAAATGTATTGCTGGCAATATTTTTTTTTCAAAAATCTATTGCTGGTAATATTTTTTTTCACAAATATATTGCCGGTAATATATTTTTCTTCAAAAATCTAGTGCTGGTAAAAAAAATTTTTAAAAAATGTATTGCTGATAATATTTTTCAAAAATGTATTGCTGGTAAATTTTTTTTTCCTTCAAAAATCCTTTGCTGTTAATTTCTTTACAAGAACGTATTGCTGGTATTAAAACCTATTTTTACACTTTCATAATGTTTTAACACCGTTTTGGGGGTTAACTATTTATCCATAGTTGGGACCTTAATAGGTGCTACCAACACGGGTTAGGTTGAACCTGGGAACACCAGTAATTAAGAGGCGGTTCCACACTCCACAAAGCCTCCTGATTAGAGGCCTTGCTGCTGGATGTAGTTTATCGTCTTACCATGGACGCAGATGTAGTTTATCGTCTCACCCTGGACGCGGACGTAGTTTACCGTCTTACCCTGGACGCGGATGTAGTTTATCTTCATACACTAGTCGGGGTTATGCTCAGATTTTATGCTGTTAAGATTATGACTTACTATGACTTCTACATCTCTTAGGATTGCCTTAGTTAATGATTAACGATTAAATAAATCAGGTGAGAATGCGAATCCGTGTCTTAAGGCTCTTTCTGTATTCATATATATCCTCAATTCATTCTCTATCTGTATATCAGAGGATTTTCTCCCAAGCTTTCCTAACAGTTCGAATAGTTCTTTCTATCATGCAATAAGCTGTTCTGCAATATAAGATATATAAATTAAAATACGGCAAAAGCGGATGTAGTTTAGCGTCAAACCGAGGACGGGATTGGGTGTGGTCTTATGTTGGGTTATTTAATGGCAAATTTTGGAATATACTGTTTGGCATAAGACATGACATTCTATATTAACTGCTGTGAAAACGTCTTTTCCATAGAGATCAAGACGTTAGAATAATCCAGAACTTATACTGGGGGAAAACTGCCTGCATACGGATATAAAATAATTGAGTAGCGTTTTTCCTTTTTTTTCTTACAGTGATGTTCCCCCGTACAAGGCTCAAGAGCCACTCGAGGTAGAGGAATACAGTCCCAGCTGCACAGTTCATGTTGAGATGCAAGAAAGATAACTGTTAGACTAGAACAGGTTAAGATCGTAGTAATCGGGGAAGTATCCTCTTGGGATTCAGGTCTACAAAACAGGTAGTGATCTAAAGAATAAGCGACACCTTTTATGTGGATATATGAGGAAGATAGCTGTTGACCCTAAACTGAAAAATGTTGGGATTGGAGTGATCGGGGAAGCATCCTCTTCGGAGTCGGTTTCACAAAACAACGATTCGTAGGAGGAAGCATACATCTCGCTAATTAAATAGGAAGAGAATGACGGTGTGTCGCTAAAACGTGGGTAGCTGGAGGGCTCTTAGCCATGAATACCAAAACTGGTGGAACTAAGGAATGTCTGTCATCTAAGAGGTGCGAATGAATTATCGAAAAAGGCATGAGACAAGGGCCCGCCTCCTACACAACGCTGTCCAAAAAGAACTGGAGGCCCTACCAAGACTTATTATCGGTAGGCGGAATTTCAACAACGTAAGATACGTATATAACACTGTATTGATAACCGAGTGAATGAGAAATTAGAGGACCTCGTAAACCTGTTTGTAGAAGAAAGCGAGAAGAAAGGATTAACCCTGAACAGGAAGAAGGCAGATCGTATGGTTATCAGTAAGAGAAAAAACCCAAAATGCGAGTTAGCAATTGTGGGTCTAAACATCAAACAAGGGTAGAAATTCAAATAGCTGTTAAGCGTTTCAAAAGAGGATAGAAATCGCTACACTGAGATAGAATACGAATAGGATTAGCGAAAAAGCATTCGAAAGAGCTAAGCAAGCTGGGGAGAAACAGAAAAAAACAACTTTAGAAACAAAGGAAAGAGTGCTAGATTGCTATGTGATAATCCATCCTCCTATATAGAAGTGGATGTTGAACAATCTCCCCTTAGATGAGGAAAACACTAGAGGTTGCAGATGTGGTTCTACAGAAGGATACTGAGAATTCCACGGAGGGGAGCGAGTAAGCAACGAGGAAAGAAAATTGCATCAAAAAGAACACTTCAAATTCAGGAAGACAGCTGAATACTGGGGAAGGGTTGGATTTAGAAAGCTTAACCCTCTGGTGTATAATGAGGGTGAGTTAGAGAGATGGGGGTAGGCAGCTTTTGCGAATGGATGGAGCAAGGTCCTTAGTAAAGGCAGAACAATTGCTAAGGGCGACAAGTTGTAGAGAGGCATGATCGCTTTTGTACTGAAGAATGCAGCGTGTAGAAGAATTAAGAGTTGAAACACAACCAATGAGTCAGAATAGTTAGACTAGCAAACCGTAGATATTATTCACGCCTGGTTAGTATTTTTAATTACGCAAACTATTTGCTGTATGATATTACACTATCTTAATGCTATTAGGGTGGGCTGAAAAGATTATAGTCTGACTATGAAAATGCGATGCTAGAACTGTGAAATATTGCAGGCATCCGTTATTTCCAACTGCTCTTATTAATAATTGCATTGAGTTGAAAATAATGGAGGCATGCAAGATTTCACTGTTCTAGCATCGCATTTTCATAGTCAGCCTATGATCTTTTCAGCTCACCCCCCTATTTTATTTGATCCTATATGTCAAGTGGATTATTTATCATTTCTTTTATGCATTTTCACAACAAAAAATAAAATATAAAACAGAATCACATTTGCACTGAGGGTGATGCGAATAAAAATCTAAATATTTACAGAATAATTAACGGTTTTTGCTTGCTCCATAGGTATGTTTTTCGGAGTTACTTTTCTCTGTTATCTATATCTATAATTCCCAAAATGTGTGCATGTGTGTATGTGTGTGTGTGTGATAAGATGTTGTTTATGCGTTTCCACAGTTTTCATCCGATTTCGATGAATTTTTTTTTTGATAGATAATTCTTCAGTGTCGGTTTTGAGTTCAAACTGGCTGGGAAAAAAATACAACCCTGAAAGCGAAAAATCGAAAAAAAAAAACTGATTTTTTTACACTTTTCTCAAAAACCAAAGACAAAATTTAATGTTAGTAAAATCAATTTAGAGAGTTGAAATGTAACGGTAAAGTTTATTAGAATTATAAAAAAATATATTATAAATAAAATTTATCTTATATTATTATTATGATGGACCATAGAAGAGGTTCCTTACTTGCAAGATTGAGAACGCCAAAACGGACGTTTTCAGAGCCAACCCCTATTCAAATTGTTAAACTCCCATTCAAGGATGTGCCTCAGTTGTACCCAATTATTGTCACTATTATTGATTTTCGAGTGCGCTGAATTTAAATTTAAACTGCTTCAATGAAATAATAAAAATTCCCAGTAATGACAGACCCTGTCGAAGAAGGATTATATTGCTAGTGTACGTATATATTCGGGTTATTAGTTCTTGTTAAGAAAATACACCGAAACCTGAATATAAATACAAAATCTTATTTTACAGCACCTTGCCATTTAATAAATTTAAATTCCTGGCCATTTATTCAATTTTCTGTAAAACACGAAAAAGATATACAGGGACATGTCATAAGTAAATAGGAAGCATTTATTTAATTCAGGTTTAAAATGTAATAGCAAGGGACTTCACTAATGAGTAATTAACGATAGAAAATTAAGGGTAAGAATTACGTATTAGTCTCTAAAGTACTTGTACACTAAGAGCGTGTGAAATGAGAGGTTTTGAGAGAAAAACCTTCTGTTAAGAATCCAAACGTAACATTCGACATTTTCAAATAGAATCAACCCTGGGAATTCCAACTCCAACATTAATCGTTGTGATCAGACAATTAACTAAGGAAAGAAACAAAATTGTCGCTGTATTGAGGAAGCAGTCGTCATGTGATGAGTGAAGAACTGAATTAAATTTGTCATTCGTGGTAGCTACTGCGGCAGACTGTGTTGAAATCAATCTAAGAACAGCTAACGACTCGTTTTATCTATTTATTATTATTATTATTATTATCATTATTATTATTATTATTATTTCTTTAGATTTCTGGTGTGTATTCATATTTTCCGGGTCCCGACAAAAGACCTAAGGTCACAAATGGCATCATGAAATTTTCCACTAATGAAAATTAAAAAAAAAAAAATCAAACATATTTTACATAGATAAGGCTCTTCAAAAGGTGTGGGCTGTACTTGTGAGAACAATTTTTGTATTTCTTTAAGGCATGCCTAGAATTTTAACCCGACAAGCTCTTTTCAGCGCCTGTACAGTTATGCTATAAGCACATCCTAGAGACGTGATCTAATGGATATTTTTTTATCAACGGAGAATGCTAATTATTATTATTATTTTTATTTTCTTTGATTTCTGGCGTTTACACATTTCTCTCCGGGTCCCGCCTAGGGACCTAAGGTTAGAAATGGCAGCATGACACTTTCCACTGACCAAAAAAAAAAAAGAAAAAAAAAAATTACATAGATAAAGCCCTTCGTAAAGTGTGAGCTGTACTTGTCAGAACAATTTTTTGTATCGCCTTGAGGCATGGACTTCCAGGAATCCCTTTAATTAGTCTACTGCAATCTTTTCCAACCAGTCCTTGGGATCCAACTACAACAGGGATTGGTGATGTTCCCATATGCCACATTTTCGAGATTTCTATTTCAAGGTCCTTGTATTTTAACAGCTTTTTGAATATCTTCAAAGATACAATGCAGTCTGCAGGGACTGCCATATCAATAAGGAGGCACCGTTTTTGTTTGTGGTCTTTAATAACAATATCTGGGCGGTTGGCTTTGATTGTTCTGTCAGTGTATATTGTGTAGTCCCCTAGAATTGTAACAGGTCCTATCTCCGTAACCGGATCTCGGTGGCGTTCATACCAGTTTCTTTCAGTTACCTTCCCGTAGAAGTTGCAGGATGTGTACTCATTTTTTCCAGGCCCCTAAGTTTAGAAAAATGGCATCATAACGTTTTCCACTGAAAGAAAAATACGCAAAGCCCTTCGTAAGGTGTGGGCTGTACTCGTGAGAACATTTTTTTGTATTTCTTTAGGGCATGGGCTTCCAGGGATCCCTTTAATTAGTCTATTGGAATTTTTTCCAACCAATTCTAGGTCTCTAACTACAACGGGGATTGTTGATGTTCCCATGTGTCACATTATTATTATTATTATTATTATTATTATTATTATTACTATTATTGTTTTTATTTTCTTTGATTTCTGGCGTTTACACTTTTCTTTCCGGGTTTTGCCCAGGGACATTAGGTTAGAAATGGCATCCTGACACTTTCCACTGACAATTCTTTTCATTTCTGTTGTATACATATTTCCTTGCAGTATCCAATCAAGGACCTAAGATTATAAATGACATGATGATATTTTCCACCTATCATGTTTGTAATACACCCCCCAAAATACCTAAGGTCACTTTACATAGCTAAAGCTCTTCGTAACGTGGTAGCTGTACTTGTGAGTAAAATCTTTTGTATTTTCTTAAGTCAAGGACTAACAAGAATTCCTTCAGTGAGTCTAATGAACACTTTTCCAATCAACCCGAGGGCTCCAACTCCAACTGGAATTGTTGATGTGCTCATGTGCCATATTTTTTAGATTTTCCCTTCAAGATACTTGTATTTGATAGATTTTTGAAGATCCTCAAAGATATATGGCAATTTACACGGACTGACATGGTAATAAGAAAACACAATCTTTTCTTGTGGTCTTTGATCACAATGTCTAGGCAATTAGACTTTATTGTGCTGTCATTATTATTATTATTATTATTATTATTATTATTATTATTATTATTATTATTCAGTGCCAAAGTGGAAAGTTTAAATAATAACGTTGAGATACAAATATACGAAGTCTAATATATCTATTGTCATTCGCAGTCTGATGAGGGTATACGAAGCACATGTGTCCCCTGAACGATGTGGTGTCAAGTTTTGCATGCACTTGCGGGTAGGGATCGACTGGAGATATCTTCATGTCGGGTAGCATAGTCAGCACTGGGGTGTTTCCAATTATCGATATGTTACTCCCAAGTCGTACTGGATGCCCAATCGTTCAAACTTAAAAATAAAACCCTCCCTATAGCCAGCATAGATACACTCATATTACTCTCACTAACGAAAAGAGTCATGAACATCAGTCCCTAGACAACATGCCCAAATTGCAAATCTTTGTTACCGAGGATTATTATTATTATTATTATTATTATTATTATTATTATTATTATTATTATTATTGCCTAATTGATTGACAAAATGGAAAAAAATCCTTTTACATATTTCTTCTTTCGTTTGCATCTAGACAAAAATGACGCCCGAAGTTTCAAATTATGTGTTTTCTCGATGTAGATTTATAAACGGTGTTTCATACATCTCCTTCCCCTTTACAAGTTTGTTTTCAAATATATAAAAAAAGATTATTTAGTCGGAAGAAGTCAATGACGAGACGCGTAGCATAGGTGTATCCCATTTTTTTCTGATATATAATGTTTGTATATGATAGTAGGGAGTCAAACATGGTTAATGGAAGAGCCACATACGCTAGAATTTAGATGTTTGAGAGCCGCAAGACATGAACAAAATTCACGCGTACGTTTTCGTTATAGACAAATAGTCTCATGTGACTCACGAGCTGCAGTTTGATCACCCTTGGTATATGATATTCTTCCATTATTATTATTATTATTATTATTATTATTATTATTATTATTATTATTATTATTATTATTATTATTATTATCTGTTTATATTTCTGAGATGAAGTATTATGTACACTATTTACCTTATTCGGAACAATGGTCCTCATCTTTGTTGCCATATTTATTACACCGTTTCGGCCTTTCAGTATCTGTCTATATTTCTGAGATAAGGTATTATATACAATATTTACATTATTCGGACTATTATCCTCATCTTTGTTGCCATATTTATTGCAACGTTTCGGCATTTCAGTATATGTCCATATTTCTGAGATGAGGTATTATGTACATTATTTACATTATTCGGACTATTGTCCTCATCTTTGTTGCTATATTTATTACAACTTTTTGGCCGTTGTACGCTCCGGCCTTCTTCAGGTGGTTGGAATCCCGAACTGAGCCCTTACTGGGGTAGACTGTTTTAGCTCCACGTGCTATGTTTAATGGATGTCAGTTATCAGTTATCAGTTATCTTCTGTTAATTCCCCTCTGCAAGTTCTCCACTGCCTTAACCGGATATTGAACTCACAATCTTTTTGTCCTGTCACTGGATCTAACCAACGCCTTTATCCACTGTGTCATGTGACCTTGAGGACACATGACACAGTGGATGTTAATATAATAACATTTATAAGAGAAGAAAATTCTTCCTTAAATCAAAGGTACAAAACATAAATATGGACTAGTATGGTACACAAATCACGGAGAAATGCAGAATTCTAAACTATTTTCGATGATCGCTTGTTTACATCATTTTTGGATTAGCGTTATGGTTGGGTTCTTGATAATTCCTAGCCACTGTAGCCGAATATCAATGGCTGCGATTTTTGGCTTAACTCGGGGAGCGTCGGGAGCATCCCGGATGGTGAATCATTCAAATCTCTAGATCTTTATGATATACAGTAAAAATGTTTGAGATTTTTTTTCTCTAAAACATTATAGTATAGCCAATTAATTTATCTGCAAAGGATATTACTGCATCTGTCTAGAATATGTTTCATGTTGAAATAATGGAAATCCAGGTATATCAAAGAATAAAAAAAATGATATTTTTGTTTTTAGTTCAATCTTATTGGATAAATCGTAAAGGAAATTATCAGATCTGTTACATTCCAAGAACGAAAAAGGAAAATCTTGGAAAATCTACCACCAAATTTTTAATTTGGTTAATGAAAAACTTTTAATTTGTGGTTTTATTGTCGTTATATCATAATGAAATAATATTTTTGTTTGGAAGTTATTTTCTTTTTACATTTGTCATATCTCTGTACAGATTTTATTTTGTCATATATCTCTACGCATTTTCTTTTGTCATTTCTCTGTAACAGACTTTCTTTTGTCATATTTCTATACAATTTTTCTTTCTATATTTGTCATGACTCTCTACAGATTTTCTTTTGTCATATCTCTGTCCAGAGTTTCTATCTATATTTGTCATATCTCTTTACAGATTTTCTTTTGTCATATTTCAGTAAAAAGGTCCTATATGTATATGTCATATATTTCTACAGATTTCCTTTTGTCTAGGTACCTCTACTATTTTGGCATAAATTTTCTATATTTAAGTTTAAAATGAATTTTTTACAACGAAAAAACATTCTTGAAGATTTCATTTTAGTTTAATTGAATGTTTAATAATTAAATTTATGATTTCTATTAATTAAACAATTCTGGTGTATTTCAGATAGACACTATATACATTTGATTGTCAAATTTAATTTCAAATTTTTAAATTTTCTTAAAAACGGCCATTTTCTTAATTTTAAGAAATTTATAAAGAAAAACAAACTTATCGATTTTGAAAATATTTAAAATAATTTCTGACACGTTATTTTAGTAAAATTAAAAAAAATTAATGTTAAAGTAATCTGATTTGAAAGAAATCTATCTTACTTATAGCATAAAAAATAATATACAACCAATTATTAATAATCGATCCTGTTAATCTGACCCAACTAATGATGGATTGTTGAATGATGAAGCGATGACAGCTACTACGGATTACCATAAATGATATAATTTTTAAAAGTCTGAGTTTTTAAAAAATTATTCTATTTGAGTATGACCGACACTAATGGAAATACAATACATAAAATAAAATTATTTAGTGAAATAGTAAATGAATAAAAGAAAAATTACTTTAAAATTTAAAGTTTACACTTTTAAAGTTGAACGGAAAATAAGAAATGTTATGAAAAGGCCATGTAAAGGGATAAAACCCTTAAATCACGTGACCTTGTAATAATACAAGCAATTTCAGTATATCATACATGGAAATAAGGAATGTTTTAAGTAAAAAAATACAACATAAAAAATTATTTTTAAAAAAGTAGCTCGACTAAATTTATTAAACTTAGCAATATGGGTTCGTAAATTTTTTTTCTACTTAATTACTACATCATCTCGAGGAACCCTCCTAATACAGAGCTTTACACGATGTTAAACTATTATAAATTATTATAATTAAAATTTCTTAAAAAACGAAAAAATTCTTGTAAAAATGAATTATTCATCAGAAAAAAATTATTTCTTCAGACAATAATGTCCTTAATATTACTTATTTACAAAAGCAATTAAAAGCTTTTCTAATTAAGTAATATCATAGTTTTATTGGATTCATTATTTTTCCATTCATAGCAGATTTTCAGTTAGAAGTATTAGGTTGGTGCAAAAATAATGACGTAATAATGTCGTTTTTTGACGTATTTTCTAACTTTGAAAAACGACATTATTACGTCATTATTTTTGCACCAGCCTAATAGGTTATTTACCATCTCCAAAGACTTCTTCTTTTAACAAAAAAAAAATTCAGGAACCAAAACGTTTTGGGGCGAAATTTCATGAAATTAAATAAAATATATATTATATTTTTAACCAAAATTTTCTAAAAACAAAATATTTCAAAAATAATTTCATTCATTTGTGAATAAGTCCTGAAAATTTCATTAAAATCGGAGAATTATTTGATTTTTACAGGAATTTCCAAATCAATATGTTTTCAACGGGAAAAAATCGCAAAAAAAAAATAATGTTATTTTCTATGATGCCGCGATGACGTAAACGAGCGTGTTAGAAAATATTAAAAAAATTCAAAAAATAATTGAAAAATACTTTTTTCTTTCATCTTAATAATAACACAAGCATTTTGACGATAATACTTTATTTTCTTTAAGTTTGTGGCATTTTTCATTTACGCTATGCTGTTTTCCCGCGAAAACAGTGGACATGGCTACTTTTGTCATATCGCTGTACAGTTTTTAATTTGTCATATCTCAGTCGAGATTTTCAATTACATATCTATATACGTATTTTCTATTTACATTTGTCATATCTCTGTACATATTTTTTTTTGTCATATATCTGTACAGATTTCCTACCTGTACTTGTCATATGTCTGTACGGATTTTCTTTTGTCATCTCTGTACAGGTTTTCTATCTATATTTGCTATATCTCTGTACAGATTGTCTTTTGTTATATTTCTGTACAGATTTCCCATCTATATTTGTCATATCTCTCTACAGATTTCCGTTTGTCATATCTCTGTACAGTTTTTATTTTGTCATATCACTGTACAGTTTTTATTTTGTCATATCTCTGTACAACTTTTCTTTAATCATATCTCTGCACAGTTTTTCATTTGTCATAGTTCTATACAGACGTTCTTTTTACATTTGTCATACCTCTGTACAGATTTTCTTTTGTCATATTTCTCTACGGATTTTATTTATCTATATTTGTCATTTTGTACAGGTTTTCTATCTGTATTTGCTATATATCTGTACAGATTTTCTTTTGTTATCCCTCCGTACAGATTTTTTTTTGTCATAGCTTTGTATAGATTTTCTTTTGTCATATCTTTGTACAGATTTTCCTTTGTCATATCTCTGGACATTCTTTCATTTCTCATAGCTCAATATAGATTTAATATTTGCATTTTTTCATATCACTGTACATATATTTATTTCCCGCATTTCTTTGATGTAAAGATTTTATTTTCACCTACCGACAGCTGTGGGTATTCCGTAGAACCAATTAGTATAGTGGCAAAAGACAACTGAAAAGTAAAAGAAGAAAAATTAAAAACAATTTTTTATACATCAGAAATTATAGAATTTACTTAATAGCATAATATGCTGTGCATGTAGACACGTGTCCTGGTGAATAAAACATTAGCTTTCCAAGTGTATAGGGACCTCACGAAGGTTAATCCTTAATGTTATCAGACTGGTAAAGCGATCCTAGCGTGCGTCTCCGTCGGAAAGTTTCTGTAAACCAAACCACCTTTTGACCCAAGCCTAGTGAGGGAAATACAATAAACGGAGCTATTTGAGAGCCGCCTATGGCAGAACGAAGTTACCGTAGCCGACTGTTTGAGAGCACTGGCCTTGTTCAGGTTGTTGATCAGGCCAGATAACGGGCTCTCTCCAAGACTCTAGCTACGATGCGCTCAGTACAATTGCAATGTAAACCAAGGTTCCGTGCGTTTTTTTTTCTGGGAGACAGCACATAATCTGATGTAATCAAAATTTTCGAAGAAGGCCATTGCACTTGACTTGTGATTTTGTGCAAGCACAACCAGCAACAACAGTTTAAAAAAAGAAAAAAAAACAGTGTCGTCTACTTAATTTGACAAACAAGGCTTAGATGAAACCATGGTATGGCTTTCAGGCACTTCCAAAAGTTGCCGCACGCTGCGATCGTCTATCAAGAGCGTCTCTTTCACAAATCAACCATGCAGAGATTACAAAACCGGATTTAGGAACGTAATGCTAATGTTCAACCACCCGGCCACAGCATCAAAATAAAAATATAAAATGGCGACAATTTACTAATCGTACCCTATCTATCTATCTATCTATCTATCTATCTATCTATATATATATATATATATGACTGATATCATGTTTTCTCAGCAGTACCCCAGTCACACTACTTACCCCAACTCTCCAGTCGACGAATTAAGCCTGCCACTTTCGCCGATTTGAAGTCGGTCTAAATTTCTTTTGCCCGACTTTTCCATTGATACATTCCACTAAAAAAAACTTATACTGTACGTTATAAATTATTTAAAATGGACATCTGGAAACAATAAGTTGAAATAAAAATGTGTTCTTTGAAAACTGTGCGTACAAATCCTTATATATTGTTAAATGATTATTTATAAAATTAAAGTAAGAAATACATTGCTTATTAAGTATGACTCCAGATTGAAAAAGTCTCACATCTACGCAGTCCCACCTAGCCGCGTTCGTTTTCTTTCATCCTTTTTTTTAAATTACAGTTTTTTCTTGCTTTTTCTTACTTTCTTATTATGAACAATATCAACGAAATATATTTTGGTCAATACTTATTGATTCACTTCGGCTAAGCCCCAAAATTCCAACTCCCGTAGTCGCCACTGACGTATATATATATATATATATATATATATATATATATATATATATATATATATATATATATATGCACATTTAACTGAAAACGACAGGCACTGCACTTTTATTTAGATTTTATACAGTTTCTCATGCGATCTAATAATTTTTTTTATTTTCGGATGATAAATTATATAAAATGCTGTCATTTTTTTTTTCAAAACACGCTCAATTAGATCTCGTTTAAATATTCACGCAGACCTACCGGACACTATTCGTAACATACATGTTGACAACACTAATATAATAGCATCATCTACATGCAAAAAAAAGGCTAAAGATAATGAAAGCCTTCTTAATGAAAACAAACAAACCAATACTGAATAATATTAACTTTGAATATGGACATAATATCTTGACCGTGTTTTGAAAAAAAGAATTAAAATATTTTATAAAACATATATGCAACAAACTATTTCTTATTTTAACAGTTAAAATATAATCCTTGAAAATGGCTTAATGTATAGCCGAAAGCGCTCGGATAAAAAGAACATTCGGACAGTTTTTATATAATTTGTCATCCGAAAAGAAAAAAATATATTAGATCGTATGAGAAATTGTATAAAAAACTAAATAAAAAGACCTTATCTGTCGTTTTCAATGAAATGTGCATGAAAGAAGGACTGCTACCTAAATACAAACACACACAGACATATGTGTGTGTGTGTGTTAAACATTTGTAATTCGAGAATATTTTTTATTGAGCATACAACACTTTTATTTAACACATTGAAATTAACCTCTATTGGCCTAAAGATTCAAACCCTACTAAAAAATTGTGTCTCCCACGGTAAGAGAACCTTCATTTTGCTTTTAATTTAAGAAACCACCTTCAGGTCATGCCTGCTTTTAGCATTAAGCTACAGGAAGCCATGACAGTAAAGCAAGCATCAATTATCCTACTTAAGAAACGCTCATTTCTCCTTGGGTGCTTTCGAAATCTACGTCTATTAATGCTAGGTAGACGAAACATTTTTTATGCAATTAATGTTTTTTGAACCCTACGCTATTTCTTTCTACTATAAACACAATGATAAAAACATACCTGGAGACTTGATATCTAGGTCAGTGTTCCTGGTATCAAGGTGATTTCTAAGATTAAAAAAAAAAGTATACAGGTTCGATTCCTGTCTGGAGGAATATTTTCTTTAATGATATTTTCGATCTATTGGTCAGTAGATATTTTCATTTAAAAAAAAAATAATGGATCAAGAATGAAAGATGTGTTAATTCATAACCCCGGAATATCGTGAACTCTCCCGCCGTTGAACAACGCGGGCTGTTGACGCGCGCTGACCGGGGACCTTTTTACGACGTACGAGGAAAAGGCACATCATTTCCTAGGAAGCGGCAGCCAGCCAACCAGCCAGACAATATGATTTGATTATAGTAGTGATGATATTGTGCAGAACCAACCACACGTTTTGAAGAGCCGAATAGAGATAGCAACTGCACAACGTGCCACAAGATCCCCAAACGACCCTTCGCAGGTTTTGAATACAGAATGGAATTTCTCATAGACCAGATCCCAACCAAGGCTGTAGAACCTAATCTACTATTTACCGATAGATGGGGGGGGGAACGGTATTACTAACACGTAAGTGAATGCAATGGATTCAACTATAATTTGAACTCGTCTAAATGCGAGCCGCTTTCCATTATTCCACGTACCTCCTATAAATAAAATCCTATATATAAAGCCAGTGTGTGTGTTTGTATATATATATATATATGTAAGCAAATATAAATGGATATAAATCCGACAGAATGGAGAAAAATATTTGGAAAAAACAAACAAAAATCCTTAAATGCAATTAAGTTGTTTTAATATGAATGAAATGTCAACGTCTGACGTTTCGGTTTAATAAACCTTCATCAGGACAATATTCATTAAAATGCAATTAACATATTCAGTTCAACATGACAAAGACGATGGACATAAAAACAAAACTTATCCAAAACAGATAACTGAAAATTTTAAATGATCAGCTTTCCGTTTAAGCGTGGTCACGTTGTCGTCAAATGGGCGACGCTTCAAAACGTATTCCTAAAATTTAAGTATTTTGAATGAAAACGAAAAAATGAAAAGAATTCTATTATGATGGAAAATTGTATGTACGCTTATCGAGCATTAATCTTGCTAAAAAAGGGGAAATACTAAAGAAACCAGGTCTAGTATTCACCGTGCGTGAGATGGATATTATACCTGCTTCATAAATCCTCCTAAGATTTTTATTATGAAAATATTTTAAAATCTTCACGGAATCAAAATCGAAATTATGATCTGCTTTAGTTATGTGTACAACTAAAGCATTGTTCAAATTTCCGAGGCGAATATCTCGTTTATGTTCGAAAACACGAGATTTTACGGACCTACATGTTTCACCCACATATTTTAGGTGACAGTTTTTGCATGAGATTTGGTAGATGCAAGCATCGGATGTAATATGTTGTTTGCTGGTGCTATTTAATAAATTACGGATAGTTCTAGTAGGTAATATTGTAGTTTTAATTTTTAACGCGTTTAAATTATTGGAAATACGTTCGGTCAAATGATTATTTGGAAGAAAGATGCGATCAAAAGAATTTTTATCAGGAGCAGCTGAAAGTGTACCTTTCATTGCTGTAGTTGTAGTGGCCTTCGGGGGGTCATTCTGCGCTGATGAGTATATATATATATATATATATATATATATATATATATATATATATATATATAAATAAACAAAAAGAAAAATATTCTTTACCAACGCGTTTCGTCCTCTAATAGAGTTTATCAACTCGCTCTCGCTCCATAATCTTGTTTTTGTTTTCTAATTTGTGCCTTAGTTGCTTAACTGGTTTGCTTGGGGTGAATTCGATTTTGCCAAATTGTGTAAGAATTTTACTTTTTAACGAGTAAAACGTGTTTTCACAGAAGTCAAAATATTTTTAGATTTGCAAAAAAGAAAAAAATATTTTAGAACACTCATGAATATTCTTTAGGCTAACTAAAAATCAAGAAAATTTATGGAAGATGCTAAGTGATCACCTTTAATATGTTAGTTAGATCCAGTGAACCGACCTAAAGAATGTGAGTTCAATACCTGGTTAAGGCGGTGGAGAATTAACTGATAACTGATATCCATTAGATATGGCACGTGGAATTAGAACAGTCTACTCCAGTGAGCAAGATAAAGGGTTCAGTTCGACATTCCAACCACCTGAAGAAGGCCGGGGCGTAAAATGGCCAAGACGTTGTAATAAATATGGCGAAAAAATGAGGACAATTGTCCGAATAATGTAAATAGTGTACATTATACCTCATCTTAGAAATATAGACAGTCAAAAAATAAATAGATAGATAGATAGATATGACACACATATATACATATGTGTGTGTGTGTGTGCATTGCCTAGAACCGAAGCATACTACGGTAAACCCACACATCTCTCCATTTCAGTATAACTTATGGAAATCATAGAAATGTGTAACCAGTAATTCTCAAAGACTCCAGTTGTATTTTTATCTTCCTATTCTTATATTATTACCAGTGTGGTATATAAACAACCACACAGACACACACACTCATATATATATATATATATATATATATATATATATATATATATATATATATATATATATATATATATATATTTAAGCATTTCACCCCAAACAAGGTGGGAGCCACTAGGACACAAGGGGTTACAGAAAATTTAGAGCAAGATCAGATAGAGTGATAGAAGAAAAGATGAGGAGATGAAGATGTCGATTGACATTACACTTGAATAGCTGGAGATTATAGCTCACAGGGAAACAGGAATAGGGAAGGGAGTTCCACAGGTGAGAGGTGCGTAACATGAAGCTATTGGAGTAGAAGAGACGGCTACATTTAGGAGTTTCGACAGTGAACGGGTGAGAACGTGATGCCAGCCTCGTATGGCGCTTGAACTCATGACGCCTGGGAACCAGCGAATGCAGCTCCTCGGAGCAATTTCCATGGAAGTATTTGTAGAACAGACAGAGGGAGGCGACGGCGCGTCTGTGAGAAAGTGACTGTAGACAGACGACAGAGCAGAGCCAACTACATTGCATATTCGCCTCTGGGGCCTATCAAGAACCCCGAGGCAAACAGAAGCATATATGGCAGCAATACTCCATGCAAGGGCGAATTGTTTATTTGTAGATCTGGAGGATCGACTCCAGGAAGAAAAACTTCCTGGCGCGGCTCAGGGAGCCAAATTTCCTTGCGGTGGGCGAAGCAATTGACTCAATGTATTTATTCCATCTCAGGTCAGCAGTCAACGTGAGACCGAGAAGCCGCAGAGAGTTGCCATCGAGAAGTTGAACGTCAGATATTCTCGACCTGGGCGGGGGTCAACGGCCAATCCTCCGCCCTCACCAAATAGTGGGTTTGGGAGATATGCTTTCAATAAAATTTAGAACAGGAGAAAGAAACGGCGAGAACAATTCCTAGTTCAGACAATATATCAAGCAAAAAGATACAGTCACAACATCATTAGAATACTGACGAGACACATTCGCATCTAGTCAAAGACATTCAATTTACCATTCTTCCTGATTTTTCTTACGAACCGGAATTTCTTATATATATATATATATATATATATATATATATATATATATATATATATATACAAAAATGAACATTGAAGTCAAAACTCATAGGCGACAGGCTGTTTCATGCTAGACTCAATCGTCAGGCCGCGAATATTGGGTTTTTCCTTCATTATTTTTATATAGTTGTTTTTTCTCGACTATTTATATATATTTGTATTTTGGTGCATTGTGGGTAATCTATTCTATTCTAATCTATTAAATAATAAATTCAAATAAATAAATAAAAAACTGTCTCCCGCCCATATATATACATAGTCGAGGAAAAAGTAATCATTCCCAACCTGACGATTTCATGAAACAGCCTGTCGCCTCTGAGTGTTGACTTAAAGGATCACTTTTATATTTATATTTACATACGCTCTATCTCTGATATTGAGCCCTTTATCCCATAAATATAGCACACGTTAAAACTATATTTCTTTATATATATATATATATATATATATATATATATATATATATATATATATATATATATATATATGTGTGTGTGTGTGTGATTACACATTCTTAGACTTTCTATCATTTTTATAATATACGTGATATAGACAATTACTTATGTATAATATATAAGGTGGGAGGGTTATTCATGATTTGGAAAACTCGATCAATAAAGTTAATCGACACAAAATGTATGCCTTAAAAAACTTCTGCCTAAATAGACATAATATATATATATATATATATATATATATATATATATATATATATATATATATATATATATATGAGTGAACATTGAATGTTCGTGGCCTGACGATTGCGCCTAGCATGAAACAGCTTGTGGCCTCTGAGTTGAGGCTTCAAATTTTCACTTCTATATTTATAGTTACATACGCTCTATCTCTGATATATTTATATATATGTGACATATATATTCCATAAATGTAGCACACCATAAAACTATTTTTCTTCATATATATATATATATATATATATATATATATAATTATTTATTTAAAAAAATTATAAAACATAAATATGTTATAAAATCACTACAAAAATAGCCATTTTGTTTCAACACCCTCGGTGTCTTATCAAGAGATGACGTTGAAGGTAAAATAAATGGTTTTAAAAGTTTCAAATTAATTAACAACCCTTCGCAATATATATATATTCCAAGATGAGACAAGTCAAATCCTCTACGCTACTGTTCGAATTGGGTCAACGTTTAAAATTAATGCAGGAACATATCGTTTTGATTAAAAGACGCAACGGCCTCAACTACTGAACATTGAAAAACGGAGACACACACGAAGAAAGCGAATGAAAAACTGAGAGGGGAAGAAGCAGATGTATAGAAAGAGAAATAAAGAGAGAATGCGATAAATGGGAATCATTTCAAGGATTACTTGTTATTAAATACTTCTTTACAATTCAACGGTATCCTTTCAGTGATTTTATCCAGATTTAATCATTAAATGTCGACATACAATATGAAAAGAGCAGGAAGAGAAAGAAAAACAAATATTGAAAATACTCTTATTATGCTGCAACTTCAAATTAATAACTGGTAATAATGTTGGCACCGTTCATTAGAAATTGAAATCCGAAACGAAACATCACTTAAACCATAAAAATAAACACACAACATATGATGGCCGCTGTTATATTCTTTACCTTTCTTCACTCACGGTATTAAATTGGAATTAACCAGATATTTTGAATTTGCCAACACTCCAAAAACATGTTTCTATTTATCATTCCTTCATTTCTTACAAAAGAAATAACAAATTACAAGCATAATTCTGTGCAATCAACGCTGGGTTGAATACATCTCGAAAGAATGTGTTCAGCCGGTGGCATGCCGATGATTGGCTACTTAAATTTGTTTCACTACCTGTCTATATTTTTCAGATGAGGTATTAGGCACACTATTTACATTATTCGAACTATTACCCTCATCTTCGTTGCCATATTTATTACAACGTTTCGGCTCTTAAGTATCTGTCAATATTTCTGAGATCAGGTATTATGCACACTATTTACATTATTCGAACTATTATCCTCATCTTCGTTGCCATATTTATTACAACGTTTCGGCTCTTAAGTATCTGTCAATATTTCTGAGATCAGGTATTAGGCACACTATTTACATTATTCGAACTATTATCCCCATCTTCGTTGCCGTATTTATTACAACGTTTCGGCTCTTAAGTATCTGTCAATATTTCTGAGATCAGGTATTATGCACACTATTTACATTATTCGAACTCTTATCCTCATCTTCGTTGCCATATTTATTACAACGTTTCGGCTCTTAAGTATCTGTCAATATTTCTGAGATGAGGTATTATGCACACTATTTGCATCATTCGAACTATTATCCTCATCTTCGTTGCCATATTTATTACAACGTTTCGGCTCTTAAGTATCTGTCAATATTTCTGAGATGAGGTATTATGCACACTATTTACATTATTCGAACTATTATCCTCATCTTCGTTGCCATATTTATTACAACGTTTCGGCTCTTAAGTATCTGTCAATATTTCTGAGATCAGGTATTATGCACACTATTTACATTATTCGAACTCTTATCCTCATCTTCGTTGCCATATTTATTACAACGTTTCGGCTCTTAAGTATCTGTCAATATTTCTGAGATGAGGTATTATGCACACTATTTGCATCATTCGAACTATTATCTTCATCTTCGTTGCCATATTTATTACAACGTTTCGGCTCTTAAGTATCTGTCAATATTTCTGAGATGAGGTATTATGCACACTATTTACATTATTCGAACTATTATCCTCATCTTCGTTGCCATATTTATTACAACGTTTCGGCTCTTAAGTATCTGTCAATATTTCTGAGATCAGGTATTATGCACACTATTTACATTATTCGAACTAATATCCTCATCTTCGTTGCCATATTTATTACAAAGTTTCGGCCTTTCAGTACCTGTCTATATTTCTGAGATGAGGTATTATGTACACTATTCAAATTATTCGGACTTTTGTCCTCATCTTTTTCGCCATATTTATTATAACGTTTTGGCCTTTCAGTATCGATTACAACGTTTTGGCCGTTGTAGGTTCCGGCCTTCTTCAGGTGTTTGGAATTTCGCTCAATGGGGGAGACTGTTGTAGTTCCACGTGCCATGTTTAATTGATGTCAATTGTCCTCTCCAAGTTCTCCACTGCCTTGAACACTTTGGGTCCTGTCACTGGATATAACCAACGCCTTATCCACTGTGCCATGTGTCCTTGAAGACATCTGTGTATGAATTTCTGGGTATTATAAACCTAATGTCACAGCAACCATTTGAATTGAATTTGTTTAGCGGCATATCAACACCTCTATGGATTATTTAATTCAAAAATCGAAATATTTTGAATACAATCTTATGCTTTCAACTAAATTCATTTTGAAAGCAATTGTATTCCCTCACCTACAGATAAAATGCGTTATTAGTCATTTTGCTCTAAATATGTATTATTGTTATTTTTTATATAAATATATTGCTTTTAATTTTACCATATATTTTTTAATGCTTTCATAGTGTTTTGTTTGTGTGTTCACTATTTGCCCATAGATGTGATCCTAACAGGTGCTACCACCCCGGTTCAGGGTTGACTTGCGAAGAATATGAATTAAGAGGTGGTTCGACGCGCCACAAAACTACCGATCTCTCGATCAGAAGCCTTGACGCTGGATATCTTTTTGCGTCCTACTCAGGACTAGGTCAATGCCTAGACCCTACAGCTGACTATAAGTCTAAAAAAAATACCAGCCATGTGAATCAAATATCTTAAGAATTCTGAGCACTACACAAAATCGATCTGTGGGCCTTCCATCTATTGCTGTCGGATGGTAAGCCTGTATTTGATGAACCTATACACCAAATTTCTTCGGGGGGTGGCGCTTTATTAGTGATTCAACAATGATTAGCGATCGGACCTCCCTCGAAGGACGTACGAGAATCCCGATAAATAATCTGATGGAAATGTCCACATTTTTTGTGAACACAACATTCTTCCGGTTATCGTCTGAACAGCATCTGGAAGGTTTGGCTATGGGTTGTTGCCAGTAATGCCGAACATATATATGGAATATTTCGGGGAAACGGCTTTAGAACATTACCACAAAATGGCTGAAATACGTAGATAGCAACGTCATACTCTGGCCTCGCAAAAAGCATGTACAGATACTTCTAGACTCAGTATAACCTTCGATCAGAAAATATATTTTTTTATATATCCGACACGGGTAAAAAAAAATAATTGAAAATGCAGCTAGAGTCTTTAGGAATATGCATTTACAATAAATTTATCGGTCGATTTAAGATTTCGAAAATTATATTAAGATAGAGAGGTATGTGAGGAGATGCCATGATATGCCTCGCATCTAACTGGTGTGTGAGAATCATTTCCGTTTCCTTCGTGAAAGTGGCTCAGAGTGTTATCCATTTAAAATGTAATATGATTGGCTGATTATGATCACCTCATTAGACATAGTAATTTTTTTACGCCAAAAATTTATTGTCATAATATTTTGTTGTCAAAATTTGGGATATATATATATATATATATATATAATTATTTATTTAAAAATATGATTCCAACTCGCTACATAAGAGGTCTCATGTTTCAAAACAAGAGCCGAAAACTTCAAAATAATATTTGAATTAACTTGAGTTAAAGTAGGCTCTGTTCCATCTTCAAGCGAAATTTTTTTGGGAATGACTTATTTCTGAAATTTACGAGTTTTAATAGTATGGTCAGAATTGAAATAAAAAATTTCCATGGTAACATCAAGGGCGGATTGTTTAGAATCGGCAGGGGTGGGGTGTTAATAATTTGTATCAGTATAGAGTTACTTTCATAGATGCCGGGTGAGGTAAGGTGGGGGTGGCTAAATTTACGACGGAGGAAGTTTTCGCATAGTCTGGCTTGAGCGTCTACGGAGATTTATTTATTTATTTTTATTTTATTCTTTGAAACAAACAAACAAAAAACAAACTATTCGACTTACAATTTTGGCGAGCTTTACGCAAATTCTGAGGTAGGGAAATTGCTTTAATTTGTCAACCATTGTCTTTCGAACACAACCCTCAGAAGATTTTGTATCCTAATTGAATACGAACAACGTAATAATTACTTAGGTTGGGTCCCAATGCGGGTTAACTTCTCCCGTATTTGAACTAAAATGTCAAAGCACGTATCATGTGAGGAATTCTTGAAATTACTTCGTATATTTGTCAACCGTTGCATATACGAAAATATTTTGGAAATTAAGTCACAAGAATCCACGCTTCTGAATACCTTTTGATCAGAGGCCTTGCTGTCGGATATAGTTAATCGTCTTCCCCAGGACGTTAAAAGTGTTGGTTGAGTAATCTAAAGACTGACTAGACCCAAAGTGTTATGAAATTAATATTCGTCCCAGCAGAAGAAACAAAAACTTGGAGAGCTGAGATGATAAATGGAATTGACTGAAACTGAGACGCCCCACCAGAAAGAAAGAGGGATGGCAACATTCACAAAACAGCCTCGGTTTGCTTACCCTATGTGAAGGACTTATCTTCAGGTGTGGTTCAATACTACGCAGCTATCTGCTCCCAGTATGACCACCCATAGAGCAGAACATGACTAAGGCCAGTGTTGGCGCTCTCCCGTGCAGCTGTAACAAGAAATATAAGGAAGGAACAGGCCGCCCCCTTAAGATAACACTGACGTAACTCGAGGGAAAATAGAAAAATCAGGTATGGCTGACCATATATGGAAGGGAAAATGAGATCACCGCGCTCTGTGGGATGATGTTGAAATAATTGAGAACATCACTGGGAAATACGAAAACTTAAAAAATCAGCACATATGCTAGGCCACAAAAATCCTAAGCATAGGCATGAATACAATATGGGAAGTAGTAATACAGAGAGAGATAGAGGGAGAGATAGAGAGAGAGAGAGAGACAGACAGACAGACAGACAGACAGAAACAATAACAAAAAAAAAATGTAATATTATAAAAAATGGTAAATGGGACATTAGGTATATAAGAACCGAAAAGGCACTCACTGATGTTCCAAGAACAGTTGGCCCATTAGAGCGTTGATTGAGTAATCCAAAGAATGACTTGATCCAAAGAGTTGTGAGTTAAATATCTGACAACAGCAGAGGGAACAAAAGCTTGGACAGGTGTCCTACTAAGGGAATTAAACTGAGGCATTCAAAAGAGGTACGGCACGTAGAAATAGAACAATCTACCCTGTGGAACCCGTAAAGGGTTCGAAATTCCAAAGATATCTTTTCAGTTTATTTACTAGAATAACGCATAATATGTCTTGTTTAGTGATATAATGGAATATGCGTACACCTGTGTTCCCCCTCACTGGAATATGATTGCCTGGTATCCGCCATAAATACCGACGGACGTGTAGGAGAGTCAAGAGCCTTAGTCTGAGAGCTAAGTCTATAACGACGCCCACTGGACTACGCCATTGATCTACACTTCTTACCTGCGACTACGACGCGTACCAGTCAGTTACTGCTACCGTATTCTACTTGGTTATAGTAGCCAAAACCACTTAGCTACTTCGTTCAAATATATCCCTTTCCGGGACATATTATTTAGCATTTCTTAAAGATAACACTAAAAGAAAAACAAAACAAAAAACAAAAACAACAAAAAAGAATGGTATGCAAGAGTTGAATCAGAGGACGTAGCAGAGAATGCACTATTTTTTTTCTGTCTGTTTTTCTGAGATGAGTTATTGTAGCTGTTTACATTGATCGGACTTTTATCTTCATACTATCACATTCACGTCGTTTCGGCCGTTGTACATATCGGTCTTCTTCAGGTGATATACTGTGGAATTTCGAACCGATCTCTTTATTTAGCCTACGTGGGTAGATTATTCTAATTACACGTACCTTCCCCCTTAAATTTCTCAGTTCCAGTTAATTTACCTGGATAACTTTCGCTCTGCTGAGGCCCGGGATTGAACGCACAATTAATTTTGGGATCAATCAATCCACACTTTTACCCACTGGGCTATGTGTCCTTGGGAACAATTATTTCCTGAAGAAGACCGGGGTTTACAACGGCCGAAATGTGAATATATCAACAAAGGACATCAGTCCGAATAATGTAAATAGAAATAATTATTCTGATGTTTGAAAAGATTGCGAAATGTTTGTCCATAGTGAGGAAAGAAGCCTTGGGAATTTGACATTCATAGGAGATATTGAAGTTAAGAGGAAATCAGTGCATGACCTACCTAACTAGCTTGTGTTAATAGTTGTCAGAATTATATACAAAGGAAGTATTACAAATGAAAGAACATTGTGGAGAGACATGATCGCCAACATCCCGAATGCGCGTAGAAGTGAGCAAGCGAAAAAAATACGGATTTGCTGGGAAAAAATGATACAATTCATGCTCAACAGCGAACCTGTTTTCTTCTTTGTTGTGTCTTCAGTCTTCATTTATGGGGAAATTATACGTGATTATAAATTATCTTGTGATATATAATATCAAGTTCCACAGTCACCAAACCGGTTCTTTAAAGGATCAGTAACAGATATACGCACATACGTCCACCCACCGAAGTGGATTTATGTATGTGTGTATATATGAACATGTGTGTGTGTGTGTGAGAGAGAGATGGAGAGAGAGAGAGAGAGAGGGGGAGAGGGGGAGAGAGAGAAAGAGAGAGAGCATGTGGAAGGGAGAGTGTTGTGCGTGTTTGAATCTCGATTTTCGATGCAAAGAAGTTTGACATCAGAGTAACATCAAGTTCCTCTCCCAATTCTTAACTTTAGACGACGACTTACAAAAAGTATCTGAGTTGATTTAATATTTCTCTCTGGGTAAAAAAGATTCAAACATTTCTTATTTAAATTGCACCAAATAACGACGCTCAAATTTAATTTGCACCAAATAACGCGTCTCAAACAGATGGCTCTACAATATTATATATATATATATATATATATATATATATATATATATATATATATATATATATATATATATATATATATATATGTGTGTGTGTGTGTGTGCGCGCGCGTGTGTGCGTGTATGTGTATGTGTGTGTGGGTCTGTTTTTGCAGGTATAATTATATAAAAAATCATTGCTATGAATGTACTTATTCGAGAAATCTTAAAGAAACATGTTTGCTATCCAACAGGAGTCGAATAAACTAAAATTTTTTATTTTACTTTTGACTGAATATATGAATGTTTTTATGGACGTTTAATGTTCTAATTTATCTATCCGCTACGAAGAGAGCTAAACTGCTCTGATCTAGTTTAGAAAATAAGACATTCCTATAAAAGTTAAATGTAAAATTAAAATTTTAATTGGGTTTATTCCTTTGTTTAATCATTCTTTAAGATTTAAGATTTCTCGAATAAGCATATACATATGCAGGATTTGTCGTATATTTATGCAGAACCGTAGACCCCCCCATATATATATATATATATATATAATATTGTAGAAACTTCAGTTAGATCTGCGTTATTTGGCGCAAATTAAATTGAGCATTGTTATTTGGCGCAATTTATATAAGAAATGTTTGAAACTTTTTACCCTGAGAGAAATATTTAATCAACAGAAATACTTTTCCAAACATTAAATAAAGTAAATAAAATAAAATAAAATTTGTCAATGCCAAAAAGTATAGCCGAAAGCGCTTGGAAAACTTTTGGACAATCTTTATATAATTTATGTCCTGAAAAGAGTAGAATCATACGAACAAATGAGAAATTATATAAAAAAATAACCCTCAGCAACAGCAACTATAGATATATAGACAGGTATCAATACTTGATACAGTCATGGGCACGATAGCAAAAGCATGAAAAATGGCATCTGAGAAAGTCCTATAAGGTACATAAATATATGTATGTATATATATATATCTATATCTATATATATCTATATATATATATATATATATATATATATATATATATATATATATATATATAGTTTATGCAAAATTAGGTAATCCGTATGGGTAGACCCAAGGAGGATGATATCCAGAGAACTCAATGTAAATTCAGAGCAAATATGTTTGAATAAAACCAGATCACTTTAAGGTTCCATGGAATAAGTTATTTCACCACAACCCTTATAAAGGGCTCTGGATCATCAGACTTTATCAGTCATTTTTCATTTCAACTTTTGGAAGTAAAGTCTGATAATCCAGAGCCCTTTATAAGGGTTGTGGTGAAATAACTACTATTACTACTACTACTACTACTACTACTACTACTCATATTTTATTATTTCTCGTGCGCAGAAAATTCCCAGTTGGAAATTTCCCAGAAATCTATTTATCTTATAGTGGTTTAGGGCAAACTCAGGCCAACAGCATGTGGATATTGTTGTGAATATGGATTATCTCCTCTTTGATAATCCAAGCTATAAAAGCTGTACATTTCCGCTTGTCAAGTAGACGAATAGTAAGATTCGTCGGCGACTGTCGAACTCACTGCATTAGCAGAGAGGAACCCGGACGAGACTTTGCCGAAGGGCAAGGTTTCGTCCGGGGAGGTTGACAGGGCCTGAACCGGTCTAGGCGGGTTCAAAAAGGCTATATGTTTGGCCGAGCCTACGGGCTCGGAGATACCCACTTTAAACGGGCCTTGTGCCACATTCTATCCTCGTGGGTGGGTAGATAAATACCGACAAGTAGTAAGATTATTAATTGAATAAAAGATTACTAGACAGAATCTGTTGTCCTGTTTTCATTACAGATATATCAACAGAAAGCCTTAAAATTAAACAAAAACATTGTTGGTCAGCATTTCGTTTATAAAAAAAAACTAAATCAGAAAAACGGGATAAAAAAATAATAAAAAAACAAAAATTAAAAATATATACAAAGATTAAAAATTTGAGAATTTTCTTGAAAATAAGAAGTTTAGAAAATATACAAAAATATTTAAAATGAGTGGGGATTTATAAGCAACAAATCGAAGAAATTTTATTTCATCGTCTTGATTATATAGCTCAACATTTCTCATCAAATTATTATTGGCGTCCTGGGTAAGACGTTAAACTACGTCCAGCAGCAAGTCCTCTGATCAGGTTTTTTAGGGGCGTCGAACCACCTCTTAATTGCTAGTGTTCCCAGGTCCACTCTGACCCAGAGTGGTAGCAACTGTTAGGGTCCCGGCTATGGGCAGATAGTTAACTATTACCAACCATACGTTTTTGAAAAAATTATTACTAGCAATACAATATATTACCAGAAACAGATTTTTGACAAAACAAAATATTACCAGCAATAAAATATTTTTGTCAGCATGAAATAACCCATTCATTTTGATATGCCGTAAAACAAAATAAACGAAACCAAACCAATTTATCATTGATATTTTTGTACTTTTTGGGATTACGACTCTCATGTCCTCGTTGGAATTATAATATTTCTGTTTGCACTAAAAGTTCCTTCTTCACAAATGTAATGCATTCCTAGATACGTGGATGACACTGTGCGATTATTTTGAAAACAGAAAGCATTGTTGAGCCCTTCAATGCTATTGTTGGTAAGTGACCTTCACCATTCCTCTCTGGAATGGACATTCCACAATAGAATTAGGAATAACGATGCTCTTCTCCTATTATTACCTCTCCCTCCCATAACACCAATGGACGTTAATACAAAATAAAACAAAAATTCTTCAGGAATATCTTCATCTTTGGATTGCTCCTCAAAGCCTATATCATGACACGGGAGGAAGGTCAGAGCTGAAAAACATTAAAACTAACGCTGTTTTTCATTGTGGTGTCGATTTTTGAAATTGATATGTCCCAGAAAGGGATATATTTGTTTGAATTAGCAAAGTGGTTTTGGACTACTGTAACTGAGTAGCACAATCTAGCAGGTAACAGTAATGGACTGGTCCTCGTCGTAGTAGTAGGCAATAGGCGTAGTCTATAGGTGTCGTCCTGTACCTCAACATCAGTCTGTATTTATGGCTGAAACCAGCCAATCATATTACTATGAGGGGGAACCCAGGTGTATGCATATTTATAACATCACAAACCAAGGTTCACAATGTTTCTATAGAGTGCCTGGCAGAAGTGTGTCAACGAGTGAGATCAGTTTGGGCAAAAATATTCATTAGTCCCTTTAAAAGGCCTTTTCAAAATCGCACATTACCGTCTGGGGGTGTAGTTGCAGTAAATTCTTGATTATGCTTGTAAAATAACCACAACGGCAATTCTCATTTACTTTATTCTCGTGCCAATGATATACAAATACAAAATATATCTGGACCTTGGCCTTTCAACTATTTATATAACACTGGGCGAGGTAACGTATGTTTGCCTGTCGGAGTCCACTATTATCTTATAAGACCAGCGTTTTCTACTATAGATGCCCTTTCCCTCCTCTGATCAGAGGACAGATTGACGTGGCCATTTAAATTTTTGCCCCAGAATATTGTCCTCGAATCCGTGGGGATAAAGTTCCAGGTTCTCGCCTGTTTTGACGCGGGCGTGGACTTGGGGCTGTTGTTCTCAAATATTACTTTGTATTGGGCCCACTGAGTCATCGGTGACGTCAATTTCCATTTATTTTGGTTCATTATTCGCGGTATTTGGTTTCTATTGTACGTTAGGCGATAAAGGATCATAATCCATGTCGATCACCATAAAGGATTCACCAGATCGGTGCGGCTCGATCCCAGGACCTGCAGAGGTATTATACGGTTCTGGACTAGATTTAGTTAATCTATTTTCGTGTTACTATCTAGAACCGACTGTAAATCGGGGTAACATGGAGTCTGGGTAGAATGATATGAAACGTCAACACCTGGGTGGATCTTACGAAGGAAGTGACGGTTGCGTAGGGTTACTTGACTGCTTCCATCCACCCGCACAGGGTACTGCCTGTTACCGAGTATCTCATCGATTCTCCCTGTTTTCATCCACCGACACCGGTGAGGGCCATCTTGATTCTGGATGTGAACAGAATCTCCAATTTATAATTCATCAAGTGGGCGACAATGTTCATTGTAAAAGTTTTCGTTTCACATGTACCTTTTAGCTATTGCTGCCTTTCTCACTTCACCAATTTCTCTCCACTGTTTATGTATCTCGTATTTGTCCCCTAGGACAGGGAAGTGGACTTAGATAACACGACCATATAAACTCATAACAGGAGATATACCAAAATCCTGGACGGGCGTGTTGCGAGTTGCACGATAATGACACGATCATGTACGCGTTGTCTCCGGGTATATGTTGGCTGTTTTGACGGCCGGTTTTACCCAACCATTGCTTTGTTGGTAGTAAGCCGACGAAGTACGTTTCTGTATTCCTCAATTTTTAAAGAACTAGTCGTATTCTTGGGAATCAAAAGGTAGTCCCCCGTCAGAAGAAAGTTCTTAAGCTGGACCATATGTGCAGAGACATGTTCTCAGGGTGTCGCATACTGCCATTGCATTTCCCAATGACATTAGGGCCACTTACACTCAACCAGTGTACCAATCTTCATATATAACATAATTTCACCGTGTAAATCTAAAATACAATAACGGTTTCTTGGAATGGGAATTTAGGGTTAAATGGCGGCATCAAGAGCTCTTGGGGCTGTAAGAAGGCAATAGAGTTAAATATCTAGTACTGGGTTCTGGTTTGTCGTATGCTACCATCCAAACCAGACCAAAATAGTCATTGTTTTACATTTGCTAGCATGCCATTTACACCCTGGTGTGCGGAATCTAGGGACTTAAGTACTTCCGCATGAAGTTGTCGAGGTATAAGATTTTATTCTCCTTGATTGGTATTCCTTCGAAATACAATTACGCGCACATGGGCCAAAAAGAAGAGATCACCGACGGGACGTCATGGCGTGATTTGGCGAAAGCAGTCCGTATATATTCATTAATTACTGCCACAGCAACGATCTTATCCCATGTGATAGCCTTTAATCTAGAGCCATGATCATCTATGGGCATAAATGCAGTCTTGATTGCCCTGTCATTTGATTCGGCAGCATTAGTTGTATTCGCCTCGTAGAATGTTCACCTACGCTTCTCTTGTTGTTTATGTGCAGATGATATTTGGGGCTGCTCTGTCGAGTCCTCTGATGGGATCTATGCTTGGTATTCGGAGGCGCAGCATTAAACTTTCCAATGAGGTGAATTTCTACATGCCTATGCGTTCCCTGAAATCAAAGAGACGTAGGTTCTTTATGTTGGTTGTTTGTGATGTCACGTATTCGATGGCCTTATTCGGCCCAATTAGTCATCGCAGCCTGGCCTTCGCCGATACAGGGGATCAAACTTGTTCAAGTCCAGAGATATTTAAATTACTCGGGTGTCCAAACGATTACCTAGTCTGGGTGCGTCCAAATCAAGCATGGGTTGGATGCATTATAGTCCCTTTCTGTTGTCAGTAACGCCATTGAATCCACGAAAGATGAGGCGATATAAAAGTGTGTGTGTGGGGGGGGATTTTCTCATTAGTGTTTGAGAAAATGAATGAATCATAACCTGTTGATCTGTTTCTGGTTCCAATCTCAATTTTAAAAGATTTCTGGCTTACCTTTTTACGTGACTCTTAATCAAAAAATTGCGACATATTAGGTTTAGTTGCTGTGAAATCTTTTTTATTAAATCACAGGGCGGATTATCTTCCCACAATACACAGAGGGATTATTATTCGATGAAAAAGCGGGTAGATTATTTCATCGGAATTGCCGGAAGGAACAGCGCTCGTGGCCAGATATCTGTAGGTAGGATGCGGTTAACTGGTTCGTATCGTTTAGTAACCGTGCACTGACTTGTCCGTAGTTTCCAAGTCCGTTGAACTTTTGTTCGAGTGTGGTGAGGTTGACAGACTCGGCCAAAATTCATCTCTGATGTTCCTTCTTGGCGATTCCTCCGATTATCTGCCCAGTTCTCATGTCGCACAAATAGTTGATTCGCTGAGTTGGGACAATACATTTTTAAGGAGCAAAATTTGGCTTGAGCTCGTAGCCTTGCTAAAAATGAGTGATTGATGGAATGATCGGTCTGCCGGTGAACTTCCTTGTGCCAGCCCTTCACCGCAAAGGATCGAATATGTGACAAAAGCCTTTCCTGCGTAGCCGAATTTAAGATTTCAGCTCCTATAAGGTCGAAAAAGAGTTTATTTACTTAAGGCAATCATATTGTTCTTTGTTCGTTGGGTATTTCTACTGGGTTGGTAAGTTTACACATCTTCTTATGTCGAGTTCAACCGTCAAGTAATAATGCATAGTCGTGGTCCGTTGGGTTTGGTTCAATAACAAGACACTCTGAGTTTTTTTTTCGTGATGGACGTTTGCATCGCGTTAGAGGTTCCGTCCCTCCGAAGCATGATAGATTTCCTTTTTATCTCCATCATTTGTTGTATGAGATGAGCAATCAAATCCAGGGTTCCCCGTGGTGCAGATACCATGTCTTATTTTGTTAAGATAGTTCCACGTATTCACCAGATCCTGTTCACAGCGCCATGTAAAATAACCACACCGGCAATTGTAGTAATAATCTCTGTTATTTTATTCTCATACCAACGATATACACATACAAATACAAAAGTTTATCTGGCCCTTGGCCAGTGAGCTGTTTATATAACACTGGTCGATGCAACTTATCTGGAAATCCTCTAGTATCTACATCATGTATATTTAAATAAACGTTCGTCAACTTGGTGCAATGCTATCTCACCTTAAATAATAGTTTTAATATAAGAACGAAATGCAATTTGCAGTCAATATTTGGTTTTAAAGTAGCTTAGAAACGCATCAGATTGTATGTAACGATATTTTGAGGAACATGTTCTCTAACCAATGCATCATCCGAAGCGTACATTTGGAAAAAAATAAAAACTTTGTTCAATATCTCATCAGCATTCCGTCGCTTTTTGTTTCAATCTAATACCACTCATATTCATAATAATGGGACGGTCTGATTTTTTGGGACGTTTGCGTCGCATTAGGGGTTCCGTCCCTCCGCAGCGCGACAGTTACCCTTTGTAGCTCTATCATTTGTTGTATGAGATGAGCAATCAAATCCAGGGTGCAGATGCCATGTCTTAATTTGTTAAGATAGTTCACCAGATCTTGTTCACAATGCCGTGTAAAATAACCACAACAGCAATGGTAGTAATTCTCACTTTCTTCTCGTACTAAAGATATACAAATGCAAACAATATCTAGCCCCCGATATAAAACACTGGATGAGGTAACTTATATTTGCATTTGGAGGTCGCTCATTATCTCATGGGACCTTCCATTTCTACTCTACAATGTTGAACAGGTTTCCATAGGTTTACTTTTGTTAGAAAGAATTTAAAAACACGTGGAGAGAGAGAGAATTTTCAAATTATACATGAATCGTCAAAGGCTGATAATACACATCAATTGCCACATATATAACGTTATATTTTCGTAAATCCCGAATGCCATCATTCCTGATAAATATATCACATACGATTTTCATCATTGGCTCCAGAATCATATTGAAAGAATTTCTCTCCAGAATCAAGATTTTGGAATTCGGATGGCATTATGAATCCTATCCTTTCTTTACAAGATTTTTTCAGGCTTTTCCAGTGTTGAATTACATATATTTGCTCATTCATCAATTGATGATAAAAAAAATTATGACAAAGTAGGTTGACTCGAAGTTAAAACTTCTTTTCCCAGCTCTTGAGTGGCTCCTTTTGCATCCACTTTGCTTTTAGTTAAGCATCATTGTGTTCGTTAACAAATTTTGAAATTTCATAATCATAATTCTTTGATTTGGTTTGTAATCTTGCTGGACTCGATTTCTATTTTCTTCTAGCAACAGATTTTGTTCCTTCCTTGTTTAACCCATTTTGATGATATATAAATTGAAGTTCCTCGATAAGAATATGATTATCACGTTCACTTGTTATAAAGAAATCCATTCAGAATGCAGTGAATAAAAAATAGCATATTTCTTACCTGCCAATTTACAAATTAAACTAATATGTTTTCTGAGTCCGTCAAGAAAATTTGAGTGTAAATATTAGGTTGGTGCAAAAATAATGACGTAATAATGTCGTTTTTTGAAGTTAAAAAATATGTCAAAAACGACATTATTACGTCATCATTTTTGCACCAAACTAGTACTAAACTAGACACGGTCTCAACTCGACTGCAGACGAGTTGAGACTTTTTTTGTTGTACGGGTACCTTTATTTTTGAAACAGTAGGTGTTAGCTCTTTTTTGTTTCTGTAAATCTTAAAAACAACAATCCCTTTAAATAAACTAAAATTTGTATTTAGCACCTTTCTCTAGCTATCATATATATTTTTTTTACATTTAACCCATATTTTTCCCATATTTATTGTTTTCATTCGTTATTCATTTAGCGAAAAAAATAATGATTTTTTTTTAATTTAGAAGGGATTTTAAAAAATAAAGGTAATTTTCTGAAAGTACTAAATTCGAATTTTAGTTTAGAAAGGTGACCCTCAATTCGTTCAAAAGCAAGGTCTCTGATCAGAAGATATAGAGCGTGGAACCATATCGTAATTGCTGGTATTCCCAGGTTCCGCATGACCCGAGGTGGTAGCACTTATCAGGGTCCCAGCTATGCGATAATAGTTAACCCCCAACCTGGGGCCAAAATACTATGAAGGGTAAAAATATGTTTTTAATACGAGCACTAGATTTTTATAAAAATGATTGCAGCAAGGAACTTTTGAATAAAATTTAATACCAGCGATATATTTTGGAAGAAAATATATTACCAGCAATGTTTGTTAGCATTAAATAACCCATTAAAGTGCTGGTATGCTGTAAACCAAACCAAACCAAACTATCTATCTCAGTATATTCATTATCTATTTATCTATGCGCCCCTCACCACTCTCTGTTTTCATTTCACAAAATCTACGTAGTATATCATTTTGTCACCATCTATCCATCTATCTATCTATCTATCTATCTATCTATCTATATAAATATATATATATATATATATATATATATATATATATATATATATATATATATATATATAATGTTTTCCCATATAGCTAGTTCATCCTCTCAATATCTCTCTATCTATCTATCTATCTATCTATCTATCTATATATATATATATATATATATATATATATATATATATATATTTCATTTTCCATCACAGTACATATTTCCGTATCTGCCTGTCACCTGTCTTTGTAGCCATGTTAGTTTCATGGATCTACATTTGTTATATCTATTCTAATTTTTTCTTTTCCATTCACAAGAGTGTACTGAAAAGTTTTATCTATCTATCTATCTAGGAATTTTAATATCTATCTATCTATCTATCTATCTATCTATCTATCTATCTATCTATCTCAGTTTTTTCATCATCTATCTATCTATCTATCTATCTCAGTTTTTTCATCATCTATCTATCTATCTATCTATCTATCTCAGTTTTTTCATCATCTATCTATCTATCTATCTATCTATCTCAGTTTTTTTTATCATCTATCTATCTATCACAGTTTTTTCATCATCTATCTATCTATCTATCTATCTATCTATCTCACTTTTTTAATCTATCTATCTATCTATCTATCTATCTATCTCAGTTTTTTCATCTATCTATCTATCTATCTCAGTTTTTTCATCTATCTATCTATCTATCTATCTATCTATCTCAGTTTTTTCATCTATCTATCTATCTATCTATCTATCTCAGTTTTTTCATCTATCTATCTATCTATCTATCTATCTATCTATTTATCTATCTATGGTGTACAGCATAAAAGCACAAAAACATAAGAACATTTATCAATAAAAATGTAATTCCATGTTCATTCGTTATTTTTTTTTTGCGACTATGCATGGTTTATCTGTGTTCCTTGAAACAACTGCTTTGGATACTAAACTAGTTACAATATATAAATATATAATTGTCGATCATTTCGTAATCACAAAAGTTATAACCGTTTTTTAATTGGTAAATTTAGAACTTGGCACTCAGATTTTATTTGTTTTAGAAGCTTAGCAATCACACTCGTTCGTGCTTCCCTAAAAAGGAACAATGAATTTCTGTAATTGAAATACCATTTGTGTCCGGCGAAAAAAAAAAGAAAAGAAAAGAAAATGTTTCTGTTGATTTCAAATTTAGACTTTTAATAACTGCTAAGAATGAGTCAGGCATAAAATATTTTCTGCAAAATCTTTAAATAGAGGGATATTATTTCTATTTTGCTGTTGCATTCTCCATGGGAAGTTTTCAAAAAATATAAATCGAGTCGAAATATAAACGAAGCAGGGCTGGAAATATTTACTCAAGTAATGGAGAAGGAGTTATCTCACGATAAATCATGATTATGGCCATAAAACTTTGAAACACGAGTTCTGTCCCACTCACCGAAAAGAAGCAACGTTGATTTATTTTATATTTGTTTAGCGGCATATCAACATCCTTATGGGTCATTTAATGCCGAAATTAAATTTCCTTGAAAGCATTAGTAATTTTATTTTACAAAAATGTTAAGGAATGTCTAGTCTGGTCAGTACCTACATGGGTGACCGCTTGATGACAAAATGACCATACGTAAGAATGAAGATTCTGAATTCGTTTGTTTAGCGACATATCAACATCCTTATGGGTCATTTAATGCCGAAATTTAATTTTCTTTGGAGCATTTGTAATTTCTTTTACAAAAATGTATTGGTGGTATTTTTATTTATATATATATTTTTTTATTTATGTTTTATAAAAATGTATTGCTGGCAATTTTTCTATCAATATGTTTATACTTTCTTATTGTTTTAACCCCAATTTAGGGGTAAACTATTTTCAATTAGATGGGACCCTAGCAGATGCTATCACCACTGGCTAAGGTGAACCTGGGAACAAGAGCAATTAAGACGATCAGAGGCCTTGCTGCCGGTTGTAGTTTATCGTCATACCCAGGAAACGTTCAGCCTGGTAAGTACACTGAACTGCTTGCAATACACAGTGTTGTAAGCGTGGTTTGATTGATAACGGATCGGAATGAGAAAAGCCGAGTTCAAATTCCAGTCGAGTTCATTACATTTATTTATATGCAAATACACTTGGGGAAGGTATGGATCCATGACTTCTTCCCTCAGATATGAGCTAAAAAATAGGACAGACCAGTTCCTATAGCCTTGGTTGGCAACCAGTCTATCGCAGAGAGCAACTGCAGCCTATAGCAGGATTTCTTATGCCAAGACAACGATGAATCGGAAAGAGACATAATCGGCCATGGGTCAGCATGGTAGGGTAATGGCCATTTCCTCCCCATGAGCGGCAAAGATAGCGAATTCTAAGGAAGGCCTACGTCGCTCAAAGTACCTTCAGAGGCTGTGAAGTTGATTCAACGTAGAAAATAATGGCAAAATGTTTATTTTGATATAACAAAAATAATGATGAGAAATAGAAGAGAAACAACGAAACGAAAACAAATAGAATTATAATAATAATATTAAACTTTTTTTATGTTTTCTTCTTCAGTGTACCGTGCACTTTCGGGACGAGGATGGTCATGGCTCTCCCCAAATATCATTGTAGTTTATCTTATTACTATCCTTCCCACACTCTATCTTCGTTAGCTGGGTGACTTGCTGTTTCCCTCTTCCCCTCTTACTTTCGGTGATTGACATTCGGTATGCCCTGTGAGTTACATTTTCTCCTAGTCTTCTTTTCTCTTAACGTGTCTTAGAAATACCAGTTGTCTCTTTCTGGGCCTAAATATAAACATCCGTTTGCTTTCTTTTTTCCTCAAAACTTCCCCGTCAAGTTCAGATGTTGGGCGTGGTATTCTCAGCATGCTTCTGTAGAATCAACTGTCTATTGCCTCAAGTCTTTTTCCTGTTCCATCATCCATTATGTGTTGCTTTGCTCCATTCTTGCCTTCAAACTATCCTGTGAGTATCAAATTTTCAAAACCCACTTTCCTCATTATGAACCCTAGAAATTTCAAATGCAGCTTCCTGAGGTTAAATCTTAGTGTATTTTTTGTTTCTATTTTCTCTAAAACTTCCTCATAACTGAAATGTTTGCCCCATGGTATTCTTGGAATACTTGTGTCGAGTGATATTTCTGTTGCCCAACATTCACTGATTTAAAAGTTCATATGGAAAATTAATCGAGTGCAGCCAGCAAGAAAGGATAAAAATGAAAAAAATAGAGACAAAGAAATACGAAATAGAAAGAAGGAAAAGATGAACATAAAGAAGGAGAGAATAGCAAGAAATAAAGAAAAAAAAAGGAAGGGGGAAACAACGACATAATGAAAACTCTCATAAAGACATTTTAAAAAACGAATGTCGGTTTAGTTTGGTTTATTTTGTTTTACGGCATATCGACCTCAATGGGTTATTTAATGCCGACAACATTTTTAGGATAGATTCGTATGAATAGAATATGTATTCTTTCGTTCAGATTGGTTTGGTTTATTTTGTTTTACGGCATATCAACCTCAATGGGTTATTTAATGCCGACACCATTTTTAGGATAGATTCGTATGAATAGAATATGTATTTTATAAGCGGATAGGATAAATGTCAGCATCAGGAAGAAATAGTTGATATTTCTAGAGGAAATGAAAAAAGAAGGATTGGAAAATTTGATACTCACAAGACAGATTGAAGACAAGAAGGGAAGAGGAAAACAATGCATAGCCCACCAGGAAGAAGGAGATAACAAAAAGACAAAATTTATTAAGAGCTACAAAAGATAGGAAATTGTGGAGAGCCATTATCGCCTACGTTCTGAAATGACACGACAAATAAAGTAGATGAAAATGGGTTCAATCCTCACTGTGCAACCCATAATTGTGGCTTTGTATTAAATCGGAGACTCGTTTTAAAAGCTAAGCAGAGTATTAAGAGATAGAAAACTTCGTGAGAAACAAAGAAAAAAATGCTGACCTGGTACATGATATCTATCTTTCTATATGGCAGTAAGTGCTGCACAGTCTTCTCAAAGATGAAGAAGAGACTTGAAGCAACAAAAATGTCGTTCTACAGAAAGATACTGGGAATACCATGGATGGAACATGTGAGCAACAACAAAGTTTTAAAGAAAAATAGAAATAAAAAAGACATGTACACGAAATAGTTGACATTTCTAGGGTACATAATGAGGAAAGAGGGCTTGGAAAATTTGATATTCATAGGATATATTGAAGGCAAAGATATATTGATGGAGCAAAGAAAACAATGCATAACCTTCCTAGTGAGCCTAGTAAATGGATGGCCAAACAACGTTTAGGAGTGATATCAAAAAGACCAAATTTATTAAGAGCTACAAATTACAGGATATCGGGGAGAGCCATGATCACCAACGTCCTGAAGGGACATGGCATGTAGAAGAAGAAGAAGACGATGAAGAAGAATGAGTTTGAGTAAATGGATGGTGAAACAAGGTTTAGAAGAGATAATAAAAAGTCAAAATTTATTAAAATCTACAAAGGACAGGAGGCACGGTGGATTAATGGATAGCGGCTCAGATTGAAAAATAGGAGAGACGAGTTCGAATTCCAGTCGAATCCATTGCAGTCACTTACGTGCTATTACCCTTGGATAAGCTATGAATCCTCTTCTTCTTCACAGAACTATGGGTAAACAACAGGATAGACCAGGTTCTGTAACCTTGGATGGTAACTGGTCTAACACAGAAAGAAGTGGCAACCTACTACTGGAAAAAATCTTCCTCCTTAGTCATATATCGAACGATACATAATCGTGTATCACGCATGGCACATAACTGACTGACCTTATTTCTTCTCTGATATATGAGCTAAAAAATAGGTCAGACCAGTTCATATAGCCTTGGTTGGCAACCAGTGTAATGCAGAGAATAACTGCAGCCTATGACAGGAATTCTTCTGCCATGACAACGACGAATCGAAAAAAGACAAGATCGACCATGGGTGTCAGATCCGCTCCTAACATGGGTTAGCGTGGTAGAGTAATGGCCATTTCCTCCCCATGAGCGGCAAAGATAGCGAATTCTAAGGAAGGCCTACGTCGATCAAAGTACCTTCAGAGGCTGTGAAGTTGATTCAACGTAGGAAATAATGGCAAAATGTTTATTTTGATATAACAAAAATAATGATGAGAAATAGAAGAGAAACAACGAAACGAAAACAAATAGAATTATAATAATAATATTAAACTTTTTTTATGTTTTCTTCTTCAGTGTACCGTGCACTTTCGGGACGAGGATGGTCATGGCTCTCCCCAAATATCATTGTAGTTTATCTTATTACTATCCTTCCCATCCTCTATTCTCGTTAGCTGTGTTACTTGCTGTTTTCAATTTTCCCTCTTGCTTTTCGTGATTCTTCCGCGAATTTCAACAATCATTTTATTTTTATTTTATTTTGTTTTTGTTTTGATTTTGGTTTTGCTAATCTTTTAAGCAACGCGCGTTGTGCACTAAAAAGGATAGGCACTACTCGCCCTTTCATATATGATATCTTTTCAATTTTTAACGAGTTCAAATACTTATCCGATATGCTGCTTTTATTATAGCCTATTATCTGCCGGAATGGCGAATTATATACTATGTCTTCCAAAAGCTAAGCAAAGTATTAAGAAACAGGAAAATTTCGTGGAACCGATGAAAAGAGTACTGAACTCTTACGTACTATCTGTCATCCTAGATTTTACAAATACATAAAGATGAAAAGAAAACGAAAGACGAAGAGAAGAAAGAAAAAGGAAGAAAGAAAAAACAAAGACAAAGATTACAAATTAATAAACATGAGGGAGAAAAAAGAAAGAAGAAAAGCAATCAGAAGACAAAAAAAGAAAGACAATGATTCCAAATAAATAAAGATGAAAGAATAAAGAAAGACGAAGACAAGAAAGAAAGAAAGAAAGAAAGAATGAATGAAAGCGAATTAATCCAAATAGATAAGGATGAAAAGAAAAAGAAAGAAAGAAAGAAAGAAAGAAAGAAAGAGAATGAATCTAAATTAATAAAGATGAAAAGAAAAAAAAGACGAAGAAAGAAAAAAAAATCCTATGAATTACATTTTCTCCAAGTCCGCTTTCCTCTTTATATGTTCTATAAATATCAATTGTATCTTTCTGGGCCAAAATATCCGTTTACTTTCTATTTTCCTCAAAACTTCCCAGTCAAGCTGAGATTCGTGCGTGTTATTCTCAGTATGCTTCTGTAGAATCATGTTTCTATTGTCTTAAGTTTCTTCCCCGTTCAGCCATTCATTTACTCAAACTCAGTTATGCCTTGTTTTCCTCTGTCTCTCCTGACTTCAATCTGTCCTGTGAGTATCAAATTTTCCAAGCTGTCTTTTTTTCATTATGTGCCCTAGAAATTTAAACTCTCTCTTCCTGATGTCAAATATAGGATCCAGTTATGTTTCACTAAAACTTCGTCGTTGCTCACATAAACGAACCATCATATCTTCAGCATGCTTTCTGTTCAACCACGTCTCTATTGCCTCAAGTCTCTTCTTCATGTGTGATGAAACTGTTCAGCATTCACTGCTAGAGAAAAGGTTTCATATTACATAACACTCTTTGTTTCTAATAAAGTTAAACTGTTTCTTAATATTTTCAAAGACATATTTTGCTATTAGAAATACGCAATCAACTTTCGCTGCCTAATTTTCCATCCTTTCTTAAATCAATTCCTGGATGTTTCAAAAGTCGTACTTGCCAATTTCTAGCTTCCATCGTCAACCTGTAATTCTTACAGAAAAACCATAATTTTTCTCTTACATTCGTTAGTTCTTTATTGGTGTTTTCCAAAGCTACGATGTCTAGCATTTCTTGCAATCTTTTTTTCTGTGTCTGCTATCATCATTCACATTCATTTACCGAGCAGTCATTGTTAATCATTTCCAAGTTAAAACAATTCATAATTTTTCAGGAAAAAAAAAAAAACTTTCTCAAATACCAGTAACTGTTATCGCTCTTTCTATATTCATGGGTGTTTTCTCCATAACGTTTCGTTTGAAGGAAAGTATGAAGAGTTCACTTCTTGATTATGTTATTATTTTATCTTCGAGTTACAAGTGATATGCAATTTGGGTTTTTTCTGAAAGTCCTCACGGGGTTCCTATCATTTGGTACAATTCTTTATTTGTAATTCCGTATCACCAGTCCATGAGGTTGGAAGAAGGATGAACCTCGATCAGACCAAAAGGTTTCATTCCCACTAAGCCACTTTTAATTGTTGATCAGCGAAAATTGGTTTGGTGCTACCCATGACATACATGAGATGGTCGATTTGACGAGATTGTTTAAGAATATAATTCGAGTTTTTCGGTTAATGTTTTTGGTGCTGTAGATACTTGCGGTATTCGGCGAAACTATCCTTAGTGCAGCCTATTCTATTTCCATATCCCCATATAGTAAATCATTTTCAAGTGATCCATACACGGAGGTGTTTTCGTATTTACTGATTGAACGTCATAAATGTTTATGAAGAATTTACCATAGTTAGCATTAGTACTTTCATTCCGGATTCCAAATGATAGTTTACTGTTTTGGAAAGGTCTTATTTCTTGGAACACTTGGTAGAGGATTCATGTCATGTATATACTCCTTGGGCAATTATCCTGACCTGTAAAAACTATATATCATTTAGTGATCCATTATTCCGCGCTTCTTGCAACTTAATAGAATAAGTGAACGATATGATATTTCCTAAATGTGGTACAAGTTTCGACCTTGCCGGTCACGCATGTTTAATCTTCACAAAAAGCGAACTTATTGCACTCTTGTGGTGGCAGATCGATCATATCCGAGTACATCTGTCTAACAACCCCGTTTACAGACGCCTGCTCAGGTTCATTTTTGTGAGTCAGACATGTTTTTCAGAGTCCACATGTGGTTTAAACTGCAACTATGCTAAGCAAACCTTACAGTTGCATTTTCTGGGAAAGAGAGAAAATTATGTGACTTGATCAAATCCAGCATGCTCAAAAAACACTCTGTCACAATGACTTGAGACTTCGTGCTAGCACAATCATCGACGGCTCTTGAAAGAGTTCCATCTACCGAATTTTACTCAGAAGGCTCAGGTAAATATTTCTGGTACTTTTCTGGGGTGCCCAAGACTGATAACATCCAGAAGCTACCTTCGTGATAAATCGACAAAGATGAGATGCCTCATGGCCGGAAAACGCAAGTTCTAACCACAGATTCTCCGCGCCCATATTAACATACAACGCCATAACGCCCGGGGTTGGGATTGCGCGTCTTGAGAGAATACACTATGGAAGGCCTATGTTGCAGGCGCGATGGACCATCCCTTGCTTTTTTCAGGGAAACTTACAGAAAGTCATTTTATGTTGCATCTGATCCTCTTGCATTGTGGCGGCCGTCGATGTCTGTCAAGAGCGGCGCATAACCGCTAACCTACTGCAAATAAACAATGTTCAACGATGCGCTTAGGGCGACATTCCTAATCTAGGTAGACACCATACTTTCTGGCATTGCTAATCTTTAAAATGAATCGATCTTGGCGAGTATCTCTTCTAATTTAGTCTAAACTTGTAACAATCTGACCGCCATTACCAGTATTGAAAGTGTAAGGATGCGTCACATTGCACTTGCGCAGTAATTCCCCTCGGTTACCATTTGGCTCGTCAATGTGGATTTCTAACAAAGAGTTGGATAAAAGCGGTGTTTGCTACTTCATGATTTTTGTTTGTTTGCTTGTTGATTTCTTTCTTTCTTTCTTTCTTTCTTTTTGCTTCTCATCTTTATGTATTTGTAATTGTTGGTTTTCATTCGTTCTTGTCCTGTCTGGTCTTCAGCTCTTTTTCTTTCTTTCTTTCTTTCTTTCTTTCTTTCTTTCTTTCTTTCTTTCTTTGTCTTTTGTTTTCTTCTCATCCTTACTTGGATTCATTCTCTTTCTTTCTTTTTCTTTCTTTCTTTCTTTCTTTCTTTCTTTCTTTCTTTCTTTCTTTCTTTCTTTCTTTCTTTCTTTCTTTGTCTTTCGTTTTCTTCTCATCCTTACTTACTTGAATTCATTTTTTCTTTCTTTTCTTATTCTTTCTTTCTTTCTTTCTTTCTTTCTTTCTTTCTTTCTTTCTTTGTCTTTCATTTTCTTCTCATCCTTACTTACTTGAATTCATTTTTTCTTTCTTTTCTTATTCTTTCTTTCTTTCTTTCTTTCTTTCTTTCTAGTCTTCGTCTTTCTTTATCTTTTCATCTTTATTTATTTGGAATCAGTGTCTTTCTTTCTTTTGTTCTTGTATTCTGATTGGTTTCCTTCCTTCTTTTTTCTCTTCATGTCTATTAATTTGTAATTTTTGTCTTTCTTTTTTCTTTCTCCAATTTTTTTTGTGTGTCTTCGTCTTTCTTTTTCTTTTCATGTTTATGTATCTGTAATTTTTATCCTTTTTCCTTTCCTGATTTCTTGTCTGGTCTTCAGACTTCTTTCTTTCTTTTTTTTTCTTCCTTCATCTTTTTTTCTTTCCATTTATTCATTTGCAATCATTGTCTTTCTTTTTTTCTTTCTTGTCTTTAGCTTGTTTTCTTTCGCTGTTTTTTCTTTTTATCTCTACTTATATTAAATCATTGTTTTTCTTTTTTTATCTTGTCTTCAGCTTTCTTTCCTTCTCTCTTTCTTGCCTCCATCTTTCTTTTTCTTTTCGTCTTTATTATTTTGTAATCCTTCTTTTTGTTTGCTTGTTTCTTTCTTTCTTTCTTTCTTTTTTTCTTTCTTTCTTCAGCTTTCTTTTTTTGTCTTATGTTAAATTTTCTTTCTCTTTCTTTCTAATTCTCTTTATCTTATTATTATTCTATTCATCTTTGATTTGAAGAACAGAATTCAAAATATAAAACCAATTCTGATATGTTTGATAAAATTCCCCTGCTCTTGAGAATGAATATTCGTTAGAGATAAATTTGTTTACATTCTGTGCTGGCGTTCGTTTCAAAAAGTCGAAGCGAGACGAGGAGCGAGTGAGTGACAGAGACAGAGAGAGAGAGAGGATGAAGAAACATTCAGACACATTCAATCCAAAATTCATTTTCTTCTCCTCAATATCAATATGAAGAATTATAATAACACCGAAAATGATCAGTTCAAATTTCACTAAAGACCAATTCTTCAAAAACAGTACGTTTCGGGAATTTCTTTCATCGAAGGAAGAATAAAAGCATTAATAGCAATGGCGTTACTACTACTCTAATACCACTACTACTACTAAAGCTAATAACCTTAATCATGATACTAATCATAGTACTAATTAGAACTAAAAGAACAGAGAACTTGACGACATCGTTTTGTATCCAAAATGGCGACTCACTGTTTGTGAAAAGAGGTTTGGTTTGCTTTGTTTTGGTTTGCTTTGTTTTGATTATACGGTATATCAACCTGAATAGGTTATTTAATGCCGAAAAAATTTTTATTGTTGGTAATATTTTTTTTTTACATCTATTTAATAATAATATTTTTTTTTCAGAAATTCTATTTCTGGTAATAATGTTAAATGTTTGCCCATAGCTGAGACCCTAACAGGTGCTACCAGCCCCGGTCAGGGTGGACCTGGGAAAACCAGAACTTAAGAGGTGGTTCCATGCTCCTCACAGCCTCCTGATCAGAAGCCTTGCTGTTGGATGTAGTTTATCGTCTTACCCTGGACGCGGATGTAGTTTATCGTCATAACCAGGACAGTTGTGAAAAGGGGAGAGACATATATATATAATACGAATTTCGTAACATGTGGAAATAGAACAGAATCAAATTTACGGAAAAAATTGAATTATTTCAAATTATCCGCTTCACTGAAAAATATTTTGAAAATGATGCGGCTTCAATATGTCATGTGTGTATCAGTTTTTCCAAGCCCTCTTTCCTCATTATGTGCCCAAGAAATTTCAACAGGTATTCTCAGTATCTTTCTGTTGTCTTAAGTCTTTTATCCATCAGTGAGGACATTGTCTATCTTTCTGGACATCCTTTTAAGAGCACAAGGTACATTGGTCAAGAGATTATCAAAAACAAAAAAAAAAGTAAAAAAAGCAGAATAAAACGATTGTTGAAATTCTAGGAAGCATTGAAACCCTACAAACGACTTTATCGCTTAAGACAACCAACACATTAAAGACACTGCTGAAATATTGGTTATAATTTCTCTAATCTCTACACTGACAACCTATTTCCAGTGGGCAAAACTAAACAGTAACGATGTCGTAGATTGCATTGCCGTCACAATGAAAGTCTTACTTAATTGTGCGTAAAGATTGTTCTGAAAATAATGTCCGATTTTAGAATCAACTTTATTCCTGAGTTAAATATATTTAAATTATTCAGTTTAAATTTTCTGCTGTGACATCCTGGCAAAGTGTCATGAAGCAAAATTGCTGGTCGTATTATGCTTAACTGAATGTGTATTTCATGCAGTTGTTGGCAGTAAACTTCGGTAGTTTGACCTTGGTTAGATTCCAGAAAGCTGTAATGGAGAACGCCAATAGTAGACGATTACACGGTTACTGTAATCTTTTGTTGGTGCAATTTCAGTTTCAGAAAGAGTTTGGATGCTTCGTCATAATGAAGACATTGAGCCGATAGTTTAAGATTGACATAAAAGATATATTTTTCATCACAAGTTACTATACGATCAAGAAATGAACAATTGGAATTTTGCAGACGAAGCATCAGATAGACTTCAGAATATCGAACTATTTAACTTTCTCGGATTTCATTTCGGAAGACATTTATCAAAGTTTTTCACTAGGCCAATTTTCTTGAGATTATCAGATATTGTTGAAAAACCGACAATCATTATCTGAAATATTTCTTACATTTTGATGTGGCTCCTGGTTGGAAAATGTTTATAGATATGGATTGCCAAATCGCAGATGGATTCAAAACACGTACCCACAGAAACATGGACAGTACTGTCTGATCAAAACTGGATCATTCATCAAATTTGCTGGTAATGTTGGCAGCGGTATGAAAATCATTATTATCAAACTTGATATCACGCAACAAAGGAAACGCATCTCTTCTTTTTCATGTTAAAGATGAGATGAACATATTTTAAGATAAATTATCAAAGAGATTGATATAAAATTAACAAAGAGGACATTTAATTGTTAAGAATGAGTTATATATTTTTGAACAGATATTAAAATAGTACAGGGTGTCCATAAAGTTCGTGTGCACTTTTAAAAAATTACAACTTTATTTGTATTTGAGATAGAAATAATTTGTAAAAAGGATTAGAAAGAAGTAAATCTATATTTTTTAAGGTTTTATTGAAATTTTATTTAAGTTTCCACATGTTCCCCATCATTAGCAATACAAAGGGTAATACAATTTTGCAACTTAAATAACCATTAAGAGAATGGTGAATAAGTTTAAAAATGAGTGAAGAGTAGAGAGTAAAACTAGATCAGGGGGTCACAACAAGAAGAGGAATCATCATTTCAACTTCAATTTCAATCAGCTAAAGTGATTAATTAGAAAAGATCAAACTCAATCTATAAGACGTTTGTTATATGAGAGAAGAGTTTTACCTATGACAGTCCAAAGAACAGGGAAAAAAGAATTGAAAATGATATCGTACAGGAAATGTGAGGCAACTAGTAACACCAGAACAGACAGTTAGAAGATTCAAGAGAGCAAGGATCATCTTGAATAAGTTGGAAAATGATCCAATATATATATATATATATATATATATATATATATATATATATATATATATATATATATATATATATATATAGAGAGAGAGAGAGAGAGAGATAGATATTTGAACATCATTTTAGTCGTTTATGAGTTTCCGCTCCTTAGCTATGATTAATTGAGTTTTCAAATGTATCCCAATTCACTACGAGTGGCTTAGGATAATTAAAAACAAAAATATCACTGCTGGGAGACCATAACTCTCTGGCTGGCTGTACTTAAAGGCAAAAAAGTTTGGGTCATTATGACAGTTTTTTCATTGGTTTAATTATTTATTCTTTTACTTTTGAAACAATTTGCACAAAATAGCAAACTAAAAGCAGCTAAGCATTGAGGCAAAGTCAAAAATTGAATTTATATTCAAAGAAAGATACTCAAAGCCAGATTGTTAAGAACTTGTACATTTCCTGACATGAGAAGCAATATAAGTTCTTCTCAAAGGCAATGAGAAACTGGCTCAAATATTGACAGTAAAAGAGGTCGTGAAAAGATGATGAACATAAACACTTTATTATTGAAGGGAAAAAGAAATAGAAGGGGAACTGCTGCATGGTTGACAACTGAACTTAATTCCCCTTGACAGAAACCGGCTTCGCTCTCAACTGTAAGAATCAATGGGACTCATGAGGTGCAAAGACATCAAGAAAATCCTGTTACGGAAGGTGAATAAGCAGCAAAATAACTAACAAACAAAAAAAAAAGCATAAGAACTGAACATTGAAAGTGGCGAAATGTACTATGGACAGAGTGACTGGTGAATGCGTCAGTGTAGTAGTTAAGCCTGGTGGTGGGTTTGTTATGGTGTGGGGGAGTTTTGGGAGAGATAGAGGAATGGGGATTTGATTCAGGTCAAGAGTCATAAAAAAGGAAAAGTAACATTCAATTTTGCAAAGACATGCTACAGAATCTGGTTTACGCATTACTGGAAAGAAATTCACCATTCAACAAGACAGCGATCCAAAACGCTCTTCTAAATTATGTCAAAATAACTTCAGTTCAATAAATGATCACTTGGAAGCCTGAATCTCCTGAGGTCTGTCCCACTGAATTAGTATAGAATGAAGTACACAGAAAAGTTCGAAGAGAATACCCAAAGCGTGAGAGTGGGCTTTTTTCTCATGTTTGAAGAATACTTGCAATGGTCTGCCATCTAATTTTTTCAAAAGTTGGAATAAAAGCCAAGAATTTGTAAAACTGTAATTAAGGTAGGTGGATGTTTCATTGACGAAAAAATATGATGCTTTTGTATGATAGTTTTTTATATTTAAATAATTATTCTTTGTTAAAATAAATGCAAATACACTGTACCTCCTGAAAATTTATTATTTAGTTTAAAAATATACAAAAATATCGTATTATAAAGTGTATTAAGGTTATGAGCTTTTTGTATCCCTATGTTCCTCTGTCCTGGATCGAGGAACATTTCTTCAAAGTTAATGAAGTAGGCATTAATTTTATTTTAGTTCTTGAAAAAGGTCCCCTCAAGCAGAAAATTCAATTTTACTATACACGCAAAAAAAAAAAAAAAGATCAAAATATTTCAGAAGTTTTATCTCGGTAATGATGTAATTGGATAGCACTTATGTATTTTTCACGCATTTAAAAGTTTATAGCTATAGGATAACATACAATCTTAGAAATGAAAAAAAATAGTTCTAGATTGGGCCATAAAACTCAAGATGTCTACCGTAAGTCGTAGTACTACTATACTTATATAAGATTTTATAAATTTCGTGTTGGGATGATATTTAAAAAATTAATCCGAATTAAACCCCTTCTTCATTATTTTTGAACAACAGTTCAGCAAAATATGAAACAAGACATCAATTATTTTACAGAAAGTAACAAATGCCATGATAGTTATCACCATCTCCAAGACCGTCGGAGATAAAATTAGGAAGAAAAATAAACGCAACACCAATTCAAATGTCAATTATTCATTAAAAAATGTTTACAATGCAAAAGATTTTATGTGGGGGTGACATCACGTGATCTAAAATCACACATCTACTAACAGAAGAGAGATCTGCGTTTGGACAAACGTTCTCTCTTGTATTGCATAGCAACGATGCTGGACATAATTTTAATTTTACTAATGCACGTGATACATGATTGACCAATGAGAATTGACCCAAACAAAATTGACATTACCAAAGTTCTGTCTTTTTCTCTCAATCTCTGACAAAGTTCTAATATAAGTGAAAAAAATATTTCCTATTTGTTCTTTATCTTATCATTCTGTCGAAATCCGATCCATATTTGATCTGCATTTGATCTTTAACTTTTTCTTCACCTCTGCTGTAGCGAAGTATTGAACTCACAACTCTTTGGGTCTATTCACTGGGTTACTTCAAGTAACGTTTTTATCCATTAGGCTATGTGTCATTGGGGGACATCTGAAGTAAATCAGCCGAAACGTAGGGAATATTACAATAACGATGAGGGCAACGGTCAGAAGCATGTAAATGACGTAAATACTTACAATAACTAATCTCAGAAATATAGAGTGATGCATGATTAGTTGTTACGAAATTAGTGATCCAGAGCTTTAATGCAATAAGCATTTAGTCAGTTATATGTCATACGTGATACACACTTAGGCGATCACGTATCTTTCGATACATGACTAACAAGGCATATTTTACACCCGTAGTAGGTTGCCATTTCTCTCCCGTTGCCATCTGAGGCTATAGAACCCGGTCTGTCCAGCTATTTACCCGTAACTTGTGAGAAGATGCATGCCTTTCCAAAGGTTATTAGCACGTAAGTTAATGTAATGGATTCGACTTGATTGGTTTGGTGTATTCTTTGGTTTAGATTAGTTTGGTTTATTTTGTTTTACGGTATATCAACCTCAATGGGTTATTTAATGCCGACAACATTTTTAGGATAGATTCGTATGAATAGAATATGTATTCTTTGGTTTAGATTGGTTTGGTTTATTTTGTTTAACGGCATATCAACCTCAATGGGTTATTTAATGCTGACAACATTTTTAGGATAGATTCGTATGAATAGAATATGTATTCTTTGGTTTAGATTGGTTTGGTTTATTTTGTATTACGACATATCAACCTCAATGGGTTATTTAATGCCGACAAAATATTTATTTTTTAATATTTTATTTTGTCAAAAATGTGTTTCTGGTAATATTTTTCTTTCAATATCGTACTGCTGGTAATGATTTTTTTCAAAAACCATTGCTGGTAATAGTTAACTATTTCCAATAGCTGAGACCCTAACAGGTGCTACCCTGGCCCTGGGAACACCAGTAATTAAGAGGTGGTTCCACGCTCCTCAAAATCTAATCAGAGATCTTGCTGCTGGATGTAGTTTAACGTCTTACCCAGGACGGAGATTCGACTGGAATTCGAACTCGGCAATAGGCATTTGAAAAAATAAAAAAGTTAAAAGAATAAAGAAAGACTACAAGATGAAACTAGATATTGTCGAAAATAATTATAGCAATAATGGTGGATAATAATTCAGCGAAAAACTATAACGCATTCCCCACAATCACATTTTTTCGTTTTCTAATATAGACAAGGAAAGTGGTTGCATTGGTTCCAGAGGTTTTTAGATTTTCAAAAAGCATAAACTTGAATTGGTGCCCAAGGATTCGAAACCATACGTCGTTTTCTTTTTTTTATCTGGCGTCTTCACTCTCAGATTTTTCGATCTCTAAGATTATGGCGAACTTCCTGTCGCCTCTAGCCATTGTGAATACCACTGAAAGAGGTTAGATTCGGCTGCTTTAACGAATCCCCTACGGCATCTAAACTCCCGGATTCGAGGCGCCGTGTGCTTTTGACAAATTATGTTAGATCCGAGCCTCTCATTTACTTATTTCGACGTCTAAGCTTGCAAAATACTCGCTAATATGAAGGTTACTTAACGCCGTCTTAATGGCTAAAAATATTGTTTATTTCTCGAAGATCGATTCTAAGAGAAGGGATTCTTGCTATTGATTTCAGAGCTAGTGGAGAAATCGTTCTTAATTCTTGGAGATTACATCGATCCCATTCGCTATTCATATCTATAAAGTGATGTTTACTTAGTTGAAAATCTGGTGAAGGTGGCGGCTTTTGGACATTGGCAAAGAAACGGACGAGGAAGCTTTTATCGCGACTAATGCACTTGCCGATCAGGCTTATTCTATAGGAAAACGTTTTTGATGATGATATGAACATATCCTTGAACCCAAAGAATAATGAGTCAAACGGATTGACAAGGGCTTACGAAAAGAAATTAAGTGAACACATAGAAAGCTGAAGAATATTGATAGAGTAATACTGTTTCTCATACCACATTCATCAATTTACGGATACTCGCTCTTTATCACACATATATTCATCAGCATTCATTCCTACATACACAAAGTACATAATATATATATATATATATATATATATATATATATATATATATATATATATATATATATGTGTGTGTGTGTGTGTGTGTGTGTGTATAGATATAATGATATTATTTGGTAATCCGTATGGATAATTCCAAAGAGGATATATTTCCAGAGAGCTTAATTTAATAACAAAGCAAACCCCATTTCCCTTCCCCGTATTGAATAAATATCTCTCTTCTACACCCGACACTTTATTTCCCACCTTTTATCCCTCCTCCAGTATTAAATCTACATATTTAAGCATAATTTATGCTTAAATAAATGGTTTGTGCCTGGTAAAATTTTAAATACATTTTTTAAAAAATGTTTGGTCTGATGAGTTAAAACCGAAGTATCGGTTTTAATGAAATAAAATATTACCATTAAATTTTAGTCTCCATTTCATGATATATATATATATATATATATATATATATATATATATATATATATATATATATATATTATGAAAATTTCTCCGATTTAAACAGTAGAGAAGACAATATTTATGAATAAAAATGGCAATAGGAAAACTAGTAATTGCTGACTCGTTTCGTACAATGTGGACTTTATCAAAGCAATTTGCTTTCTTTTTATTAGTTACCTTGTTCAATTAAATTCATTTCGTATTTTGCTTTGATAAAGTACACATTGGACGAAACGCGTCAGCAATTACTAGTTTTCATATTGTCATTTTTTTCATATATATATATATATATATATATATATATATATATATATATATATATATATATATATCACCTCTCTAGGTTGAGCACTTTGGAAGTATTGGAATTTGTCACGTGCTGCTATTAACGCTAATGAATTGAATCTGGTAGCTATTAATGGTTATATCTCAAACATAAGGTGTTAAAATTCCCTTTATCGGTTAGGATAGCTGATGAGCTACGGGTGAAAGTCTCCGACTGGTGTCAAAGCGGTTGAGTTTCGATACTGGCAATCGCATGTCTAGACCCACTCTAACAACGAAGCTGTCTGTTGATGACTATATGATTCTTGTTGCAAATACATTTATAATTTTTCATTAAAATAATGAACATAAACTAAAAATCCCGGAAGCTTTCTATATTAAAAAATAAAAATTGAGGCTCAACCGTTACTAAAATTAATTATGAATATTGTTCAAATGTTTCAAAATGTTTACAGTAGAGAGTTTAAAGTAAATAGTTTTTAACTAATAGTTTTAAATAATTTTTTCATTTTATTTAAAATATTAAGAGATTACAAGAACTTAGCTACCACCTTTGACGTTTGCCCGTGTGTCTACATGATAAAATTTAAAAATTATACAGTACCTTATCTTAGCGTTTTTCACTCCACATGTAAAAAGTAAATTTTCAGATGAACACAACAATTTTTGTCTTTGAAAATATAAAATCCCAATGACGACATGACGAAAGTTCTCGGAATGAAAGGAATATGCATCAAAATGGTAATTTTCTTTTTTCCTTTTTTAAAGACACTAAGAAACTTGTTCGTAATTACGAGAGGATCCTATTAAATATAAATCAATAAAACTTGTCTAAATTCTGAAATTCCTAAACATGCTACCCGAGTGAATCCTGATAATATAAAATATTAAAACCAATCCATAAAGGGAGTTCAAGGTATTTATTATAACAGAGTAAATAAATTACATAGAAAAGGAATCCAAAATTGCCCTATTCGAATGGCTATTACAGAGATTTGCCCTGGTTAAATATGAAGCGAGAAGAAATAAAATAAAGTAAGGGCTTAAATATTTCAACATATACAGAACTTTATATAAAGAAAATTAATTAAAAGAATTTAAAAATTAGAGAAAATTAAAAAAAAAATTAAAGAGTAAGCAAAAAGTTCAGACCTAAAATTAGAAATGAAAATTTCTGCCTTCTTCCTTTTTCATCTTTCTCTCTTCTTCTTCTTTTATTCTTTAAATGTTTCAAATTTTAAGCTCCTACTTTACTTTCTTTCTTCATTCCTCTGAGTTAACAAGAGACACAAGCAAGTCTCTGTCGGTTGAAATAGCTATTCGAATAAGGTAATTTTGGATTCTTATTCTATGTAATAAATATATATATATATATAAAGACATTTTTATACATTGTTTTTTATAAATACAATTATTTAAATGCTCTGTTTATCAGAAACAGTATTAACAACACTTAGCGGCCTGAATTTCCCAGAAATTGTCATATAAAATATGCGTCCTCCTACAGGAATCGAACCTGTATCTTATACAGAACCGCCATATATAGCCTGATGTGCTTTTACCCAGTTCGCCACAGGGGAGCGTTTCTGTTAGCAAGGTCGATTTTACTGTTTTTAAACTACAATTGTCCATGCTTTTCTCACGTACATTCATATCTACTCGATGCGTATCCAAATGTAAACAAATGACGTCACACATTATGAAATGGACAAAGTCCGACAATTATTTTAAGACATTTTTATGTTTATACATTCTTTTTATATGTAACGTTATTTCTTTACCTTTGTATGTTCATTTCATAATATATATATATATATATATATATATATATATATATATATATATATATATATATATATATATATATATATATATATCATACAAACTGTTCTAAACACATATCCATGCAATTAAATATATTAGTTCTATCACTTATAGTGTGCGTTTTCCAATAAGTACCGCGCATATATATATATATATATATATATATATATATATATATATATATATATATATATATATATATATACATATATATGCATATTATATATATATATATATTACTAACTATATTTTCTCATATATATGATGAATATAGTATTATATCTTAAAATTATATTTTATCACATACACACACATATATATATATATATATATATATGCGTTCGTGTCTGTGTGTGTGTGTGTATTTTAATTTTAATCTGGCTACGTTTTAAATTTAAAGGTTGAGTATTTTAAAACATTAATTTTAAAAAATATCAATTAATTTTCCTCATCTACATGAATATTCTTCTTAATAGTTAATTATTGAATTAACTACAACGGAGAGAGTTCATGAGGGTTCATAAATGTAAGGGAGAGCGTTCATACGCATTTACAAATAAATTCCCTACTATCAATTGCATTAATTTTTGTTGGAAATTTCTCCCCTGAAGATGATGCTGGATGAGATTGAAACATCTTGGGAAAATAAAAGAATTGAATACAACCATGGCTTCTTCCGTAAACAGTTTAATAAGAAATTGATCCGTGAATTTGAGAGGATTAAAATAAAAATAAATAGACATAGTATGTCCATATTATTCAACTAATCATGTTAGAATGAAGATATGCTGCCTATATATATATATATATATATATATATATATATATATATATATATATATATATATATATATATATCCTCATTTTTTAAATATGATTCTATCGGGACACAGACATTTCTAGTTCTAGTTTAATTTTAATATTAAAATTAAAATTTAGTGCGCAGTTTTAAGAATCGCTTGAGAATGAAACTGAACTCCAAATTTTAAATTTAATATTGAAATTCAACGTAGGGACTTGAGTCAAGTTACATAGTAATTTCTATGTCCCGATAGAATTATATTTAAAAAAAATAATTATAATTTAAGCTCTGCTTCCGTATCGAGCACTGTTTTTTTTTAAATATATATATATGTATATATATATATATATATGTATGTATATATATATATATATATATATATATATATATATATATATATATATATATATATGTATATATATATATATATATATATATATACTAAAGGACTTTGGATCATTAATCTAACTGTTCTTTCCTATTACATCAATATATAGACACACACACACACACACAACACACACACAGGCACACACACAAAATAATTGTTCGGGTGCTCTTTGCAATGCGACCTAGATTATTGAATTTTAGTGCAGTACTAGACTGGTCTCGAGATACCATGAATTTAGCTGGCTAAATGTAACAGTAGGTTCTATTTTAAAAGTTCTTTTTTTTTGCATTTCTTGCTTGTAGAACTCCCAGTTCCATGCTTTCCAGAAAACTTTAGTCTGCAAAAATTTAAATGTAATGTCAACCGCTATCTACTGTCCGTCTGATTGGTCTTTTCTTTCTTCCAGCTAATTATTAATATTCCTGCTATACCCTGTAACCCCCTTGTGTCTTAGTGGCTTTACTGCCTTGAACACGGTGATATCGATTGAACACACACACACACACAGACACATACATACATAAATATATATATATTTATATATATATATATGTATATATATATATATATATATATATATATATATATATATATATATATTTAAAAATTACGTATCGATGCAGCAAACCTTCTTTCATGCACATTTCATTGAATACGACAGACAAGGTGCTTAGATTTAGTTTTGTATACAATTTGTTATGTGATCTAATAATTATTTTTCGTTTCAGATGACAAATTCGAGTAATATTTTTTTATAAAAATCAAATGAACGAAAATTATAAACAGGACGTAAGTAGAATTGGGGGCATTACAAAAAATGCACACCACCAGTTGACAATGGCAAGAAGAAAAGATTAATTATTTATTAGAAAAGTTTTTAAACCTCTAACCTTATGGAACAAAATTAAATAGGACAAATATTGTTTACAAATTTACATGCCGATTAAGGAATGGTATTGAGATTAATCAAAATTCATAAATAATTATAGAGGCCACACTACAACATGTTTGACACGCAGACTCACTCTACACCTTTCTGACAATAGCTCAATTACATCTCATTTAAATATGTATGGAGATATACCGGATACTATTTGTAACATACTTGTTGACAACACAAATATAATAGCATCATGTACATGCAAAAAAGAAAAAAAATGCTCAAAAAAAGGAAGCCTTATTAATATAAACAACAACAACAAAAAACACAATACTTAATAACATCATCTATGAATATAGACACAATATCTTGACCGTTTTTTGAAAATGAAAACATTACATGAATACATGCATGCAACAAACTATTTCTTGTTAATAGTCAATATATTTCAACCATGAAAATGGATAAATGCATAGCCGAAAGCGCTCGGATAAAAACAAAAAGATCGAACAGTTTTCTATACAATTTATCAACTGAAAAGAAACAAAAAATTAGATCACATGCGAAATTGCATAAAAATAAATCAAAATAACTTGTTTTTTGTATTCTATAAAAAACAAATATATATATATGTATGTATATAATTATTGAAAATAAAATGTTTTAAATCATTTAGTGTCTTATAAAATCCAGAAAGACGGATATTGTGAGTATTGTCATATTGGATACTGTGATTCTCAATATATTTATGGTGTATTGTTGAAAAGAGTCGATTATCATTATTCTCGTGATATCATCTCTTGCCAAATCTTTTGGGCTGAAGGCCAAGCTTTATAGGTGATCCACTCGTGAGTGATGCTAGATTAAAGCTAAATTGAATTTTTCATCACGCAGACAAAAGTTAAAGTTGATTGAAATAAACAGAAATCGGCGTTACGTTAGCAATAAGGAAAAATATACTATTCAATCCACGTTTAAAATAGGTAATTTAAACTTTTCTAATATATATATATATATATATATATATATATATATATATATATATATATATATAATTAAAATAGATCCCATATTTGTCATATATATGTGAGAAGAGTACACAAAAGATCGGTAAAAAGTTTGTGATTTTAATCAGTTGAAGACCTTAAAGTCTTTTGGTGAATGCTAATGCTAGTTTGAAACCTGAAGTGATCATGAAGCCTAGCATCTAAATCGGAATGCTCGAATCAATTTAAACTGTCCTTTGTTTTAATTCTACACAAACGCGCATGCGCGCACACACACACACATATATATATATATTTTAAAGGAATACATTACACTAACTGACCCGAATAAAAAATCAAATTAATTAACTATTATAAAAAATTTAAGACATCTAAAGTTATCCTCAAAAATAACAACACACCAGTTAAGTCAAAATTACAAAGAACAAAGATTATCTATGAGTTCAAATGCCCCTTAAGGAACTGTGTTCCTGATCAAACTGGACTCATAAATAATTACATTGGTTACACAACTACATGCTTATTCAGACGTCTTACGTTACACCTATCTAATCTTAGCTTCATTAGAACCAATTGAAACACACACACAAACTTACCAGACTCCATTAGAAACATACTAATAGAAAACACAAATATAATAACTGCATCCACCTGTAAAAAAAGATGAAAAATAATGGAAGCTTTAACGATAAAAAAGAAAAAGGCAACTTTTAACAATATTAACTATGAACAAGGCCACAATGTGCTAACCGTATTCGGAAATAATAAAAAACATCCCTACAACACACGAAAACATACACATAATGCACACACTAAAAGTATAGCCGAAAGCGCTAGGAAATATAAAACATTTGGACAGTTTTTACACACTCTTTGAAAAGAAAGCTCTTGTACGAACCCAAGAAAAATTAAATAAAAAGCTTAACCGTGGTAACTTGTCTGTCGTTTTTAATGAAACATGCATAAACGAAGGATTGCAGCCTAAATATACAACTATATATATATATATATATATATATATATATATATATATATATATATATATATATAATCAGTGCTATATAATCAGGGGAACCCGTGTATGTTCTATGCATGTAGGTGGCAGTGGGTAGAAGTAGTACCTTTGTTACTCGGCTGCTGCTTTTATTATTAAGATGGACGGGCAACACCTGTTTTCACCCAACCCCTAAATCTCTACGCGCCAAACCCTGTAAACCGCTTTAGCAGGTGGGATAAGTTACGTGAAATTCCCATCGAAAGGAGCTGCACTCTTCTTTGCACTGATAATAACGGAGAGGGTGTTGTTCATTGTGTTTATGGCAAATATTTGCACCAACTCCTTGTTATCAGCATTTCCAATAAGTGTAGCTGGTTCTACACAAGCCTTCACCACTCTAAATAAATCTTTTGTGTGGACAGTTCTGTGTTCCTTCTTTGCTATTCCACCTGAGCAACAAGTCCACCTGCAAGAGAGTTAAGGCAACTGGGACAGGTACAGGGTTAAAAACTGAACTGAAACACATTCATACGTCGAAAACGACGGGAGAGTCCATCATCATCATAATCAATCGATAAATATAGCTGAATATATGAACAAGCGTATATATATATATATATATATATATATATATATATATATATATATATATATATATATATATATATATATATATATATATAAATGATGGTACTAGTTTGAGAAAACCTCCGATAGCTCAACTTTTGTGCCCGGGGATATATAGAAAATAAAAAAAGAAAGATATAAGAACATTAAAAGAAGGCGAAAACAATCGTCCATTGTTTAACCTCCAAGTCCAAAGAAAAAAACAAAAAACAAAACGAGTAAAAAGACAACTACGTAAAGTGCTCAATGCACTAAGTAGAGCTAAACCTAAAATAATCCTAAGGAGCCAGGAAAACCTACCTAGGTTTCACTGGCGCCTTAAGATTTGATATATATATATATATATATATATATATATATATATATATATATATATATATATATATATATATATATATATATATATATATATATATATATATATATATATATATATATATAAAAATAAATATAAAAAAAAAAACGTTTTTATGTTTATGCATTCTTTTTATACATACAAATATTTAAGTAAATGATCTGTTTATAATAAACAGTATTAAACAAAATTTACCGGCCTGAATATCCGAGAAATTTTCACAGAAAATCTTCGTCTTCCGACAGGATCCGAACCTGCATCCTATACGGAACCGTCATTTAGCATAACGTACCTTAACCGATTTAGCCACAGAGCTCGATCAAATACGACTGAGTTGTGAGTTACTACCTCACTAGTTGCTTCATACTTTCAGCCTTGTGCCACATCTAAGCTAACTGTTATATCTTTGCGCCTTATTAAATCATCATACGAAATAGAGAAATAATTCTTCAGTACATGAAATCTTTCCCTCATTTAGTATTTAGAAAAATTCCAGAGCCCCAAAGCAAAACTCATGATGTTATTTAGTTCTGTGTTTTTGATTCCTGATAAATCTTTAGAAAATATGAATGTATTGTTCTTGCAGGAAATGCTGTATACGAATAGATTTTCTATTTTCCATAATATATAACAGTAATATGAATTATTTAAACTCCTGATATCCTTATGTTAAAATCAATAAACCTCAAATTCTTGTTTAGTTTATACAATGACGCTTACTAAAAAGCCATACGCAGCTGGACGAACAAATATACGCATGCGCGCAGAGACAAATGGATAAAGACTACCGTACATACTTGCGAACCTTGCAGCTTTTGAAGATCTAATTTTGAAGTTAATTTTAATAGGGTCGCATCATACACGAGATATAAAATTATTGTATGTACTGCTGGCCCTAGGTACCCCGTTGAACCAAACTATGTATCCATTTACTATTGTACAACTGTAAAGCAGTATTTAAAATAATCATCGCACGTGACACGAGTATGTAAGCTTATTTTCAGGGATGTGTACAAGTAAGGTGAAGAAAAGCTATAGTTTTTAAAGTCGTACATCTTAAAGATTTGCTATATTTGAGAGAAACGGAAATTTTTAACCAGATTTCTCCCTACGGATGAGGGGAACACGGAAGGAAATAGAAATGTGCCTTTAGAGAAGGATACGATGAATACCATGGATGGAGAAAGAGTAAGCAACGAAGAAGTCTTACAGAAAATGGCAAGAAAAAGAACACTTATGCCCAGACTCAAGACGAGGAAGCTGAAATTCCTTGGACACCTGATGAGGAAGGAGGGCTTTGATGATTTAACCCACACAGATCATACTGAGGGTGAGATAGATAGGGAAGGGAATAGCTGACGAGAACAGAAGGTAGAACAAAATGGGAGCGAAGAAAAGCAGCCAACGGCTCTAAGGGGGAACATGTTTTGGTGATCCATAATTTTCCATGTCTTAAAGGGACGTGATATATAGAAATCCTGTAACTTAATATAATAAAACTGACGACTAATAAGAGACGCATTCTGAAAATAATATATGCCGGTACTCATGCGTGATATACGAAGGTGGATTGAAATGTTTATACGCTCACTATGAAGGGGGGGAGCTGTGAAATCTTGCAAGCATTTATTTCAATTCCTCTTAATAATTGCATTGTTTATTTCCTGGTAAACTGACAACTGACTGTTCAATAAAGAATTCAAATCTAAGTAGTACCGTGTTCTTTTAAAAATGGACCAAATTTGGCATCGTGCTATTATAAAGTATCTGCAAAAAAAGAGCTTAGTTTCATAGGACATTCATGCTGACATGACGCCCCAACTTCAAACACTGTGCAAAAGTCGACAGGTAAGTTTAGAAATGCAGTTATGATGATGAGCCGCGGTCTGGATGTCGTGCAACTGCTGCCTGTAAGGAAAATATTGATGGTGTTCACCACCTGATGATGGATGACTGGCGATGGACTATAAATAAAACAGCCAATGATATTAAAATATGTATGCCACGAGAGAATTAAGAATATTCGGCACAATGATCTTGGCATGAGTTTATTTTTTGGGTGTGCCATGACTTCTAACATCTAATCAAAAGCGCACCAAGCTGATCACATCACGAGAAAAGTCTGACATTGTTTGAGGCCAATTCAGCTGGTTTCCTTGAACATTTCTTAACCCAAGGTGAGTGTTAGGTTTATCTCTTTGATTCAGAGACAAAGAGACAATGCACGCAGTATAAACCCCTATACTCACCTATTCCAAAGAGGGCCAAGGTCGGATGGTTCATCTGCAATGACGGTGATGGTTTCAGTTTTTTTGTGGGGTGGGGAAAGTAATAGACATTTTGCTTATCGATTATCTTCAAAAGAGCTACGCTATTGATGGAGAGTACTATTCCAAATTGCTGAGGTAGTTACGAAAGGTTATGAAGTCAAACGTCCATGAAATGTGTCATGTTTCATCAAGACAATATCTCAGCACACAAGCCCTTGGCTGTTGTGCGTGACTGTGGCTTTGAAATGAATGAGCACTCTCCGTATTTTCTTGATTTGACTATCATTGGTTCTCCAAAATGAAATATCACTTGTCTGTGAACCAGTATTGCTGTGATGAATACGTCGCATGTGCTGTTATTTTTTTTACCAACAGAATGAATAGTCAGATGCCAATTTAAGAGTTGAAATTAATGCATGCATCTGCCTAGTCTGCCATTTTACTTGACCCACTAAAAAAAAAAAAGACGAATTTTTTTCTCTTTTTTCTCACTTTTTTCTAATCTGCCGGAATGTTTTGCTCCCACAACAAAACCTTCTACTTCCAGTCATTTTATATCTTCCGTTCCTCTTTTTAAACTTGTCAATCTATATATGGGATTCCGAATATGAGAATAACTGACATTTACAAAATGCCCACTGCAAGATCAGATTCGAATCGAAGATTCCATGACGATTTTTTTTATCTACTTCCCCAAAACTTTAATCGAATGACTAATATCCTTATCACTCCCCTTTCACGACGTTTTAAGAAATTATATTTTTTTTTTGTAATTTAAGAACAAATAAATAAATAAATTATATACTTGTAAAATCTATCGCTTTCAATAAACTACTCCAAAGCGGTCAGATAGAATGTTTAAAGTGTTAATATCGGAAAATTTGCTTTGTGGGATAAACTCCTGAGAGGATGCTTTCCTGAGAGTTACAGCATCGACTAGAGTCAACTTGCACGTATCCTTTACATCCTCATCATGTGCATATCTTACGCCATCCTACCGGCACCTTACAATAATCTCGCTCAGTAATGACCTACTATGAGTGGCTCTTGTGCCTTCCATTGGATAACAGTATAAAAATATGTTTAGTTACTTGTCATCACTATTCTGTAAAAATCGACGTTACTTTTTCATAATTTGTCAACAATATCCAATCATTAAGTTGTGTTGCCAATATTGTATGAATAAATCGCCATTATTCATCTCTTCACTGATCCCAGCCAGTATGGAATATTTAATTATTCGTTAAACGTTTATTTCTTGAATATTTCGTTACTAATTTTCTATTCGTTGTAAATTATTGGCAATATTCTTTCATAATTCCCTCGTTAATATGGTATATTTCTTTCTTCGTCACAAATATTCTATATTTAATTGATTCTCGACAATTTAATTAATAATCACAAGTATTCGATAGGCAATTCCTTATCGCTAATCATGAATCTTTAATTCGTAGTCGACAAATTTTAATGTTTAATTCCTCTTTATATTTAATTACATTTTCATTATCCTTTAATATCTGAATTAGCAGCATCCTTCTAGGGAAAGATAATGGCGTAGTTTCTAAGCATTCTCCAGGATCTTGACATCAAAATTGCCATTCCTGCAGGCTGGTTGCCTACCAAATTGTCCATGTTTTCTGTATCATTTTTATCAATATCAACAGGAATATAAATTGACTCTTCCATTTCAGTTTGTCCTTCGAAAACCGTTACATATAATCGTATTTATAAGTTGGAGATGCATAACAAAATCAACAACTATAAAAAAAAAATGACACAGACATTGGATACAAATATAGTCAGATGAAATATCAGGTTTATATAAAAAGTACGGCATCTTGTTCAAGATAGGTATAAAGCCACTAAAATGAAAGCGCTTACTATTTGTCTTGTAATGGATGGATTTTAATTAAACCTGTATTAACGAAGAGTTGTAAATGTACTTTAGATATGAAAGAATATTTCCATAGTAATAATTTGCTAACACAAACAATAATCTTAATGGTTGATGTGTACTAAAAATCGCTTAGTAAATCTCTATATAGTTAATATGCTTGAGGGGTTTTGATTTACAAGTTTGGCCAACAAGAGATAAGCAAGAATAAATAATAATAAGATAAAATAATTGCAATATATTGTAATTAATATTCTGTGACGGATATAAGGTTTGGTCTTACCGAAAATCCTTGTAGACATACTAATAGATTAACAGCAATAACTAATTATTAGAAAATAAAATAATTAAAACTGAATAGGGTATTAAAAGTTATGTGATGGATAGAAGATTTGTGCTGACTAGAAATCCTATAAGTGACAATAAGAGATTAAGAATAATAAATAATATTATAAATTGATAATTATAATTATATATTGCAATGAATGTAATGTAATGTATACATTTGTTCTTAGCTATCATTCTAAAGCACGTCAGTCTACGATTACTTAATTTTGGGTCTGCTGCAGAGAGAAGTCATTGAAAAGGCTATGGAGAGAAACTTCGGGAAGAGCAATCACACACTAGGTAACAATCTTTTGTCAATTATCGCAATTCTACATGTATAATACGCATTTTTTTCTAAAAAAATAGTAAGAACATTTAGGGGTGCATATCACGCACAAATACAAAATCATCTTTAAAAAACTGCCGTTTCATAGGTCGATTTCAGTTGCGAAATAACTAATCAACTCAAACATACGACAATTTAACACTAACATTCAGCGATTGCGACCCCATAACGATGACAAATATAATCATATGTACCTAACAATAATTACAAATGTAAAATAAAATAAGAATTATCATAAAACTGAATTAGAATAATATTATTCTATGTTTAAAAGCATTTTCAATAATTGCAGGAAAAAATGCCGTAATGAAATTGGAGAGATAAAATTTATAGGGTTTGATTACCAAACAAGAGGTCCCTATTATGCGTGACTAGAAGCATTTTCCCACACTTTCAGCAAAATTTTAAGGGTGCGTATTATGGAGGAAGGCGGATTAAACATGGGGAATTACGGTAAGCAATACTAGAGAGAAACAGCAATCCTAAGAACAGAAAAAAATGTTTTCACAAATCCACAACGGCATAATATTAGGTTGGTGCAAAAATAATGACGTAATAATGTCATTTTTTTACGTATTTTAACGTCAAAAAACGACATTATTACGTCATTATTTTTGCACGAACCTAATAATTTATTGTGTGAATTTTAAAAAAATGTTATGAACTTTGTATGCAAAGTGATAAAGAGGTGAGAGAGAGAGAAAGAGAGACACAGAGAGAGAGGCTGAGAGAATGAGAGACAGAGAGTAGGAAAACGAATATTTCCAAGAATACGAACTCTGATATTTTCTCTTTCGTATGCAATTTGTCTGCTATGTCTGTCTAATATAGATATGAAATGAGTCAATATTTCTTTCAACAGAAAAACTTTGAAGGCAGCCTAGGCTTGTTTGAAGATTTATTATAGAAATCTATTCTGGAAGTGGATGCGTTCATATTGGCAGTACATTTTAAACGAAATTAATTTGTACAATAAATAACAAATGTTTATGTAATTATGAATAAAAGAGATATAAACATTAGATCAATAAATTAGAATAATTGTCCAAATAATATAAATGATTATAAAGTCCAACATTTAAATACAACGTAGGATGAATGACCCTTTATCTTTAAGGAGATTTAAAATAGAAAAAGATTCGACAAAGTTCACTTGTCTGAAAAATATTCCCTCTAAAGAACAAACGTTTTATTATTTATTCATATATATATATATATATATATATATATATATATATATATATATATATATATATATATATATGTGTGTGAAAATATATAGAAAATAGGAAAGAACTCGTTAGGTCAATAATCCAAAGTTCCTTTGTATTTTAGTTATTATTTTAAAAAAAATAGTGCTCGATACAAAAGTAGAGCAGAAATATAATTATTTATTTAAAAATATGATTCCAACACGCTACATAAGAGTTCTCATGTTTCAAAACAAGAGCCGAAAACTTCAATTGAAGTTTTCGGCTTCTTGCTCTTTGCTTATGTAGCGTGTTGGAATCATATTTTTAAATAAATAATTATATATATATATATATATATATATATATATATATATATATATATATATTGTGTATACTTAGGCAACAATTTTTCATTGATGCATGTTTCATTAAATAATATAGAGAAGTTGTCTATTTACAACAGATACTACCAAAAAATTAGGTTAATCATATACTACACTAAATCTAGTATATCCAACTTAATTATTCGCAATGATTCTTAACACCCCTCCCCATTAGTGATCTGCAAAAAACAACATAGTTTACAAATTCACGTGCCCTTTGGGAGATTGTATCTCCAATGGATTAAATAATTATTATGTTGGTCACACCACAAACTCGCTTTCACGATGCTTGTCTCTACATTTGAATGACAACTTTTTTAGGCATTTAATACAACATGCCTGGCCGCGTACACAATTTCGGAAAATCCTCGTTGAAAACACAACTATATATAAACATGAAAACAATAAACAAAAACTAAAAATTCTTGAAGCTGTATACATAAAACTTTTGAAAACTAACCTCAACAAAATAAACTACGAAATCTCCACAAATATTCTTAAATGCCTATAATTGAGAACTAAAGCCATTGGTTTATACCATTGGCTTCGCATACTTAATACATCTCATTTTCACTCTCGCGTGGTCATGTGTGACGTTACGAGCGGCGATGCGATTTTCGCTTTCGCGTCTTGTATACACGGGTTTGTCGTTGCTTTGAAATTTCATTATTGTTTCGTCCGTGTATTGTTTGATATATTGAAATGTAATTGTCATCTTTGATAATGGCTTATGTAAGCCGAAAGTAATTTCCGTTCGTCTTTCAATGATAATGTTATTAAGCTTATCAGACAATATGAAAGGAACTTACTTAAAATAAATAGACAAAACTTGCTTCTATTATTTCATGAAACATGCATCAATATATATATATATATTTATATATATATATATATATATATATATATATATATATATATATAAAGAAATATAGTCTTAAGGTGTGCTATATTTATGGAATAAAGTGCTCAATATCAGAGTTAGAGCGTGTGTAAATATAAAAGTGAACATAGAAGTCAACACTTAAAGGCGACAGTCTGTTTCATGCTATATGCAATCGTCAGGCCACATATGCTGTTATTTTTCTCGGCTATTTATATATATACGGGTTAGTGGTGCATTGTGGGTATTCTGTTATGGCGGTTATTTCACCGGAAGTCGTTTGTTTATCTATTTGGGTCAAATTATATTGCTTGTTTTTTTGTTTTTTTTTGTTTTTTTTTCTTATTTTATTTATTTATTAACGTAGTAAAGATTTGTTTATATAACTTATTTAACAGTTTTGTTTTGGTTTGGGAATTTAATTAAAGCTATTTGTTCAGTTTTGGGCTTCATTGTTGTAGTTCATTCTAAGTATTATTTTGGCGGGAACAGTTTTTAATTGATTATCTTCATTTGGGATTAGTTTGTTTATTTATTTACTTGGATGAATTTAGGTTAATTTATTTTACTTGTATATTTTCTCTTTTCGATTTTTAAGTAACATAGTATTTATTTATGTTTTATTTCTATTTTTTATTGTTATTTTGTTTATTAGTATATTTATTTGTTTTTATTTTATTTTCTTCGTTTTTAATTTTTTAGGTTACGAAGTAAAAATTTATTTTCATGTCTGCATTTTGAGATAAGCTCGGATCTTTTGTTTAATAATTTATTTTGGTCGGGGAAAGTAATGATAGCTATTTTTTCCTCCAAGCAAAGTTTGCAAGTTTTTGATTGGTTATTGTAGGCTGATGATTTTTTCCTTATCTTCCAAGATATTTTTGGTGTGAACAACATGTGTACAACAATCAACCCCAAAATTGAACAAATAGCTTTAATTCTAAAACCAAAACAAAACTGTTAAATAAGTGATGTAAACAAATTTTTACTACGTTAATAAATAAATAAATAAATAAAATAAGAAACAAAAAATAAAAACAAGCAATATGATTTGATCCAAATAAATAAACAAACGACTTCCGGTAAAATAAACGCCATAATAGAATACCCACAATGCACAACTAACCTGCGATATGTGGAGTGTGACTTCGCAAGAATGGAAAAACAGTCAACACTCAAACCAGCAACATATTCCCTGCTAGTTATAGCGTGTTCAGCTATAGATGACCCGGATGTATTCACTAGTTGGCTTTTGTTAGCGGCCGGATTAAAAATTCTGGGGGGTAAATGTTGTTTAATTCTATCATTTGAAGGTTCTTGAGTCCATTTATATCAAATCCAGCAGGCCGTCTCTCTGTAAGCAGAGAGATTGCTTGTTGGGTTTGAATGTGATTGGGCTCTAGTTCTTTCTATCATATATATATTTTTTTGCCCTCCCCCCTCATTGAATAGTTTTTTGTTTTTAAGTTTATGAATAAATAATCCCAGTGTATCAAACCTGAGGAGTACTAGGACGAAACCGGTTGTTTGTTTTAGTTCTTAGTTTTCATAATTATGCCCTTTCCATTCCGCTTATTCCTTGCTATAATATATATATATATATATATATATATATATATATATATATATATATATATATATATATATATATATTTATACACTCGTAATACACACACACACACACACACACACATATATATATATATATATTATGAAAGTTAAATAAAATTAAAATTCTACCTATTAACACTAGCAAATAATATCCTATTTGTAGCTGGACTGTCGTCCTCATCTTTGACTTTATTATCATAACCTTACGACTATTATCCAACCTTCATCTGGTGATGCCTATCCGTGTAACCTACAGGGAGTTTCTAACTGAACACTTTATTTAAAATACAGATGTATACTGTTCTTTAGTTATGTAAGGAACAACGTGGTTTAAGAGAAAATGGAAGCAAATAGGAACTTATATTGAACATCAGGAAGAATCAGTTGAGGAAAGAGGGCTTGGAAAATCTGATATTGAAGGAAAGAGGGACAGAAGAAAACACCGTGTAACATACTTGATGGACTTGAGTAAATGGAACAGTGTTTGGGAGAAATAGCAAAAAGACAAATTTTATTAAGTGTTACAAGGGACAGGAAGATATGGAGGGCCATGGTCGCCTACGTTCTGAAGGGTCATGGCACATAAAGGGTCAAGGGTCATGGCACATAAAGGGTCAAGGGTCATTTCACATGAAGAAGACGCACACTTAAAATGATGCGGGTAAAGTACCAAGGATGAAAGCTCATAAAAACAATTTTCATAAAAAATATTTCTGGAAAAGACACGGGGACGTCACGTCACGGCGATTCGAAATTGATAAACCGAGGTGCCATATGAGGACCTATAAATATGGAGCAGGAGCAGCTGACGAGATATGGGACCAATATTAAATGCATGGATGAATGGTAGATTTGTGGTGCAGAATTAATTTCAACTCGGAACTAATTTCAACCCGGAACTAATTTTGCAACAAAAACGAATGAAAGTGTAGAAAAGATGAATTCTGAATTATCTTATCGAGTAAGAATTGTTAATGCTAAATTAAAAAAATAACACCAACTCATTGACTTTTGTTTAGGAATTTACAGAAATTGATAACTTTGATTTTAAATCGAGTGAGAAATTAGTTCCGAGGTGAAATTAGTTCTGAGTTGAAATTAGTTCTGAGTTAAAATTAATTGCGAGTTGAAATTAGTTTTGTCATTCGTAGATTTATAAACGTGCAAGATGGATTCCGGCGAATGATGGATTCATGCAAGATGTGTTCTGCCGCAAGAGAGTGGACCAACTTTCCTAACATCGCACCTAGTAATTTAATTCACTATAACACAATTTCATGTCAGTGGAAAACGTAAGAACAATAAAACGCAAGGAGTGCTCTCCTAGAGTGTCGCGGTTTCATTTTCGATTCTTGCCCCAGCTAACAACTAATAGGAGGTCATCGTTCGAAATCAACTGCCAGTGTTTCTTTATCGAACCCAACAAAATTACTATTAAGAAGTAAGAGTAATCAGTGGTGACAGGAGCAATGGATGAGGACTTCGAACATTCTGGAAAACAAGATTCATTGAGGCATTAGTTATATTATTTAGAAAGGGAAGGAGTCAGTTGATGTGCACATTTATTCATGACAATGCCTGGTATCTCGTCTCCACCACTAGCCTTGGGGAGGGGGGTCTAATTTAGAGATAATGCTCAATACCTATGAAAGGGTTATGTGCAACTGGCTCACTTGAGCCTCAGTTCTAAGTGGGAAATCGGGTGTGGGTACAGCGAAAGAGTCGAGCGTTGAACTGAATGCGAATTTCCGAGCAAAGCATTCAGCCTTGTTGGGAGAAGAGGTCAGAAATTCAAACTGGTTGAACAAAAAAGTGTGTACTATTGTTAAATACGCTCTTGCAGAGACGCCAATAATCTTTGGAGCCGAATTTGCGAGATGAAATACGGTCTTTCATTCCAGCAGCAAATAGTGACTTTGCTTCATTGAGGACAAGCTTACACTCATTACGGGCAGAGACAAAGAGACGTCTATTGCAGTCAGACTTAGGTGGAAGAAGTGATTCCAATGGACAATTGTAGCTGAGCAAGGGAGAGGAGCGCGTTTGACCTTATATTTCCTTGAGAGGATGAAAGCCTTGATCCCATCTCTGCTGCCATTGTTTCTTTATCGAACCCAGGAAACTTACTATTTAGACGTAAGAGTAATGAGCCGTGTCATCTTGATCGATAGCCATTTGGGGGCTGGTGATACTGGGAAGGTCGTTGATGAAGACCGGAAACAACGTAGCCCCTTGCAATGCAACTTTGAAATCATTTCAATAATAGCTATTTTCTTGACAGCTCAATCCAGGAAACTTATGACGAAATGTCAAATAAATTTATATTCCTCTCTAATTCACTCTTAATGAAAATCAACGCAAAGCTTTTTCGTGTTTCAATAAAAATCAAAACCTATTAATCTCCAACTGTTTCCCATAAAAAGAAATTGAGGTATCTAAAATATAATGGAATCTGGCATGAATTTTCGGTATCCGTTTTCTTCTCAAGTATTAAAGCGTTTACGGGATACTTTTCAAGGCTGACTGTAAGGTATCAGATTCATATCAATGCATTTGTGCGGGTAATATATATATATATATATATATATATATATATATATATATATATATATATATATGTGTGTGTGTGTGTGTGTGTGTGTGGAATGGATAGATTTCATCACATGGGTGATAGGAGTAAATAAAATATGCAGGTGTACAATAAACTAAGAACAGGGGATTGATGTGGCGGTGAAAACAGCGAATATTCTTTGTTAGATTTTCACCAGTTCCAACTCTATCAAATGTGCACACATATTATTATTATTATTGTTTTTATTTTCTTTGATTTCTGGCGTTTACACATTTCTCTCCGGGTCCCACACAGGGACCTAAGTTTAGAAATGGCATCATGACAATTTCCACTGACAAAAAAAAGAAAAAGAAAAAAGTACATAGATAAAGCCCTTCGTAAAGTGTGGGCTGTACTTGACAGAACAATTTTTTGTATCTCTTTGAGGCATTGACTTCCAGGAATCCCTTCAATTAGACTACTGCAATCTTTTCCAACCAGTCCTAGGGCTGCAACTACAACAGGGATTGTTGATGTTCCCATATGCCACATTTTCGAGATTTCTATTTCAAGGTCCTTGTATTTTGACAGCTTTTTGAATATCTTCAAAGATACATTGCAGTCAGCAGGGCCTGCCATATCAATAAGGAATCACTTTATTATTATTATTATTATTGTTATTATTATTATTATTTTCGGGTTCAAAACAGAGACCTAAGGTCCGAAATGGCATATTTATTGTGTGAAAAAAAAATCCCCCAAAAACCCACCTAAGTCCACACCTATTTTACATAAATAAAACCATTCGGAAGGCGAGTGAGTACAACTTTTTGTCTGCCTTTAAGAGTCTATCGAAAACTTTTTCAAATCGTCTCCATCTACAAATTTATCTTTTGATGTCCTCATATGATTCATTTTTGAGAATTCGATTTCAAGGTTGTTATATTTTGATAGTTTTTGAGGATCTTCAAAGTTGCATTATCGTCTGCATCGACTTTCATGTCACTAAGTAGGCGCATTTTGATTTTGCCATTCTGATCACGATGTCTGGGCGATTAGCTTTGATTGTTGTCTGTGTGTATTGTAATGTCCCATTATTATTATTATTATTATTATTATTATTATTATTATTATTATTATTATTATTATTATTATTATTATTATTATTATTTTCTTCGCTATTTACATTATTCGGACTCTTGTCCTCATTTTTGTCGCCATATTTATTACAACCTTTAGGCCGTTGTACGCTCCGGTCTTCTTCAGGTGGAATGTCGAACTGAACCTTTTACTTTGCTCACTGGGGTAGACTATTCTAATTCCACATGCCATGTTTAATGGATATCAGTTATCAGTTATCTCCTGCTAATTCCCCTCTGCAAGTTCTCCATTGCCTTAACCGAGTATTGAACTCACACTGATTCCTGTCACTGGATCTAAGCAACGCCTTTATCCACTGTGCCATGTAACCTTGAGGTCCTTTTTTTTTCTTCTTCTTCTACTTCTTCTTCTTCTTCTTCTTCTTCTTCTTCTTCTTATTATTATTATTATTATTATTATTATTATTATTATTATTATTATTATTATATATCTATTGGTTTCTGGTATATAAGTATATCTAGTATATACATTTCTTTCCGGGTCCCAACCAGAGTCCTAAGGTCAGAAATGGCATCACATCATTTTCCTCTGAATAATATTTTTTAAACAAAATCACATATTTTTCATAGAAAAAGCCCTTTGTACGGTGTGGGCTTTACTTGTGAAAACATTTTTTTTTGTATTTCTTTAAGGCATGGGCGACCAGGAATATTTTCCAATCACTACGAGGTCTCCAACTACAACAAGAATTGTTGATATTCTCATTATTATTATTATTATTATTATTATTATTATTATTATTATTTTGATTTGGTTGGAAATCAAATTAAAATTGTTGTGTAAACGTCCTTAGATTCCGTTAATAAAAGACGAAAAAGAACATTATGTCATTGACTAAAACTGACGAAACAAAATTTTAAAAATGCGGATATTTCCACTGTTATCATTAAGAATAACCTGTAAATATGAAAACACTTGAAAAGGGGGAGAGGAAATACGAGGTATTTGAAATGGATATAGAGAACCAATAAAACGTGGTTTTCCAGAAACATTGAAGTTGATTTCTACCATTTAGCCCACCCTTTTCTCTGTTTCTCATGAAAGTGTAAACTTTCAACGATATCCCATGCTTTGAAGGTCTATTGAGCCTCGGTTTTACTCAAGAATTTAAGCAGACCCCATATACAAGGCCGGTGCCTACTAATCCCGAACCAACCGACTGGTGGTGGTGTTGGGGGGGGGGGCGAGCCTGATTGGAGGCCCCGGACATTGTATTGTGATGATCGTTATCCTAAGAACATTTGCTTTTTTTCTACTTACATTTATATACGTTACAAATTAAACTAAGCACAATTATTAAGGGATAAAAACAAAAGCTTTCGATGATTTTGATATCACGCTTGGGTCTTTTTTTTTCGTCCAAATCTGTGAATTTGTTTTGCTCATGCGAAGTATGAAAACAAACTATATAAAATTCATTATTTTTTATCCTTAATGTTGAATATGTTTTGAAAATTCAACTTTTTAACAACAAAAATATCAAGATGATGTTAAAAATTGCCGCAAAACATAGTTGATTTATTAAAGATGGAATGTCGCTAGTATTTATTTGTATACATTGTATTTATATTCAGGTATTACAGTTAAATTATTCACCTATGTTACATATTATCCATTATTGTACACAATTATGTCACAAAAAGATGTGTATTTTATATGAAAACTCCCTGAGAAATTGACATCTAGTAAAATGGGGTGCCCTGTATCATAGATTTGGGTGTGGTCCATATCATAGTTTCGTGGTGGATGCACAAGACCCTTGCTCTTCTCATATGTACAGTTAATTGATAAAGATGTTCAAAAATATTCGGCTAGTCCTATCGTTCATCTGTAATACTTTATCTTACAAGAATCAGATGAGAAAGAAAATACAGTATTGTTGTCATATTTGCACCGAAGCTACTCAATTCTTAGATTTCAGCTTTGATAGAATTTAAAAAAAATATTTAAACGGCTTTATGGAAGACGATTCGTTTTGCATTCCATATTTCCATTTCTATTAAGGAAATGCTGAAACCCGTCTCTATTCTATCGCTATTTCTATGGTAAATGTAAAATGAAATTCATTATTCAGTTCCTGTAGTTCAGACCATTACAGCTTAGTCTCTTCTACTGTTTGCAAATCATTATCATTTCTACCGTATTCCGTAAGATATTTTTTCCTAAGAACTACCATTTTGTACAAGAGACTCCCGTTTGATGCTTTCCTGGTCATTTTAATTTTAACTTCTTTAAGTGATGTGTCAATTGTCATATAACATGCTTATCATCGTAAACTTCATTTTCCAAACACGTTCTTTTATTCATCCTATAAATGATACATCATAAACATTTAAACAGTAACACTCTACATTGAATGACTTTCGAGCATTATCTTGGTTGAACGTTAGTATTAAATAAACTATAAATGATACATTAGAACAGTAATTTTCTAGAACATATTAGTATAACTAAAGAGACTGTTTATCTAAATGCAGCATGTGGTCTGAGAAATATTTCGAAAACTAAGTAATGTTGCTATAAATCAATGGAAACTTTTGCATCAATGAAATGTCGAAATGAACGCGTCTGATCTCCCGGCTTTCAAAGACCGACTTTGATTTGCTGCATATCAGGGTCGGTCATTAAATAAAATAATAATTTAGCTAATAGTTTTCTAATCAATTTTATGGCTCAGACAGCTTATTCCATCTGTAAAGGTTTCTATGGAATTTACTCTGCGACGAATGACCCATGTTCCATGTCCAGAAGAACAAACAAATGACCGGACCTTCCACTATCACACACACACACACACACACACACACACACACACACACACACACATATATATATATATATATATATATATATATATATATATATATATATATATATATCGTTTTAAGGTATGTTATATTTATGGGTTAAAGCACTCAATATCAGGGATAGAGCATATAGAAATATAATATATATATATATATATATATATATATATATATATATATAAAATAAAAAGGCTTAAGCCCTAATATTCCATTGTTATAATTTATTACATGAGAATCGTAATTACGATGCAACGTAATAAATTATAACCATGGAATATTAGCCTTCTTATTATATTCTTGCTCTGTCTTGGACATTGAGTTCTACCTGGATTCTATCCTCTTGGAAATTTATATATATATATTTATATATGTATGTGTATGTATGTATGTATATATATATATTTATATATTTTTTATATATATATATATATATATATATATATATATATATATATATATATATATATATATATATATATATATGTGTGTGTGTGTGTGTGTCTAATATTATCTATCTATCTATATATATATATGTGTGTGGGTGTTTGTGATATTTACTATATTACTATTTTTACTATACCACCATTATTCTTTTTAGTATTACAATTATCAAGATTACTTTATTATTATTATTATTATTATTATTATTATTATTATTATTATTATTATTATTATTATTATTATTATCTTTGATTTCTGACGTTTGCAAATTTCTTTTCGGGTTCTGCCCAGGGACCTTAGGTTAGAAATGGCATCATGACATTTTCTGCTGACAAAAAAATATTATTATTATTATTATTTTATTATTATTATTATTATTATTATTATATCTCTGCAAGACTTTTTGTTAATTTTATCACTATTTTATAAGCAAAAAAGTATTACCGACCTCACTTGATTTTTAAACTTATATTTAAAAAAGCGACCGTAAATAACAATTTTAAACGAACATTAGAAATTCCAATTTTTATTTTCGATTTTAAGTATAACTTTGAGCCTAAATCTAAATTCAGATTTAGATTATAGTGCAATTAAATACTTAACATCAGTAATAAGAACAGAAACGAATCAATCAATCTCTCTCTCTCTCTCTCTCTCTCTCTCTATATATATATATATATATATATATATATATATATATATATATTATATATATATATATTTCCAAGTATAGGATTGGTGTATACGGAATAAATTCCAATAACCAAAAATACTATTCTTAAAAGAGTGCTCAATACAAATTAGAGCAAATATAATTAATTCGAGAATTATAACATAAAAATGTAATAAAATCACTACAGAAGTAGCCATTTTGTTTCAACACTTCAGGCGTTTTATCAAGTGATAGTTTTGAATGTAGAATAAAGAGTTTTAAAAGGTTGAAATCAACTACTCGGTTTTGGAATATTTGAATTTTCATATACTTGTATTTTGACTGGTCATTGTAGATTATGTAACAGCGTTTCCCCTTCGAGTGCTGTTTGGTTGATTTGAACCTTTTAAAACATCGAAAACTGTAAGATACAGTGGCCCTCACATTTAAATTTAAAGTTATCATCCGACATTTATATATTTAATATTTTTTTAGCGATAATGATTTTAATTATAGCCCATTGTATTATATTATTTCTTCTATAATCTACTGCTAGTAGAGTTTTCTTCATACCAAATTTCTGTAAACACAGGCACTAATCTTTCCTATTATTTTAATCCTTATATTTACTTCATATAATTTAATCGTTATATTTATTGCATATATAGTTTAGTAGATATCAAAGTTTTTTTTAAACAGTCTGTTTACTTTTACTGTCCAGTGCATGCGAGTTTTAATAAAAAATATGCCTTCCTGTAGAGTTCGAATTTGAATTTAAATTCCAAGGTAGACAACCGTCACGCCTGGTGTACAATACTCTCCTCAGCGTCGATAAACTTTAACGCCAAGCAGGATTCAATTGCCTTACTTGAGATATACTCATCTCTTTTTGGGATCACTTATATCTGATGAATTTAGCTGTAACGTAAGCAATGTAATTTAAGAGCAATTAAAGGATTTATTTATAACCAGGCATTATTTCATATTCATATTTCCTATTCCAGAATAAGTGCGAACGACCTCAAGTACCCCAACGTTGGAACAAGTGGCTACCCATTACAACTAATCTGAACAGTTGAACCAGCGGATGAGGACAGTTGCACATGACGGTCATGATACAGAAGTCACCACTCGAAATTATAAGCGGCACTCCGCTGCAGTTTCCTAACAGGATTTTCATGTCTGCAGAGAAAGATCATAAAATGAAATTAAGTGTGTGGGTCATTTTCTGACGGGTTGAGGTCCACCTTAAAGAAATTCCCGTCACTAGCACTTTTTACTACTCTGATTTTGTTTCACTTCCAACTAACCCTGGCAAAGTCAAACGACAATAGTGAATGAATGATACGAGAAATTTTGGTGAAACTGGAAGCTTCCCGTTCTGAACCTGCATATTGACGGCGAAATTAGGCATAGAGGACGCGATCAGCGATTGCATTCTTAGATACATGATAAAGTTGACGGCGACGAAAATTGATTTCATATTGACTTGAGTGAGTGAGTAGTTTGGCATCTACTACTCTGGGCATTCAAGTCTTTAATAAAGAAAATTTATCTTTCGACAGGGTTCGGACATTCACTCGCCTTATATAGCCCGCCTTCAAGCCAGATCTTCTTTAGATCACTCGTGTACGAAAGACGTTACAACATAGAAAATTAATCATCTGACACAATCTTTTTTCTGCTACAGATGAACCTTGTTCTATCGTACATGACCTTAATGAATTTAAGCGCAGTACTAGGTTGGCGGCTAGGTCTCATCATTTTATATTTGAAATGGCTTGATGTAACCGTAATTTCTATACTAACAGTTTCTCTTATCACACTTATCACATGTGGAAATTACATTCAGCTTACTGCTTTCCGTTATCTACTGTCTTCTTGAGTCCTCTTCTTTTACTGTTCTCGCTCCTCTCTTTTCTTTTACTTTCACACACAGGAAGCATCCTTAGTCGCTTTATTGCCTTCCTTGCGGTGAAATGATTACAAAGAAATACACATTCCTCGTTGGGATCTTTCATAGTACATACTTGCTAACTTTATTTTCATATCCCAAAAGCAAAGACAACAATTTCTAAGAAATTAAGCGGTGAAAGAGAGAAACAGGAAGAGAGAGAGAAATAAAGTAGTGAGCGAAAGATAGAAACAGGTAGAGACAGAGATTAAGTAAGTGTGAGAGAGAAACAGAGAGAAACAGAGAGAGAGAGAAAAAAAAGAAAGGAGTGAGCGAAAAGAGAGAGAGAAAGAGAAAAACAGAAAGAGTCACTGAGAGAAACAGAGAAAAAGAGAGAGAGAAAGAGTGAGCGAAAGGAGACAGACAAAAAAGAAACAAAGGGAGTGAGTGAGAGAGAGAAACACAGAGTGAGAAAGAGTGAGCGAAAAGAGAGTAAAACAGAGTAACAGAGAGAGAAAGAGAGAAAGAGAGAGAGAAGGAGATAAGAGATAGAAAATCAGAGAAAAAGAGAGCGTGAGTGAGAGAAACAGAGAAACAAAGAGAGAGAGAGAGTGAGCTAAAAGAGAAAGAGAAAAACCGAGAAACAGCGAGAGAGAGAAACAAAGAAAAACAGAGAGAAAGAGTGAGCGAGTGAAAAGAGAGAGAGAAAAACAGAGAAACAGAAAGAGAGAGAAAGAGAGAGTGAGAGTGAGCGAGAGAGACTTGAACGCAAATGCCAGTTTCTTGCCTCCAGCCATTCTCAGACTACACACACAGCATATCCTGAAAATATATCCTATGAATTTTTTTTTATATTTATATTGCAAAGATTTTGAAAAAATCGTGTTGACTACTGAATTATTGTTTCAATTTGAGGTTTTCATCGTCATAATTATTTTCATGTGCTTTTGATCAATTTGGGAGGGTAGTTTTTAGCAATTTCCTTTTTCTTAAATAATTTTATCCCAGCCAAGGCAACACAACCACTAAGCCGAGGTTGTTACTGAGTATAAACGAATATTAGAAAAAAGCAACATTATTAAGGTGCAAGAACAATAAAAGAGATTAACATGACGATTGACATTACAGTTAAATTTTTGAAGATGCAGCTCAAATGAAAAATAAAATGGCGGAAGTGTCTTTAACAACCGAAAAGATGATCGCTCAAAATCCTGATAAATAATATGAAAGGACAATAAAAAAAAAAAAATAATTATCAATGTTACTTTATTTTAGGCATACATATAACATATTTTAATATATTTATACGTTATTTTTATAGATACAAATATATAAGTAACATATAGTAAACAGTATTAACAACATTTACCGGCATGAATGTCTAAGAAATTTCATACACAATATATGTCCTCCGACAGGAATCAAAGCTGTATCATACACGGAACCGTCATAGAGTCTACGTGCTACACCATTTAGCTACAGAGGAAGCGTCTAGTTAGCAAGGTTGTATTACAGCTTTTAAACTTCAAATTTTTCCATAATTTCTATGAAAATTTCTCGGACATTCAGGGCGGTAAATGCTGTTTAATACTGCTTATTATAAACAGAGCATTTACTTAACTATTTGTATCTATAAAAATAACGTATAATATATTATGATTATTAATATCATTTGAAGTTTTATACGTAATTTTTTCTTAGGATTCCTTTCACTCTTGCCGGGTTTTTCTGTATTAGTATTTATTTGTTTTTGTACAAGGAACCTGAAGAACATTTCTCTTATTTTATCTTTCTGTTTTTGCTTACATAAAGTTATATTTATCAACCTTGGATATTCTCCTCTCGTTCATTTTCACCACTTGATAGTTTGGGTGTTATTACTGTTAAAATGTGAAATATATATATATATATATATATATATATATATATATTGATGGAATATATATATATATATATATATATATATATATATATATATATATATATATATATATCTGTGTGTGTGTGTGTGTAGGATCTTGAAGGGCGCTAGAAGCGTACACGTCAGGCGTTATAACCCTGCAGATATAAGAACTCTAAATTT
>OZ010592.1:10913178-10975678 GCA_963932145.1 Acanthosepion lycidas | reverse complement strand
CTCTCTAATTGCTGACAGTATATTTGAGCATTAATTCTTGCATTAGGTGATAAGAATTCAAAGTGGATTATTCCTTGGCGATCCAACCAGATTGAAAGAAGAACCTTTTGCCCATGAAGTTCCCAAGCCAATGTCAACGACGCTTAACATCTATCCAAAAAAGGTGAAACAAGTTGGCGAGAATGGAGATAAGAGCAGGTGTCAACACGGATTTGAGGTCGTTTGAGGAACCCATTTTCCAAGTTTAGGAACTTTTCTAAGTTGTTGAAGATGACGATGAACAGTTGTATAGTTTGAACTGAGGACCACTGCCAATTTCTTAACTGATAAAGCAGGATTTTCTTCAAGGGCTGCTTCAAGAAGCTTTTCATCAAACTCAACTGGATGTCCGGTTCGATCTTCATCTTCAAGGGTGAAATCTCCAACTCTGAATTTTGCAAACCATCTTCTGCAAGTTCTTTCATTCACACATTCCTCTCCATAAACTGAGTGAATGTTTCTAGTCGCTTCTGCTGCTGAGTTTCCATTATGTGCCTCAAATGATTCTTGGGTACTTCCATGTTATCAGAGTTTTAATCAAACAAAATTTAATTTTAATGTTCTCTGAAATAAAATTTGATCAGTTTAAATGCATCTAAACATAAAAAAAAATGTTCAGCTCCATTAGACATTATAAAATACTCTTTAAATTTCGTTCATTTTAACAAAAAGTTAAAATTCGGACAGAACTTAGGCGATGACCTGATATATATATATATATATATATATATATATATATATATATATATATATATATATATGTATATATATATTATAGGATATGACATTCAAACATGTAAAATGCGAGAAAATGCGTTCCTGTTCCGATGTCTATCAACACATCTCATCAGGCATTGATATTGTTGGCACATATTGAAATATGAATGCATTTGTGTAGCGTTTTTCTACATGTTTGAATGTAATATCCTATAATAACATATATATATATATATATATATATATATATATATATATATATATATATATATATATATATGTAATAAAGAATATTGCTCTACTATTGGATTCGATTGACCATTCTTTCAAATTGATCTTACAAATTTTGAAATTTATATTCGATTCGTTCTCATTATACATATATATATATATATATATATATATATGTATATATATATATATATATATATATATATATATATATATATATGCATGTGGTAGCACTTCGGTCTGGTGTAGTGTTTAGCAAGCTTGTCTATGTGTTTGAAAGTAATAAAACTACTTCGTGGTTGAATATGGAATTTAGCAAAGCCGAATTCTTTCTCCTGAGAAGCTAATTTTTCCTCGTCTGAGGCGTAGAACAAATAACTACATTTATTACTACCATTTTTCTATTGTGACTTTGTGTTTGGTCACGTGGTAGACATTACTTGACAACTAGGGCGTAACAACTATTTCTGTCCAACCTGAAGATGCTTGGAATGTAGCGAATCCGACCTGCTTAAGCCGCCCAAGCTTCACTAAACGACACACAGCTTTTCTTTTTGCCTTCGGGAATATTTGCATAGTAACGAAAGAGCAACTTCACTCCACCCGCCTTATTTGCATGCTATCTTTTATGCTGCAGTTAAGGATATGTTTTAATCCTGCCAAAATTCGTACTATCAGAATCTCATATAACTAGGAAAAGCTCATTAGTCTGGCAGCTATCGATTTACATATTCTACATAACTTAATAATTTTAGTCTGGTTCAAGGCCACGAGCGAACATGAGGATATCTTGTAAACTTTTTCCGATTTTATAGATTGGTATCAATGTCTCCCCTATTTAAAAGTTGAAATTGCTAGATGTAAGTATACGTTTTATGCTGATAGGAACTATAAATGCCATGTGAGTCGTCGTGTGAGAAGAGACATAGCTGGGCACACAACTTGGTAAATTTTCATTTTAACACCCGAGCGCTAATATCTCTTCAAATTTTTCCCAAATAGTCTTATTTCCGTGCAAATGTATATGTTGAACTCAAATCAACAATTGGATATTTAAGAAACCTACCTTTTTGGATGTTAACGACCCGAAAAAAATCGGAGTTTTTCCTGGTCTTTCGTCAGCCAAAACGGGCTTATTAATAAGTAAATCAGTGCTGAATTTTGTTAGTGGACGTATACAATTTGGGCCTATTTACTTCCTTCACAGTAATTTCTTGTAGTTAACTTTCAAATTACTGTTAGGTGTTTTTTTTTTTTGGTTATTCTTTTATTTTTTTTATTTTACTTTTTTTCTAAGAAGAAAGTTATTAGGTTGGTGTAAAAATAATGACGTAATAATGTCGTTTTTTGATGTTAAAAATATGTCAAAAAACGACATTTGTACGTCATTATTTTTGCACCAACCTAATAAATTTCAAATTAGGGTTAGGTGTTTTTTTTACTTTTTTTATTCTTTTATTTGTCGATGTTTACATATATTTGAAAGTTAACTTTCTTCTTAAATTAAGTACAAAAAATCGCTTTACAGAAGCGCGTCCTAATTTCTGAAAGAAAATAGTTCAGCAGTGAATGATGCTCGGGTGTTAAAATGAAAATTTACCCACAACTTTATATCCGACTGTGTCACCGTGAAAAGAGAGTGTGATATTGAAAGACCCGAAACCCCAAATTACAATGGACTAACAGTATCACTAACGATGTCTATGTATTTAACGAATGACTTCTCTCTCACTTCCTGCTTGCTTTCCAGTCAAGATGGATCTTCAATAATTTTAATGCAATGTCAATTATTATCTACTTTCTACTAAACTGCTCTTCTTTTATTGTCCTCTCTTCTTAGTAATATTTATTTTTTCTCATATTGTCTCACAGTCAGTAACCCCTTGCAACATAGTAGCTTTATTGGTTTGCTTGGGGCTAAATGGTTAAAAAAAATAATGACGAAGATTATGTGGAACTAGAATATATTTCAGAAAGTGTCTAAATCAGAATGATACGATTAAAGCCTTTAATCCTTAAACGGGCAATATAATGAATTCCTATTCGTTGAAGATGAGGACATATCAATAGATGACTTAAACTTTTTTCCAGTTATCTAAATTATTTATATTATTCTGGCTATTATGCCATATTCACAACTGTTCGGCCGCTGTACGTTCCGGCCTTCCTCAGTTGATTTGAATTTTCGAACCGAACACTTAATTTCGTGCACCTGGGGTAGATCCTTCTAGTTCGACGTGGCATGCCTCTTCCGGATGTCTCACGTATTTTCCTTTAACTAAACTATACAAGTTTTGGTTCAACACTGCTGCGGCTTCAGAACACATGGCCCAGTGGATAAAGACGTTGGTCAGATCCAGTAACTAGACAGAAAGAGTTGTGAGTTTAATACCAGGCGACAGCAGTGGTGAACCAAAACCTAGAGAGTTCGGTTAAAGGGAAATAACTGAGACACCCGGAAGAGGCATGGCACGTGGAACTAGAAAAAAATCTACCCCGATGGAAGAAATAACGGGTTCGGTTCAAAATTCCAGTCACCTGAAGAAGGCCGGAGCGTACAACGGCCGACACGTGAATATGGCAATGAAGATGAGGATAACAGTCCGAATGATGTAAATAATCATAAAACCTAACCTTTTCATATACAGACATTTTTTTCAGTCATATGGCCATCATTCATTCATGATTTAAAATCTAAATGAAAAACTGGCCTCTCTCTGATTCATGAGCGCAAAAAAGCTGTCAAAACAAAAACAGTGCTGAAGGGATATTCTGGAAGAAGAAAAGATGAAAAAGAATGAGAAATTGAATCCATGAATGTACAACTCCATTTTTCATGGCGTGCTTCCAGATCTATCATCCTATAAACGATATTTTATATTTTTAAGCAACTAACACCTGCTTTATCACCATTCCCTCGTTATTTTTGTAATGTAACTGAATTAAAATAACAAATTTTTATTTTGTATATAATTAAAAAAAAAGTTGCCTTTCGAAAATGGTATTCTCGTTTTTACTTATTCGGTGTGTGTATGTTCGTACTTAGCTGAAAATGAGTATACATTTACCTTCTATATGGCGTGCCCCATCAGGACGTTGGCGATCATGGCTCTCCAGAATTTTTTAAAGATTTTGTCATTTTGTTATCTCTCCTAAGTCGTGTTCTCACATCCATTTACTCAAGCTCGTCAAGTTGGTCACACACACACACACACACACACACACACACACACACACACACACACACATATATATATATATATATATATATAGTATACTGGGATGGCAGATCATTTTTTTAAACATATATTGTTGATTAAAACAGTCAATGAATGTCTATTACGTTTTATCATGAGCCGTACTTTAATTTCGGAAGCATTTCGTTGCAGCTTTTGTTGTTGGTGCTATATATATATATATATATATATATATATATATATATATATATATATATATATAAAACTGACTATGTGTGTGTGTATGTGTGTGTGTGTATTCGCGAACTACTCGAGAACTATAAGGCATATTTTCCACCAAATTTGGGACATAGATTGTACTCGATATTGGGTGTGTCTAGGGAAAAATAGTCATTTTTCAAGAATCAATAACCGATAATCGATAAATATAATATTTAAATGGGAATTTCCATTAGTTTGGTTGTTTTTAAACTTTCAGACTTGAAGTCTAAGCCCTAAGCCCGATTTTAATGTAACTTGATAAGTGTATGCAACTTACTGTCACGCTTATTATACGCTATACTGATTTTCGTTTCTCTCGAAACTGGGATCCCCAAAATTCATATTCCTTCGATTTTGATGACATTTTACATGTTTGTTACGATCTTACAATGAAATAGAAATCGGCTGTCAGATTTTTAAAAAAATGCATGAGGGGGCCCCCAGGATGACCCTATAAACCCCTTCATGCCTCAATTGCTTTTCAAGTGTATTTTGTAGCAGTATTCTCCAATTTCAACGAAAATTTGATGACATATTGAGATTATATCAACTGAAGTAGTTACTTGGAATTAACTGAAAATCAACACTGGGACCTTTACGAGTTAGGGGACCAGCAGGGAACCCCGAAATTTTCAATTAAGTCAATTTTCAATAAAATTAAACTTTTCAATAAGTCAATTGGCCATAAAGTCGATTAAATAGAAAACTTAAAAAATATGTGCTTTAATATTTTAATTACTATGAGTCTTAAACCTGTCCTTTGGCTTCAAATTTGGGACCCCTAAGGTGAACCAAAGGGACCCCCAAATTTTCAAATTGCTTTGATTTCGACGGAATTTTACAATATTAAAATGAATCAAAAACGATTTTCAGATTTTGAAAACTACATAAGCCCCCGCCCAAGATTACTCAGGAACACCTTGCTGCCTCATTAGTCTTTCAATTCTAGTGGTTAGCAGTGTTCCGATGAAAATTTGCACATAATTTGTGTTTAGATCAATCAACTCAAAATCAAAACTGACACCCCATGTGTCATAAATACATTATGAAAAATATCAGTTTTTTCCCATGGATTTCCGGTTTTGGTACTGAAATAGTTTAGTTTATATTAAGTTGACGGCAAAAATTATATCCTTCCTTAAGAAAAAAAGAATAAGTGCAAACTAAAGTGTGCACCGATGAAAGAAGTGCACGTAGGTATAAGATGCGTGTGCGAGATCGATCGAGTTGTGCAGTGTGTACAATTGATTTTGCTCCATGTGCAATGATCGATCGAGTTATGTAGTGCGTACTATCGATTTTGCTTCGCGTGTAGTGTGCATTAGTGCTATGTGATGAAATAAATGCAAAAAATCTCATTTGCATCAAAGTTGTCATCCAGTAAAAAGGTAGGCTGCCTTCATGCATATATAATTTGAATTTTTGATAGTTAAATTTAAATTTGTGAAAATCATATTATTAACAAAATTTAAGCGTAAATGCCAATATTTAATTATGTATTTATCATCTTCTAATCAGCGTTTAAATAATGCTTACTAACTCATATATATAGAAAATTGAGCCCCAAAATTTTGAAAGTTTTATTCTGAAAAATGCACTCATAATAATGCAAAGACACGCTTTCGATTCATTTATAATTATGATAATCTTATCGTGTACGTTTTAATGTTCATAGGTTTCTATTTGCACGTTAATTTTTATTTTTATCACTAGAACGTTTTTTTCGGTAGTCTATTTTTAGATAAGTCATAACTTTACGAGCTTGCTTATAATTGTTTACCACATTCCTGTGGTCTCCCTTATAAACTTGCATTTAATTTATTATGGCTATATTTCCATTAATGCGTATAATATTCTTTTAATTGATTACTTCATTATTAGTCAAAAAGCTTAGCCAAACTCCTCCAACTGCAGCTTGACAGTAATGCCAAGAAAGCGAAATCCTTCACTTGGACGTGCTACTACGACAGCCAAACGCATGAAAGCACGGAGAAGAAACGCTTCGCAACAAAAAACTCAAATTAGACTGACACAAAATACTATTCGTTCAGCTAATGGAAGGTCAGCAGAAACTAATCAGCGACGGTTAACTAGACGAGGAAGGAACGCTGCCAGAACTACTACTACTCGAGCTGTCGAAACTGAGAGGGAAAGAACAATTCTATACAGTCTTTGTGAACGTTCGTTTTCAGCCTTGGCACGGCTGCTAGGAGAAGTCTTTGTTGAATTACTTCTCCTTCCAATGCATATTGTTCATTCGATGTAGTTTGAGCAAAAGCTGTCAACAAAGCATGTCTCCTCAACAATGATCTCCACTTACTTAAAAACAATTATGCGACAAAGTTTAAACGTATATATACTAGTTCTAACCGATTTAAAAATGTAAAGTTGTCATTGCCTCAACCATAGAACAAACGTTTTTCTCAAAAAGATATAATATATAATTAGACCACCACGCTACTGCGGTTTCAGAGCTCGGAATATCAGGCTAAGCGAGCTAATTATGTGATAAATTTTCATATATATATATATATATATATATATATATATATATATATATATATATATAATGAAATAAACTTAGTCCGACCAGAAGTTTAATATATTTTCTGTTCATAAGTTATTTTTTTAGATACAAATATTGAAATAAATGCGCTGTTTATAATAAGCAGTATTAACTACGTTTACCGCGCTCAATGTGCGAGAAATTTCATAGAAAATATGTGTCTCCGACAGGTGTCGAACCTATATCCTATACGCAACCGTAATATAGCCTGACGTGCTATACCATTAAGATACAGAGGAATCGTCTGATTAAAAATTTGGATAACCAAACGCTTCCTCTGAGGTTGGTTTAGGAACCTTGTGGTATACTGTGTATTCGGCTTTTCCAAAAAGTGTAGTCTTCACTACTATACCCAATATGTGTGCGCTGTCTGGCCGTAGCTTGTAAGAACTGAGGTCCTTCATCTTCACACACACACACACACACACACACACACACACACACACACACACACATATATATATCTATATATATATATATAAATGACAATAGGAAAACTGTAGTTATTGCTGACGCGTTTCGTCCAATGTGGACTTTCTCAAAGCAAAAAACGAAATGAATTTAATTAAAGAAAGTAACTAATAATAACAAAAAACAGAATGCTCCTAGCAACTAGAGGAATGTAGAGAACGCTATTTTCATATTGTTAACTGAAAATTGTCATTATAGCTGTGTTGACGGATTCAACTGTTTTCTTTTGATTTTACGATATTTTTGTGTACGTTTGTTTGGTAGAGCTGTAATTTTGTTAAGAAAGGTGAAATAGTGAAAAAGCCTGCGCGTAGATTCATATTTGGGTAATATTCTATGGAGACACTCTCATAAAAGCATTTTTTAAAATTTCTACTTGTTTCTCCAATATATTGGGAGGAACAGTTTGGCAATTTATTTTACAAAAGTGACCCCACAAAAAACAACTTAACTAATGCACTAGTCATAAATAGAAATAAATTCAACCATAATTTTGATTTTAAAAATGCTACACTCATAAAAAAAAAATAACTCACTCAGAAGGAAAATTCACACACACACACACACACGCACACTATATATATATATATATATATATATATATATATGTATATATGTATATATAAACAAGTACATGTCTACTAGTGCAGAATATACAAGAAAAGAGCGGTAACTCATCGGTAATATTAATTTGTTGACTGCACGTTTTATTGAAGACATTAGAGAGGCAGCGGTACTTTCTACGCTTGATATCCTATGAGACATTCGGCTGATTTCTCCCTGAAATAATGGCGTTTCCAAAACATCTTTAAATCATTTTAAATCTTTATCAATGTAACTTCAAAAGAAATGACCATTCCGGCGTAAATTACAACGATAGGCGTCGACGCTTGCCCTGGTTCTTGCTGATGTGAATAAATAGGTTAATTGCCTGCAATTTGCTTGTTGAATATTATTGGGATGGTAGTGCCCATAATCAGCCACGCACTGGAAAAGGGTTTTGAGCTGTCTTGCGTAGAGAATAGATGAGATCAGAGTGATCCGATGAAGAGATGTCATAATTCTCCTTTGAGAAGCATTGACACGGGTTAAAAGTAGGAATCTCAGGCCATGGTCAGGACTCTGAGAATGAAAAAGTATTGTAGGTGTCTTTAATAATAAGCGTAATAATTTTAATTTGGGGCGAATTTCTGTATTATTATTTTCAACTTGTTTTAAGTATCATCTTAGTTATTTTAAATCAAAAGTTGTTTGAATTTCAGAGTTGAAGCATTTGTCATTATTATTAATTTTTGACTCGTTTTTCTTTTCATCTTATTTTGGTCTTCATCAATTAAATTGAAATTCTTTTTCACATCCACGCTCTCGGAAATGGTGAAGTGAAACTATCATGATCAAAGTCAATTCAGCTGCCGGCGGATTCAAGCGAGGAGAGAAATAATATAATGACTACTTGTAAGATGAAGCCTGTAGATTATATATGAAGTGAAAGGAAGGAAGACTCAGTAGCGTGAAGGTCAAAAGAAGATTTGCAAAATTTTTTGAGTATAATAACCACGATTACAATAGAATTGGGATTGGCGATCTTAGTTCGATTCCATCGCTTTCGTGCTAATGCTCTTGAGAATGTCATGTAGACGTTTTAATCCATCAAGCTATGGGTTAAATATTAGAATAGCCTATGAGTAGCCAATCTACGAGAAGGACATCTCTGAATTTAAATTTGTAGAGAAAGCAATAATAAATCACTACACTATCTTCCTCAGTAAAAAAAAAATCACAATTCACATACAATTGAGAGAAGAAAAGTGTTTGATTGTTTGTTTAATGGCATATCAACAACTTATGGGTCATTTAATACCGAAATTTAATTTTCTTGGGAATATTATTAATTTCGTTTACAAAAATGTATTGCTGGTAAATTTTCTTTCAAATATACATTGCTCGTCATATTTTTTAATAATGTATTTTCGTATTTTACAGTCGGAGAGAACGTTTGAAGTGATAAAAACAAATACATTAATCGTGTAGAAAGATATATATATATATAAATATATATATATATATATATATATATATATTTACGGATATCACGTCTAGTTCATATTTTAGTATTGTTCAGAAACTGGTCGCCAGTTTTCATTGAGTCCAGACGGGGATTGAACTCACGACTTCTGTCACCAAAATCACGAATCAACGAAGCTATTGTGACGCATTCGAGCGCGAACAGTCTACTGCCGTAGATTAAATAAAGATTCAGTTCACAATTCCCTGTATGTTACCTAGCCCGTTCGAAGAAAAAAAAATTGAGAATTTAAGGAAAAGTGTCTGAATCCTCAAATAAATTGGAAAATTCTAGATTTCGCGAACAGCCACAGTAGTTTTAGGGATAGTTGCAAGCTATATTTAGAAGAAAAATCAGGATAATAAAATTTTCAAGTAGAGAACTAATCAGGAGATGTAGACAGGGAAAAGTCCCAAATTACATAAGAATACATGTGCATATATGTAGGGGTGTATATGTACGCATAGTGACATATATGTATGAACATGTAAATGTACATATATGTATGTATGAAGATATGTACGCATATAAATGTGCAGCATGATTTATTCTACTGGGTGATCTGGTATTACCCACAATCTATAAATTTATAACTCAACTAATTTACATTAATCTTAACGTGTTTAAGTTTAAATTCCCCCATCACTTACTAATAATATTGGACACCTGCAGTACAAAAACTATTTACTGTGAATCCCAGAAAAACACATTCATGGCATGTATAAGAAATGCCACTTAGTTACAACTGATATTGTAGAAAGTGATATTAAACTAAAAACAACAAAAGGTTCAGGCCATAAATAAACTTCAACCTCAGACCGCTTCACCCAGAATAAGACAACTTACTCCCCCACCAGTCGCTAACACAAAATCATTCTCATTAACAAGGCGTCTACCAGAGGAGGACTGAGACTGAAAATAAATTTAAAGCAACGCCCCAAGAAAGATACTTAAGGGGTGATGATAGCCGTGCACAGAACGGATTGAAATAAACTATCTCTATATTGAGGTAATTTTTGTTTTTCTCTAATATAAATAAAAGTTGACAATTACGTTTAGCATGAAACAGACTGTCACTCTCTGTGTTGACTTCAGTATTAACTTTTATTGGGGTTGTTGGTATGTGGAGGTTGCGTGTGTGTGCGTGTGTATTCAAATTCTAAAATTACCAGTATCTCTCTGTCATGCACATGTGTAGTCCTATCAACATAACAAATTTTGTCAGATGAAATCCTGAAGGACGAGACTAATAACCAGTATTTTTTTCCCAGTTTTCATAGAATTTCCTTAATATATATATATATATATATATATATATATATATATATATATATATATATATATATAAATATACATATATATGTATATAGAGAGATTCTCCTTTCGTATTAGGTGTATGAGTGTCAAGCCAATCAGTATCTAGGAACCGACATCCCAGACACATATGATTTGATTAAAGTGGTAATGGCTTTCTGCAGAATGAACCACATTTTTTTGAATCCCCGAATACATAAATCGTGCGCAGTACGTGCTACAATTGCTCAAACGGCACTCGGATGGTTTTGAATATATAATTGTCCTCCTAGACCAGTTGCTATCTAGGGCTATAGAACCCAGTCTGTCCTGCAATTTACCCATAGCAGTAGGGGAAAAATAGGATTAATACCTTTCCTATTTCACCGTGCGTCGAGATGTATATATATATATATATATATATATATATATATATATATATATATATATATATATATATAGTTTAGATTCAAGAAACTAATATATATATATATATATATATATATATATATATATATATATATATATATATATATAATTTTCGCACATCGAAAAATCAAACAGCGATCGGGTTTTTGTTAACAATACGATTTTCACTGAAAAATACTACATCTACAAAAACATCTGTTGGTGAGTAAATCCAATTTCTCCGTTTATTCCTTAATATTTATATGAGACAAATATATATACATTTTTCTATACCAGAAAAATGTTATAGGTACGTGTGTGTTATTGTTTATGTACATTTATATCAAATCAATTTTCAAAGAAAGGTAAGCACTTTACATGAATTTCTGTATGTGCTTAATGATCTGCCAACCACTGATCAGTTAAAGTTAATGGGATAGATAGATAGATAGATAGATAGAGAGAGAGAGAGAGAGAGAGAGAGAGACATAGAGAGAGACAGAGAGAGAGAGAGAGAAATAGAAACAGAGACAGGGAAAGAGTTAAAAAAATGACTCGAAGTCTGTTTATGTCGGCTGTAATATTAAAGGAATATATGTATCTATTTTCTGATTGATCCATATGCGACCTTTAAGAAAGCCGGAAAGGAAGAAATTTATTCTAACCATAAAATTCTAAGAGGTTCTCCCGTCAGACCCATTTAGCTTGCCAAAATCCACCGAAAAGCTGACATATTTGACCATAGAAGAATGCGTCTTTATATGTAAGGACTAAGCAAACTTTTGAAATCACGATTGTTTCTTACAGATGTTTGTTTTTATTTTGTATTTTTGACATGACTGGCCACTCTGATCGTTAAACACACACACACACACACGCACGAAATTCAGGCAACATATGATAAAGGAAGCATATTATTTCAAATAACTATGTATCCTCATGCTGTTTCATCTTCGCTGGATTCAATATTTGTGAAATTTAATGTGGAAATAAAAGTCAGCATTAAAGATTTTAACACAAATGTACATACACACACTGAAATTTCTCAGGTTAATCAATGAAATGTTGTTTTTCTTAAAATATCCACATAAGAAATCTTCATTTGATTGAAGATTTTTCGAATCCAAAATTGCTATCTGGACGAGTAAATATAATAATGAACTCTCCCGTCCGTTTTGACGTATGAGGATCTGACAGCTTAATTGATTCAGTTATGAAATTTTGTGCGATAATCGTAAGTGGTACTTAAGACCCGCTAGTAATTTACAGAGGCCACATATAAAGCAAGAGAGTTGATTGTGAGATGTGATAACTGTTAGATTGGCTGACCTTTTAGATCTTGCTCTCGCTTCTTTAAAACGATTCAGACTAGCAGATTGAAAACTGATGAGTCCACTAAAACACGTTGATCTCCATCCTACCCGCTCTAAGGCTAAGCATTCAAGGGTGTTATGTGGTATATTGACAGCTGACAAGTTCCTTTTCAGCTTGTCTTTATATATTAGCCATGGGTGTCCTATATTCCTGTAGCCCTGACCTAACAGGATGTACATTAGGATCTTGGTTATCCTGTCATCAGGCATTCTCATGGCATGACCAGTCCACCGTAACTGAGACTGTATGAGAAAAGTCCTGCAATATTACACATGTTAAACAGGTCTACGTTAGATATGCTGATGGTTAACTCCATAGATTGCACGCATACAGCTTTTATGGAAAACATCTAGCTGGCGTATATGGTACCTGTATAGAGTCCACGACTCTGAACCGTACAGAAAGATGGCAAGTACAACAGCTCTGTCAATCCGAATTTTCGTATCCAGTCGAAACCCCGTTCATGAGTTAATATGTTGCAGTACAAAAATCTGATTTCTTATTAGGTCGTTACATGAATCCGTTCGTTATTTTTTTAATAATTTATTTTAATACCTATTATTCATAAATGGTTCTGATGATTCATTCAAAAATGTATTCGCCTTCTTTGTTTACGACCTCGTGCCAATGATCTACTAAGTGTTCAATGTCTCGACAATAGAAAACAAGAGGTTTAGACTTCAAAAGTCATCAACCCATATTTTAAGCTCCACATCTTTCTTTCTTTGGAAGCTTTGTGACCTTGATTAAAATAAAGAGAAGATGTTGAACATGGTCATTCTTGTCTACTTAGCATTCCATCTCAAAGGAGTGTCTAATCTGAAATAAAATTTCAGTAACGTTAAACAAGAATTTCACAGAATGACCAAACTTACTAAAACACAAAAAACGCTACGATGGAGCGAGATCCTTAACAGAACATCACTAAAAACAAAGGAATTCGTTCGTTTTTTTTGTAATGTTTCTAAATACTTATTATTTGTTCATAGGTCTGATGAATTATTTAAAAACTTATTCCCATTTATTGTCAACGATCGACTCTGTTCAATGCGTCGACGATAGAGAGCAATAGCTTTTGACTTCCAAATTTCACCAAACCACATTTTAAGCTCCACATCTTTCTTGAACGAAATACATGTCGAATTGTTAAAAAGCGACCGAAAAAGGTGATAGTCTGAAAAGGTTATATCAGGAGAATATGATGGGAATGGCAGAACTTCCTAACCGAGCTGTTTATTTGCAATTTTGGTTTTATTACAAACGTGGGGATGATCTTTGTCCTGTTGAATAATCATACTCTATAGCCTTGCCAGGTCTTTTCAGCTGTATTTCCTCTTTATGTCTGATCATTCTTTCAGCATACAACTTAGTAATGAGCTTTTTGTTGTTTTGACGCATTTTATCTCCGTACACAGCACAGATATCTTGAGCAGATTTGGTAGCTTTGTGACCTTGATTAAAAATAAAGATGTCGAATATACTCATTCTTGTCTACTTGGCATTCCATCTCAAAGGAGTGTCTAATCAGAAATAAAAATTTTAATAACTTTAGACAAGAATTTCACAGGATGACCATAGTTACTAAGACGCAAAAAAATCCTACGATAGATTATTCTTGGAGATCCTTAACAGAACATCAGAAAAAAAAATCAAACGAATATGTGTAACAATCTTATAGATTAATTAAGTCATTTCTCTTGAGCAGTTTGAAAAAGATTGAGTGTCGATCTATGATTCATTTTAAAGTAGACCTCTCAAAATAATAATTAAGCTCGTGTCCTCGATGTCTTTAATAATTTACGTGTATTTATCGATTGTTCTTTAACTGCAACTGAAGTGAATAAGATTTTCTCATCACCCGAGGTACAGCTAGGATATACAAGTAATGGAATTATCTCCATGAAATATACTGAAGAAATAATTGGCTTATTTACTTTGTTGTGGAAATTTATATATGGAACCGGAACTTTCTCATTAGTGTATCAACTTAGACTCTGAGGACATTGCAGTTCATAGATTTTTTTTATATTTTTCTTCTTTAATGCTACCCAAATAAGTGAAACTTTCAATACAGGTCCAAATCTTATTGCTAGATCTCTAGAATTCAGAAATCGGTAGGATTACAATAATTGATTATATTATAATTTACGGGATTAGAATATAAACCTACTTCATTTGTGTGATTATGATGTAAATCGGAAAAACCGAAATTAAACAAGTACAAAAATTTAAATATCAACGAAGTGTTTTAACAAAGTGCGACACTGAAATTTGTTCAAACCATTGAACTAAGCTCGAGGGGTCCATTATTTTCTGTCGCGGATCAATGTAGGGGCAAAGACAGGGTCCGGTTTTGTGTTTTGATCGAAACATTGTACTAAGGTCGAGGAGTCCATTATCTTCTGTCGCGAATCGAAGTAGGGGAGGGCACTTTCCAGGTTTGTCTTTTGTTCAAACCATTTTAGTAAGCTAGAGGAGTCCATTATTTTCTGTCGCGAATCGAATAAGTATGGGAGAGGGCAGGTTCTAGTTTTTTGTTTCGTTCAAACCATTGAACTAAGCTCGAGGAGTCCATTATTTTCTGTTGCGGATTGAAGTAGGGGAGGGGCAGTTTCCTGTTTTGTCTTTTCTTCGAACCATTGTACTAAGCTAGAGTAGGTCATGATTTTCTCTCACGGATCAAAGTTGGAGAAGAGGCAGGTTCCAGTTTTGTGTTTCGTTCGAACCATTAAACTAAGCGCGAGGGTTCATTATTTTATGTCGTGGGTCGAAGTTGTGGGAGGGGAAATTTCCACTTTTGTGTTTTATAAGAACCATTCTACCAAACACGAAGAGTGCATTATTTTCTGTCGTGGAACGAATTATGGTTCGATACTACGATCGGGTTACTTTCTGATATCCTTTGCCATAATTTGCAGAACTTACGTCTGGTTTTCCTTCACCTAGACTGGTTGCAAACCAAGGCTATATGGCAAATCTATCCATCGCTGGAAGGAAGTGATAGCTTTATACTTTTCACAAGATTATTAGCACATAAATGAATGCAATGAACTCGACTGTAATTCGAACTCAACTTTCCGGCTACACCAATCCAAGCTGCGATCCCTCACTGATTGTTGCCTCCGAATCTGAACATAAATAATGTCAATAATGATAACTCCTCATCCCAGAAATTCAGACAGGAACATAAAATTTGTTCAAAAGCATAAAAACCAAGGAATGTTCTAGCCATGGGCAAAACATTGTGATAACAACAAAGATGAGGATAATAGTCTGAACATCCACCCTTGCATGAAGGTTCTTGATTAGGTCCAGAGACGGATATGCAATGTAACTGACCCTGATCTGGCATCTCGTCTGCAGTTGCTCTCTCACAGACGTGCCGTTGTCGCACTCTGCCTTTTTTACAAATACTTTCACGGTAACAGCTCCGATGAGCTGCTTTCACTGGTTCCCAGACTTCATGAATTTAAGCGTTCAACTAGGCTGCATATCGCTCTCAACCTTTCAATGTCAAAACTGTTAAATGTAGCTGTCTCTTCTACTCCAATAGCTTCATGTCTCGCAACTCTCGCCCGTGGAACTTTTCCTGTTTCCATGATAGCTGTAATCTACAACTACTCAAATTTTCTTTCAATCGACGTCTCCAGATACCTTGATCTATCCCCTATCCTTCTCTTCATGCTTTCCTCTATCTCTCCTATCTGCTCTCGCTCCAACTCTCGGTAACCCCTTGCGTGCTAGTGGCTTCCCAATTTGCTTGGAGTGAAATGCTTAAAAAATGTCTATTTTGAATTGGCAGTTATTAGGTTGGTGCAAAAATAATGTCGTTTTTTGACGTTAGAAAAACCTAATATCAAACCTATAATACGGATTTTTTCTTCTTATTTTCTCAAAGGGCAACCCGTTACAGCCACCGAATTCCCAGAGAGGTTCTGCTTGGGAAATACCTACAAGAGAGTAGATAATAGTAGATATTCGAGTACATCTATCCTAATGCACAAATCTGTTAGTAAAAGCCTATATACATTAAGAAACCATCCGGAAAGATTTTGATAGCAGTTTCTCAAGGTTTATAGGCGCATGTGCTTCTTTCGGGCCCTGGTATGCAAGTATCATCTTACATGATACGCACAACACATGAAGGATCCTGCCAACAGAGACATGCATGAACGTCTTTTCTTACATTTTCTAACCTCTAAAGTGATAACGCATACAGAAATAGTCACAGAAATAAAACTATCCACAGATATGAAATTTAATATATATCCACGTACACGCACATAGAAACAAAACGAACACATATGAGGAAAGTCTATTACATAAAGATTGTACATGGGACTTCTAATTATATATTCGGCCATATTTATAAAATAATTTAAATATTAAAAACAAGAGCGGCAATTGTTTATAACTCAACCTAATACCTACACACGGAAACATTAAATATATATATATATATATATATATATATATATATATATATATATATATATGCATATATATTAACATATATTTATATATGTTATTCAAGTAACTTCGTCAATACATATATACATACACACAGACACACACACATATATATATAGATATACACTTATATTTATATATATATATATATATATATATATATATATATATATATATATATATATATATATATATACATATATACATATCTACGCATGTATATATATGTATGTATCTATATTTCTATCATATATATATATATATATATATATTAGGTTGGTGCAAAAATAATGACGTAATAATGTCGTTTTTAGACGTTAAAAATACGTCAAAAACGGCATTATTACTTCATTATTTTTGCACCAAAAATGTATATATATAAGTTACTTCAATATTCGCTTATATATAAAATGGAACTAATGTTTTTAATTTAATTACAAAATTAAATTTGAGAATTTGAGCTTCCATTTTTGAAACATGGTTATTACTGTGTCGCGAAAAACACATTTTAAACCAGTTATTTTATAATATTTAGGCCCTGTAAATTTACATCAAGCACTGTTTTGTAAAAATAAAAAATAAAAATAAAAATAAAAAATATCAATAAGAACACCGGATTATATATCTTACTTTTCTTTCTTTCTATGTATATATATACATACATACATACATACATACATACAAATATATATATATATATATATATATATATATATATATATATATATATATATATATATATATATATGTTTGTATGTATGTATATATAAAGATAAATATAAATCTCGTCTTAGAGGCGTTTATAAATAGAAATCTCGTCTTAGAGGCGTTTATCAAGGAAAATGCAAAGATTTTATTTTGAAACAAGTATTGGTAGATAAGAGCAAAAATGTTGTTATTTTTACGATTTAAAAAAATTTCTAAAAATAACAACATTTTTGCTCTTACCTTCAATTAAAAAAATTGAAGAAACTCGTTTCTTAAATTAAGAAAATATATAAATGTATTGCATCTGAAATTTGGCACAAAATTAAAAGTATTCTTAGTTTTTCAAAAAAGTTTAAATTTAAGAGACTATTCAGCAAGTTAACTGAAAATTCTAAATAAATTATGGATGATGCCTAGTAACGTAATTTAATGGCAAATAAACGAATGTGAGTAAATGATGATGTTGTTGATTTTTTTCATGCAGTTAATATTTAAATTATTTTGGTTTGGAATTAAATATATATATTATATATATATATATATATATATATTTTCAGTAACAGGAGTTTAAAAATTTAACCATATTGTATTAATGTTTTTTAACATTTCAGTATTTGTTGATTTGGGAAAAGAATAATTCTAAATTATTTACATTATTCGGACTATTGTACTCATCTTTGTCGCCATATTTATTGCAACGTTTCAGCCGTTGTACACTCCAGCCTTCTTCAGGTGGTTGGAATGTTGAACTTAACCTTTTAACTTAACCTCACTGGGGTAGAATGTTCTAGTTCCACGTGCCATGTTTAATGGATGTCAGATATCAGTTATCTGCTGTTAATTTCCCTCTGAAAGTTCTCCACTGCCTTAACCGGGTATTGAACTCACACTCTTTGTGTCCTGTTACTGTATCTAAGCAACGCTTTAATCCACTGTGCCATGTGTCCTCAAGGACACATGTCACAGGGGTTAAGGCAGTGGAGAACATTCAGAGAGGAATTAACAGGAGATAACTGATAACTGACATCCATTAAACATGGCATGTGGAACTAGAACAGTCTACCCAAGTGAACGAAATAAAGGGTTCAGTTCGATATTCCAACCACCTGAAGAACGCCGGAGCGTACAACGACCGAAATGTAATAAATATGGCGACAAATATATAGAACAATAGCTGGAATAATATAAATAATGTATATAATACCTCATCTCAGAAATAGACAGATAATGTAGAATAATTCTTTCAGAAATGGTGATATTTGAAAAGATCTGGGATTTAGATTACTAATTTTCAAAAATTCGATAGAGACAATGTCACAAAATTTCCGTCTAAGTTAGTTACTTCGTTTGGTGTCATTTAAATCAATATTTTGGTTGAATTCATTTCTATGCATAGCTAATACATTTGATAAATTGTTATGTATAAGTTTGTAAAAAATTCTGCAAGTTTCGCCAATGTATTTTGAAGAATATTTATTTTTTATATCTTCCGTCTTTTGGTTCTGATCATATCAATAATAGATTTGGATGTGGTTGTAATTATTTTGATATAGCTAAGTTTTTTCCTTTATACTTTTAGCCCTTTTACAGATATATATTCTAGTTATATTTCAAATTTTAAACACACACACACATACACACTCACACACTGAACCACCCACCCACCAACACACTCATATGTGTATACCTAAAATAACGAAAATAGCCCTGGTTGCCCGGTCAATGAATGCTAAATGCTTCCCAATAAATGTTTCAACTGAATGATATATATATATATATATATATATATATATATATATATATATATATATATATATATATATATTTGATAATAAATCATTAACATATATATATATTTGATAATAAATCATTAACAATCTATCTCGGTTATAATTTATTTCATGAATATATTTATAGATTCCACTCTTCTGAGTGAAAGTATTTTTACAAATGAAATCAACCCACCCAAGACAGATAGAAAAAAGGAAAAAAAAGTGGGAAAAGGAAAAAAGTTTTTATAATAAATAAAAAAAAGAAAGAAAAAGAAAAAAAATTCAATATAAACAGAGAGCGAGAGAGAGAGAGAGAGAGAGAGAGAGAGAGAGAGAGAGGAAGAAATAGAGTCGGGGAGAGAGTGGACGAAAAGAAAGGAAAGAAGTAAGAAATAGATGATGAGCCAATAGCAAAAATAGGATGACAGAAAAATGTTTCCTTAAAGTGCTGAACAATTGATATACAAGATAAGGGATGCGGCGATAGGAATAAAAAAAAAAAAAAGTTACAATCACCAGATTTTCCTTCTCCCAAAAATTAAATGGGATATCATCTGTCAGTCTAAGCCTTCCAACAACTTCCGGGACATATGCAGTCTATGCATACAAGAAAAGATTATAACGATTAAATATAAAAATGCTGTCCAATTATTAAATCAAAGAAACGAACTTATGTTCAATTGTGACATAAGAACACATTTACATTTCCCCAAAACATTGATTTTGGGGGGTATACACTTGAAGTGTTGTTTCTAATTTTATATGGGTACTAACAGTTGTGTGTAGGTGTATTCGCATTTTTACATGTGGTTATTTATGTGATTGTTTTGCCTACATTATCTATAATTTTAAATTATCAATTAATTCATATTTTTATATTACTATTATTAATAGTATTACCTTTATTATTTTTATAGTTATCTATTTTTTATATTTTAAATTCGTTCTTTATAATTATGTATTTATTTATTTATTTTATTTATTTTATTTCATATTATTTTAATTATTTTATTTATGTTGGATATTATTAATATTATCATTATTATTTTTATTTTCTTTGATTTCTGGCATTTACACATTTCTTTCCGGGTCCCGCCCAGGGACCTGAGGTTAGAAATGGCATCATGACACTTTCCACTGACAAAATAAAAAAAAATTACATAGATAAATCCCTTCTTAAAGTGTGGGCTGTATTTGTCAGAACAATTTTTTGTATCTCCTTGAGGCATGGACTTCCAGGAATCCCTTCAATTAGTCTACTGCAATCTTTTCCAACCAGTCCTAGGGCTCCAACTACAACAGGGATTGTTGATGTTCCCATATTCCACATTTTCGTGATTTCTATTTCAAGGTCCTTGTATTTTGACAACTTTTTGAATATCTTCATTATTATTATTATTATTACTATTATTATTATTTTAAAGATCCGAGGATTATTATTACGTGATGATGTTTGTTGCCTAAAATGACATGGCTTTTAGAGGCATAACCCTTTTATTTCTGATCACCCCTTCACTTACCCAGTATATTATCTTGTTCAGCCCTTTGAGAAAATTTGTTTCTAGGTCATCCTATTTTATTTGTGCCATTGGCTCATCATTTATTTCTTCATTTTCTCCTTTCTTTTTCTTTCTATCTCTCCTCTTCTCCCCTCTCCCCACCTCTCTCTTTTTTTCTCCCTTAACTTAAAAAAAAAAAAAATTATATTGAAATTTTTATTATCCTTTGTTTATTATATTTTTCTTTCCTTTTCCTTTTTTTCTATCTGTCTGGAAGGATTGATTCCATTTGTAAAATCTTTCGCTCTGAACAGATGAATATATAGATATATTCAAGAAATAAATTAAACCCGAATTGGATTTTTATGGAGTCTTTTGACTTATTATTACATTACTCTGTAACGTACACTGAACTCCCTTCGGTTTAATGCACTCGTTGAAATTGCCCCTACCATATACCAATTACCAATTGGCATTATATATATATATATAAATATATATATATATATATATATATATATATATATATATATATATGTATGTATGTATACCAAATACCAATTACCAATTGACATTATATATAAACACACACACACACACATATGTATATATATATATATATATATATGTATATTACAGTGAATCATTCATACAAAAAGTGTATTATTATTATTATTCTATTTATTGCGACATTACTCTATTGAACAATTTAGTTCATGCCACATTGACTGAAAACCCCCTACAATAAAAATTCTCAAATTACCATATTAGTAAAAAACGTACGCTCTTAAATTTAAAAAAAAAATTCAACCGTAGCGTTGCGGCTGCACGCTTCAAAAGTTTTTATCCGCTAACAATAACACATTTCTAAAAAAACATATATATGTGTGTGTGTGTGTGTGTGTGTATGTGATGTTTTTTTTTATTTATCCCGAGCAATATAATTAATAATCAAACATTTTTTTTGCGTCATAAGGTCGTCTGTCTTTTCAACCTTTGGTATTGCTATTTGAAGCTAAAGGGTCCACCTAAAATTTAATTTGCCGAAAATTCCTAATAGAGAGATTATACGTTTCAATATTTCAGTTAGAAGATATCACGAAACAGGGGTCAAGGAGGGCTGTAAGAGTCTATCTTAAAACGAAGAATGTTTTATTAAAAAAAAACAAAGAAAAAAACAAAAAACAGAATATTAACCTTATGGCAACAAAGTGGGAGTATTAGAAAAAAATACAAATTTTTAATTTAAATTTAAAATTAAAGAAGAAATTAAAAAAATTAAGCAAAAAATAAATTTAAAAATATATAGATATAGACACGTAAAACGGAAAACGAAAAACCACATAGAAGGGGAAAGTTTATGAATTATAATTAATAGAGTATAAAAAATTTTAGGAGAGTGACTTAGGGTCGCTGATTAAGGCAGATTACTTTTTAATATAGCAACCAATACAAGGACGAAACATTAATGATAGTCTGTTTTTGTTGCGTGAAAAATTTCAAAGCAACGACTAACTCGTGTATACGAGACGCGGAAGCGAAAATCGCGTCGCAGCTCGTGACGTCACACATGAGTGAAAACGAGAAGTAATATGTATGGGAAGTCGTTGGTATAAACCAATGGCTTCTGTTATCAATTATAGGCATTTAAGAATATATTAATATATAATATGACAGAAAGTTTAGATTGGATTTAAATATGTATCAATATGATGATTTCCTTTCGTCTTTCAATGATAATGATATAAAACTTATCAGACAATATGAAAGGAAATAAATAGACAACATTTGTGTATATTATTTAATTAAAGATGCATCGATGAAAAATTGCTGCCTAAATATATACAATATATATATATATATATATATATATATATATATGTATATTGTAAAATATTTGCCAGCAATATAGACTGAACATCTAATGCATTGTACAATTAATAAAATCAAGGATAGTGCCGTTCAGCGAGTTGTCAGTGTGTTAATGCTTTATTTAATCTGTTAGCGACGTAAGTTCGCCATTAATTACATTAAATTTATTGATTTATTCTTTGAATGACTATTTTAAAATATTAATTAAGCTGCATTATTTATCAATATGTATATATATATATATATATATATGTATGTCTGTGTTTGGGGTTTGTATACACATACACATTCGTATATATATATATATATATATATATATATATATATATATATATATATGAAGAAATATAGTCTTAAGGTGTGCTATATTTATGGGATAAAGTGCTCAATATCAGAGATAGAGCATGTGTAAATATAAAAGTGAACATAGAAGTCAACACTTAGAGGCGACCGTCTATTTCATGCTATATGCAATCGTCAGGCCACATGTGCTGTTATTTTTCTCGGCTATTTATATATATACGGGTCAGTGGTGCATTGTGGGAAGTCTATTATGGCGGTTGTTTTACCGGAAGTCGTTTATTTATTTATTTGGGTTAAATTATTTTGCTTGTTTTTATTTTTTGTTTCTTATTTTATTTATTTATTTATTTATATTTTTTTTAATCCATGTTTTTATTAACGTAGTAAAAAATTGTTTATGTCACTTATTTAATAGTTTTGTTTTGCTTTGAGAATTTAATTAAAGCTATTTATTCGATTTTGCGGTTGATTGTTGTAGTTTGTTCTAACTATTATTTTGGCTGGGAACAGTTTTTAATTTGTGTTTATTTGGGTTGATTATTTTTATTTGTTTTTTTCTAACGGTAACTTTATCGGGATTGGTTTGTTTACTTATTTACTTGGATGAATTTTGGTTAATTTATTTTACTTGTATATTTTCTCTTTTTCGGTTTTTCGATTTTTAAGTAACGTAGTATTTATTTATTTATTATTATTATTTTTATTATTATTATTACTTTTTATTTGTGTATGGAACATGAATGATAAAGTGGACATATTTTTGGGTGTGACGTAATTTGTCCTTTAGACCTCATCGGACTAATGTACGAAACGCGCCAAACGCAACCTTTTTTTCCAATTTGCCATTAATTCTTATTACATTTTGCTTATCATTTCCTCTCATATTTGTGAAAAAACGTTTTTCATGGACAACTCTCTCTCCTTCTCTCTCTCTCTCACACACACATGCGAGCATATATATTCAGAGATATGTAAATTGTTTTCAGATTATATCTATAAAAAGACAATATGAATAAAGACAAAAGAAAAAAAAATATCTTAGCCGACGCGTTTTGTCCTCTGAGGGACTTTATCAAGCCAAATGCAATATTCATCATGTCATCTCATATACAACAATTTATCAAATGTCTTAGTTATAGATATATAGAGATATAAATTCAATCACAAATTTGATCTAAAGAATACAGTAATTGTTAAAAGAGAAAGTAATTACATAGAAAATTCTCGAGGGTGCTCCAAAGTGCTGTTATCGAATCTTATCAAACCTTAAATCTGAGCCCCAGTTTTTTTCAAATATCTCCGTTCCTGAAAGAATTACTCCTTCTCCAACCATACACACATGACTATTAAAATGTTAACAAACTAAAAGAAAACGATTAAATACATAACCTCGTGTCATTTAATAAAATATCACAAAAATTAATCTCAAACCTAAATAATTTAGATATTAGTTTTCATAAAAATATCGAAGAACATGTTTTACTCATTTTGGTTGATCAGACATTAAATTATGTCCCTTAGCGTCCTCCATAACTTAGCTAGATTTCTCAGCTAACCTTATAGCAGACCGTGTGTTTATACGCGTTGTGAAATGAACACGTGTGGTCTTCTGAAATAAAATCCACTAAAAATATGGCGGACTCAAGATGAGACCACCCAAAAGAAATGTAAAAGGCAGCAATAAAAACCGATATACATATATTTATATATATATATATATATATATATATATATATATATATATATATATATATACATATATATATATATATATATATATATATATATATATATATATATATATATATATATATTAGGTTGGTGCAAAAATAATTTCGTTTTCTAACGTATGTTACCATGTGAGAAAACGAAATTATTTTTGCACCAACCTAATATATGTACGTATGAGTGTGTTACACATTATGAAATGGACAAAAACCGTCATATAGACTGACGTGCCTTTATTTTTCTGTGAAAAAAATAAAATAATTGTCGGACTTTGTCCATTTCATAATGTGTGACGTCAATTGTTTACATTTGGATACGCCGTGAGCAGATATGAATGTACGTGAGAGATTCATGGAAGATTCAACTTTAAATAAAGTAAATTCGACGTGGCTTACCGAACGCCGCTCTGTGGCCAAATGGGTAAAGTCACGTCAAGCTAAATGTCTTAATATATATATATATATATATATATATATATATATATATATATATATATATATATATTATATGTGTATTAACAAACAAACGGATACAAATTACAAGTGCAATAATCTGTATATGTAACAAATAATTGTGTAAAGTTTGTGTTCCGAGAAATTCGTCAGTGAATGTTCGTGCGTACGTGCGTGGGTGTGTGTGTGTGTAAAGAGGGAACGCTATGTTTTCTGTGAGATCTTACATGGCCGTAGTTAGCTAAAAATGAAAGAGAGAGGAGGAGGGGGGGTTCTCAAGTACATATAGTTTAGGGATAGCTCCGCCAGGTAGTGGTGTCAGAATTTAGGAGGAGATAACTGCGACAACCTGATGAATATTCATGTGTGATTTCTAAATTTAAAAAAAAATTGAAAAGCTAACAACATTTTTTCTCTTGTCTGTAAAAACTAGTTACAAGATAAAATCCTCGCATTTGCCTTGATAACGTCCGTCAGAGGACGAAGCGTTTCTGCTAAATGAATTTTCCTTTTGTCTTTATTCATATTTATATAGGCATAACACATATGTTTATGGACCATTTCACATATTTTATTTACTCAGCAGCAGCTGGTATTATTTTTTTTTTCGAGACTATAAAATCTTCTTTAAAAAAATGTGTTAATGTCTTCAAAACGATAAAATTAAATTCTATCCAGAACGAATACGGCTATATAATTTTGCAAAATTGTTTTGAAAATATTTCTACTCATTTTCTGTGTTGACTTACAATTTTGGAGAACGTAATAAAACACATTATGTTTCACGGACTTTAAATATATTATTCAAATCGTAACTGAAGAGAATTAAAATTATTTCGAACACGCCAGTTAATGTTCGACCAGGAGAACAAAATATGTGACGTGTAAGAAAAGAACAAAGAGCTGTAAACTTAGAGGATGAAATGTTGCGTGATTAGTTGACAGCGGACGTGTCTCGTACAAATATTGCGGTTGTAACAGGCGTAGGGATTCTGGGAAAGTTCCTTGCTATTAAAGAGACATCACCTTTCTATTCAAAACTCTGTACATATTTACATGGACACATGTACAGATTTGTTGATCTTTTATTATGCCTATCTCACTCGATCAGTTTTTATGTATTCAATTTTCTGATGATACTTCGAAATAATTTAAAGTATAATTACATCTCTCGATAGAAGTTTTTCATATCTACGCCCTTGTATATATATATATATATATATATATATATATATATATATATATATATATAGATAGATAGATAGATAGAAAGAGAGGGAGAGAGAGAGAGAGATTTAGCCCAATTTTTGCATGTTTGTCTTTCTCTCTCTCTCTCTCTCTCTCTCTCTCTTTGTCTATCTATCTCTCTCTTTGCCTATCTCTCTCTCTCTGTCTTATGTATATAAAATAATACTGCAACTTCCGCATGAGTCAGAAAAACTAATATGGATTTTACGTATGCCGTCAGACAGACACGATTTCCTTTTCTGGAAGATGACGCAACATGATCTTCCGGCGTAATAACAATAATGTTTTTTTGATGTGTGTTGAGATATTTATGTAAAAAATTAAGATATAAATAAAATATATCTGTAAAAATACAATATGAATAAAGACAAAATGAAAACTTATCTTAGCCCACGTGTTAAGTCATATGACATAGTTTATCAGATGTAAGGATTTTATTTTGCAGCAAGTATTTAGAAGCAAAAGTTAAAATGTTAGTTTTTTAAAATTTTAAAATTGGAAAGATGTTCATTAATATTGATCAGTTTAATTAAAAATCTACAAAAAATATGACTATTAGACATTAAATTACGTCACTCAATGTCCCACATAATTTACCAAGACTTCAGTATCTGTCTATATTTCTGAGATGAGATATGTACACTATTTATATTATTCGGACTATTGTCCTCATCTTTGTCACCATATTTATTACAACGTTTCGGCCTTTCAGTATCTATCTATATTTCTGAGATGAGGTATTATGTACACTATTTACATTATTCAAAACGCAACTGAACCAAATTAAAATGATTTCGAACACGCCAGTTAATGTTCCTCCAGGGGAACAAAATATGTGGCCATATTTATTACAACGTTTCGCCCGTTGTATGCTCCGGTTGTTGTACGCTCCGACCTTCTTCAGGTGGTTGGTATGTTGAACTGAACCCTTTATTTCGTTCACTGGGGTAGACTGTTCTAGTTCTACGTGCCATGTTTTAATGGATGTCAATTAACAGTTATCTCCTGTTAATTTCCCTCTGCAAGTTCTCCACTGCCTTAACCGGGTAGTGAGCTCACACAATTTGGGTCCTGTTACTGGATCTAACCAGTGCCTTTATCCACTGTGCCAACGTTTCGGCCATTGTGCGCTCCGACCTTCTTCAGGATCAGTTTATGTTTATGAGATGAGGTATTCTAACTATTTACATTACTTATATTGTTCGGACTATTGTCCTCATCATTATTCCCATATTCACGAGGTTTCGACCGATGTATGCTCTGGTCTTCAGGTGACTGGAATTTTGAAATTAACCTTTTGTCCGCCGAGGTAAATTGTTCTAGTTCATGCCATGGCTCTTCTGGACGTTTGACAAAAAAAAACAAAAAACAAAAAAAAACAAACAAACAAACAAAAACAACAAAAAAACTTTAACTCAAATCTCTGATACTGAGACATCTTAAAGAGTCATTTCAAACAGTTTATAGGTCGGGTTGCAAAATGAACAACCTTATATATATATATATATATATATATATATATATATATATATATATATATATATATATATATATGCATGATTGCATAATTGCAACGTAAACAAATTATTATACTTTTAGGCGTAACCGAACTGTAAAACTCTGTCTAAATGCAATTTTTTTTCAAAATGGAATAAACATCAGATTTACTTTTCGAATCGTTTCTTTGTCGGGCTTCAAAATTATTATCAGACTAGTAAGTGAGCCGTAAAACTTTGTCTAAATTCAATGGACATCCACTCGACAAAATGACATTTACTGAAATAAACATCTTCACGTCCAAAACATGTATGGTATATCATGAAATTCCTTTGTTGCACTATGCAATAGAACAGTCAATATTTCGTGTATTTGCATATTGGTAAAGAAGGCAGTTAATTGAAAAAAAGATCTTCACACGAGACCAATTGATTTCTATCGAAGTATGATTGTCTTTCAAATGCCATTCGTTTGACAAGATCGTCGACAAAGGAATTGTTTGAGAGACGTAAAAAAATGGAACACGAATTAGATTTTATATACGCACACACACGATTATTATTCAAGCTTGAAAATCGCTACTATTATCTTGAGGAGCAAACAGAATATATACATATATATATATAGAGAGAGATGTATTTGTATGTGCATAGAAAGAGGCGCGCTCAAACACACACACGCATATACACCGTATATATGGAACTGAACATACATACATTCTTGTGTGTACACAAGAAAATGTAGTAAACAGAAGAAAAAAATATCGTTAAGATTTAATTTTTTTTAAATTTAAGAATGCTCTAAAATGTTCTTAAAACCGTCTGTGTAAAGAAATGGTAAATTATGGAGGACTCGAGGTGATATAAGTCAATGCCTAATAAACGAAAGTCAGTAAATTATACTTACCTTGATAAATTACATCGGTGGACAAAACGCATTTTTCTTTATTCATACTACAGTTTTTTTACAGATATATTTATAGCTGCTTTTTTGCCCACACTTACACACACATACACACACACACGTATATATGTTACACATTTCGTCGTTCGAAAATACTTTTTCAGATTAATAATTGTTTTATCTATGAGGTCTTACACATGAGAGAACAGAAAAATACAAAAAAACAAAAACAAAAAAAAGAAAAAAAAGAAAAAACAAAACAAAAACATTGTTATTGTTCCCCTACGAAGGGCAGTCTCGTCTGTGGTGGTAGACAGCTACCCGACCCAGTTTTTACAGGGTCTACGGGAAATTTTTACCGAGCATACGGGCTTAGATACCCCACTATAAACTTGGCCTTGTGCCGCATCCGACTGCATGGGGCGATTAGTGAATATCTCAGTATACGTACTGTTTCGGAAGTGTGCTTGTCAAACTCCCTGCCTTTGGCAGAGAGTGACCCACATGAGGCTGTGTCGACGAGTAGAGTCTCGTCTTTGGTGGTAGATAGCTAACTGACCCCAGTTTTTACGGGGTCTACGGAGAAACCTCACTAAAAAATTGGCCTTGTGCCACATCCGACCGCGTGGATTGGTTAGTAAATATCTGACTATGCGGATCACTATTCGGTGGTTACTTTTCGAGCGAGTATAATCGAGCAAGTACTATTAGTGCGAGTGCTATTCGAAGGCGTCTGGCACCATTATTGTTCAACGGCATTACTGTAGTTGCATCTGCGATTACAAAGTCTCTACTACAACGAGCATTACGAAAGTGACAACGAGTATTCGCTGTCATCACAAAAGTTGCAACGAGTGTTTGTTGACATTACAAAAACACATAATCAGTGACTGGAGTCAAAATGGGAGTCGGGACGTGAATTAAAGAAATATCTTTTTATATATTAAATGTATATCTCATCATATTTTCTGATCGTGATTCTAATTGAGCTACGGCAAAAAAAAACAAAAAAAAAACAAAAAAAACACGAACAAAATAAGCCGTTGGTGAACAATCACTCTTTTGGAATGTTCCTTTTTATTTCCTGGCAAGGATTAATTTTGCCACTAAATAACAAGAATGGGGCAACCAACTCCAACGAGCATTACGAAAGTGACAAGGAATATTCGTTGACATTACAAAAGTGGCAACGAGTGTTCCTTGACATTAAAAAATATGGAACAACATTATTGCCCACATCCTCAAAGGAAAAGTCACATAAAATAGAAGAATCTATTCATTATTTTTTTCTTATTTATATATGAGCAAAATGCGTCCGAACAATTACTTATGTTGTACAGAAAATGCAGAGAAGATGGTATAATTAGGAAGGGGGAGTAATTCAATCTCTTCATCTATGAAGAAATGGTTTAATATACAATGGCATATGGAACAATTCCATTGTTCTGTACACTTTTCTTTGTTTCTAACGAAATTTTTCGTTTCTTCGTAATTTCTCTAGCCTTTGTAATGCATCTTTTTCTATTACAATTCACCGCTGGATTTTGGTTTATTTCATTCACTTTTTAGGGCTTATCACCGCTTTGCAGGTGATTTAAAACCAGAAAATATTTTTTTGATTTTAAGAATTTTTAACATAATAATTGTTTAATGATACAAGTGTTACTAATTAATCCATAACGGGGGGGATTCATAGATTTTTCACACATTATTTGCGCATAAGTCAATATATCGAACCCAATGGGAATAGAAACTCGGATATTCGATTAATAATTTCGAGCTGTCATATTGGGATAAAGTGTCGCTGCTGATATTCGGGTTTGAACTCTGATCGCCAGAGAGCAAGCACAGTCGACTTCATCTTGAAATAATTAGATCAGTTGACGGGTAAAGGAAAAAAAATATATATGGGAATTAGCGGCGTCTGACCGAGTATATTTTCGAAGGCGTCATTATTGCTGTATTTGTTTGGTTTGGTTTGTTTTGTTTTACGGCATATCAATCTCAATGGGTCATTTAATGCTGACAACTTTTTTTCCTGGTTATAATTTGATTTGTCAAAAATTTATTTCTGGTAATATTTTTTCCTCAAAAATGTATAGCTGGTAATATTATTTTAAAACATGTATTGCAGCTAATTTTTTTTTCAAAAATATATTGCTGGTAATAGTATTTTTTTTCAAAAATTTATTTCTGGTAACAATTCTTTTACAGAGTATCTCTGGTATTAAAACCCATTTTTACAGTTTTGTAATGCTTTTTACGTCAGTTTCGGTGTTAACCATTTGTCCATATCTGAGACCCTAATAGGTGCTACCATCCCGGGTCAGGGTGGACCTGGGAACACCAGCAATTAAGAGGTGGTTCACGCTCCTCAAAACTTCCTGATCAGAAGCCTTGCTTTTGGACGTAGTTTATCGTCTTACCCAGGACGCGGATGTAGTTTATCGTCATACCCAGGGCGGGCTGTATTTGTGAAATCTCTCTCAGGCATTTCAAAACGAACCATTTTCTATTTTACCATATGTTCATCCAAGCTTATAATTTCTTAGTATTCAAGCGGTCACCCCTCGAGGTAATGGACAGACTTGACATTGCTTAACTTCAGTATTCGTACGGTAACCAGTGTTTAAATGTAAATGTAAATACATAGGATACGAACAATACATATGAGATTCGTGAGCGGCGCGTAGATGTTGTCAACTGCTAGAAGTAAAGCAAGTGAATTTCACAGTGAATCTCCAACTGCAGACCAACATACAGTATTTACTACTGTATTTATATGAATAGTCCGTAGGTATTCCACAACATGTATGTATCTAGGCCCCGTCAGTCAGTTGTCTGCTTGGCTGGAGCATCGACGTCTGTGACTGTAGAGGCCGATGTTGCCATTTTGCTTTCTGCGGGACCGCCTTTCCATGGCGACTTGTGTAAGCTTCTCGTCCACTGACTTGAGGTGTTTGGTCAGGGTTCCTCTCTATTCAGATCGTATGGCTGCCAGGCTCTCCCAGGATCTCGGTACCACAAACGTGGCCGCCCGGCGGGTCTCCTTCTAGCGGTCAGCTCTATATACTTTAAGGATACGGCCGTCTGGCATGCGATGGACGTAGCCGAACCAATGAAGTCTGCACTGTCTGAGCGGTGTGAACATGCTTGGGAAACCTGCTCGAGACAGGACCTCTTACCACGCTATTCCCAGGATGGGGTAGATGCATCTCATGTGAAAGGTGTTCAGACGCCTTTCTTGCCTGGTGTACGTGGTTTAAACCTCGCTGCCATATAGAAGTGTGCTGATAACGCAGTCGTTGTACTCTGCCATCTTAGTCTTCACTGACAGTTTGGGATTGATCCACACACGTTTTGTGAGGCGCGCAAGTGTTGTAGCTGCCGATTCTCTTGTCAATCTCTGCGTTTAAGGAGAGTTTGTCATTGATGGTGGAGCCAAGGTACGTGAACTGATGAACCGCACCGAGTTCATAGTCATCGATGGTGATGGTCGGTGGTGATTCAGTAGCTTGTTCCAGTACGTTTGTCTTTTTCAGGCTGATGGTCAGCTCGACGTATCTGCAGACCTGGGAAAAACGGTTTACCAGTGTCTGAGGTTCACACTGTGTGTGAGTTGCTACCACTGCATCGTCGGAAAAAATCATGTCTCTGACAAAGGATTCGCGTATTTTGGTCCTTGCTCTGAGGCGAGCGAGATTGAACAACCCGGCATTTAGTTTGCACGCAGATAAATCCCTTTTCTAGACGTGCCGAATGCATGCTTCAGAAGCAACACGAAAAAAATCACGAGAAGAGGAGCAAGGACGCGGCCGTGTTTCATCCCACAGCAGATGTAAATGGCTCAGAAATGTTGCCATTGAACTGCACCGTCGCCCTCACTGTGGAATGACTCAATCAATCTCTACATCTTGGATTGGCAGCCAATCTTGGACAGGATTCTGAAGAGGGCTTCTCTGCTGACGAGATCGAAAACCTTGGTGAGATCAATAAAAGAGACGTAAAGGGGCATCTGCCGTTCTCTACACTTCTCCTAGAACAGGTTGAAGGAGAAGACCATGTCTACCGTTGATCTTTCAGCTCAGAAATCGCACTGCGACACTGGGTAGACACGTTCGGCGAGTTTCTGCAGGCGGAACAAGATGACCCGAGCAAAGATTTTGCCCACAACGGTGTGTAGTGAGATGGCTCTTTAGCTATTACAGTCGCTTCGCTCACCCTACATACATACATATATATATATATATATATATATATATATATATATATATATATATATATAAATGAACACACACACACACACACACATATATCCAACCATAAATAGATCCAAAATTTCAAAATTACTCATTTAACATGTTAGACAATTTTTCTCGACAGAATCTATCTTTCACCTGCATAAGTACGCTTGGTATGTACGCATGTATGTATATATGTACTCACCAATCTAACGCTGTCTGATTCTTTCTTTCTATCGATTGTTTGAAACAGAAACATTGTATAACGATTATCCTGTGACAGAATTTCTTCAGTTTTTTAATCAGCAAAAATTAATATTTTGTTTATGTCTAATTATTATCAGAAAGTTAATTACACGTATAATTAAATAGCAATGAGCAGATAACCTATTACTTACATCATAGCACAGCTAGCAATAAAAGATACCTTATGAAAATAAACCGCATGCATTGAATCATGAAAATGAGTCACATTGTTAATTCTAATTCAATCTTTCTCTCTCTCTCTCTCTCTATATATATATATATATATATATATATATATATATATGTGTGTGTGTGTGTGTGTGTCTGTCTGTTTGTATATCTGTGTGTACTAGTGTGCGTGTGTATCTGAAAACTCATCAAGCATAGACATTTTCAATAGCAAGAAAGTCCATATGACGACACACTAAGAAAAAGTGGACATACACAACTACAATAAACATCACCACAACCGAAACATAAAAACAGAAAAAGAATCATAATCTGGTTTACCTCCCTACAATACAATAAAAGCGTCAAAACAAACTTAGGTAGGACATGCCTAAACCTAATAGAAAAGCGATTCACAGCAAGAAATCGCTTGACAAAATTATGCAACAGAAATAACGTAAAAATATAGTTACAACTGCATTAAAAAATTTAGCAAATAATAAAAAAGCCACAACAAAAAAGTAACAACCTGTAATAAAGCAATCAAGGACTCTCAATACAAGTGCAGAAATAAAACAAAATATCCATTCCAACGAAATTGCCAACAAACATTAAGAAACATAATAAATAAAGCCAAGATAAGTTCAAACTACATATCGGTGCCACTGAGGGTCTGTTCATGTAAAGAAATTACAACTACGACCTATCATTCTCCGATAGAAAATAACCAAACTGCACTACACTATCCACATACATATAGCACCTAAAAGACGAAAATATTACACAAAAAATATTGAAAAACGCACCAGCATACAACGACATAATAAAGAAATGATACCTACTTTGAAAAGGAAGCAGTAATTTCCCATAACAAATGAAAGAAATTACTAAATATAAGATCAGAAATCATTTCTAAATGCAGACCTGAAAACAAATACCTTTATCACAATTTATACCAAAACGATCAAAAACAACAAAAAAATAACACCATAGTAAAAATGCTAACTAAAACACGATTGTCCATATGAACGCGAAAAGATAAACCACTGACACCATAACACTATTTTACAACGTCTCCCACTACTTTAGTTACCGACATTGTCACAAACATCTGATGTGCCCACCGTGAAATCTCTACTATTATTATCACCTTATCCACCTCCTCCACAAGATTTGTACTGACTTTTTCCACCACCTTTGCTCTTATTATTGCCATTATTTATTAGCAACTCCACCACCAGTTATTACCATCACTTAGTTACCACCGTTTTTATTATTTTCAATTTTATTCATTACCTCTTCCATTATTACTATCACATCTTCCATTATTATCACCAGCACCCCTTCCATACTTTCTATTTATTTTATTTACTATTTCTTACTGCAATTTTTAATTTTATTGTAAATTCATCATTGCATCCTTTTTTTATATTGCGTTATTACTATCCATTATTTATTAATTCAAACTACCAAGATTATTATTTTATTATCATTCCACCATCACTACTATAATCAATAATATTATTTTACTATAATTATTTGCCGCTATCACAGTTATTGCCATCATCCACTCCTCCCACCATTACTACCATACCAATACCCCACCCCAAGCAACTATCACCGCTCTATTTACAGTTTATTACCGTCATTGCGCCAGTATTCATTTACTTAACATTTTAATTATCATATCTTTCTTACAACTTACCCCTACATTTATCATTTCTCATTTCTCTCAACATTGCCGTTATTATTTCATCGCCACTATTACACCCACACCATAATTACCATCGCCACATTTGTCTAGAATTATACCCCCCCATCAAAATTAATACCAATCTTGCGCATAAATACCAATAATTATTATAAATTAGAAAGTCTACTATTTACATAAGTGCAATGACCCACGACAATCAAATAACAGCATCGAAAATAACAACAAAATATTTATCATAGTCTTCAACAGAACCTATCTAATAAAAAGAATGTATACGCGCGTGCATTCGTGTATGTGTGTGTGTGTGTTTGAGAAAGCATTATTCCGTAAATAAAATAGACAAATGGTATTGGAAAATTAGTAAACTTAAGGAATCAGCACATATGCTATGCCACAAAAATGTCCTGAGCCGACCAAGCATAGAAATGAATACAATATGGGAACTGGTAATAATGAGTGCCAGAGAAAAGCGATAAAAACAGCGAAAACTGCAATATGATCACTGGTAAAATTTGAGCGCTGAAGACATTAAGCTTATAATACCCAGAAATTGATATACAGATATCCTCAAGGACACATGACACAGTGGATAAAGGCGTTAGTTTGATGCAGTGACAGGACCCAAAGAATGTAAGTTCAATACCTGAGAACTTGGGAAGGGAAATTAACAGAAGATAACTGATAACTGACATCCATTAAACATGGCACGTGGAACTAGAACAGTCTACCCCAGTGAGCGAAATAAAGGGTTCAGTTCGACATTCCAACCACCTGAAGTAGGCCGGAGCGCACAACGGCCGAAACGTTGTGATAAATATCACGACAAAGATGAATAATGTAAATATTGTACAAACGATATAATTTGACAAAAACATCCCTACTCCCCATTGCGCCACTTGTGAAGAAAATTTGCTATACGATTTCAACATCAAATACAAGCGGCCAATTGCGTACGTATGTAGGCCTCAACGCATGTATGCGTATAAGCGCCCAGTTCCACACTGTTCATATATATATTTGTGTGAGCTGCAATGTGTGGACGTGCGCGTGTGTGTGTCTGCGTGCGTGTGTGTGTCTCTGCGTGCATATGAGTGACGTCCCGAGGAGGATAATTCCCCCCCCCATCAAACGCCCATATACACCATCATAAATAAATCCCCAAAATTCAAAATTAATCAGTTTGTCAGACGATCGCAAAAGGCGTGAAACCCTAGGATCACAAACTCCCATCAATGCAACTAATTATATTAAACCTATATCTCATATTGAACGGTTTCCAATAAGTACCACGCATATATGATATATAAATAATATATATATATAAATTGCATGTATATATATATATATATATATATATATATATATATATGTACATACTTATTATAAAACCACACACACAGACACACACACACACACACACACATATATATATATATATATATATATATATATATATATATATATATATATATATATATTGTTTGAAAATTGGGAAATATATATGAGAACAGTATTCAGTTTCGGACAGAGATTTTACGGACTTTGGTCTGAAAATCGTATTGAATCGTGAAAATGACAGTTAATTCAACATAATAATTTCAAATCATATCGGCGCAAACGTTTAACTGAAAAGGCGCAAATGTTTACTCGGTATGAAATTAGCATCACCAATGTTTATGGAAGGTATAAAAGGTTTTCTGAGACAGTTAATAGAGAATAATAATACATTTTTAGTCCGAGTTAACAACAGATTGAAGGTAATTTTCAAGATCAAGTAACAATTGAAAACGGCACGGTAATAATATAATGACAACGCCCAACATTAATAAAAGGGATTTGATATTAAACTTATGATTCTTTAAACTTGTTTCCCTGAAATATTAGCTTGATGCAAAAATAATGTCGTTTTCTCACATAGTAACATATGTGAGAAAACGACATTATTTTTGCACCAAACTAATAGTTTATCAATCTCAGCTATCAAGATAAAAAAGCTACTTTTGGCGTCTCCTGTTCTCTATAGATAATGGTAGTCTATAGGAAATTCCTCAGTAGGGATCCCAACGCTGCTGCGCGGCACTGAAAAATCGATTCATTTAGTTTTCCTACTGCTTGTTTTATTTCAGAGGCGAGTGTTGTACTAGGCATCGTTATTGTGGGAAACGAGAGTCAAATTGAGACAGAGATAGGGATACCATCAGGTCTGCGAGCTAGCTATCATTACCACGGGATAGCTTGTCCTTATACTGAATCCAGAGCATGAAAAGGAATCTAGTTGGAGCAAAACATCAGAGACTCCTGGCTTAACTCCAGTTGAAAATGACCTGATCATGTACGCCCGTTTTTCTGGTTTAAATTTATGCTTAATCAAATGCAATCTATCATTGTCAGGATCAAAGCCCCCCTCTTATTTTAAGGGCGTCAAATGTCAGTAGAGGTCGGTCACTATTTTACTCTAGCATACAGATCGCATCTCATATAAACCATCTTACAACGATAAATTTAATCCACGTATGGTTAGACTTTTGTTGTTTCTACACACACATATACATACACACACACACATATATATATTAAAATATTTTATGTTTATACATTCTTTTTATAGATACAGATATCATATCAAGTAAATGCTCTGTTTATAGTAAACAGTATTAAACAACATTTACCGACCTGAATGTCCGGGAATTTTTCATAGAATATATTCGTCCTCCGACAGGAATCAAACCTGTATCCTATACGGAACCGTCATATAGCCTGACGTGCATTTAACCGATCTGGACACAGAGGAGCGTTCGGCTAGCAAGGTCGAATTTACTGACTTTAAACTTCACCCTTGCTAACCGAATGCTGTCTGTATGAGGAACCTCAAATGTCCTGCGCCTAGACGCCACCAATCAGACCAACTGATCTGAACACCCTCAATACACTCTCAGTGAAGCCATCGACCCTGCTGAGCCTGCACTAAACGTCCCACCTCTTCGAGCTTTCGAACCCCTGTAACTTGCGTTGCTCCTGTCTGCTATATATATATATATATATATATATATATATATATATATATATATATATATGTGTGTGTGTGTGTGTGTGTATCGAGAGAAAGAGAGAACGAGATAGAGAGAAGGAGAGAGAGATTAGAAATCCAAATCTACCTCACTCAGAAAATAGATATTTCGATCCACAGATTATCTTGTGGACCTTATCAATTCACAGATGTAAGGAAATGAGATAAGAGCTTAAAATTGAAACATTTAAAGAGAAAAAGAAGAAGATGTGGAAGACAGAAAAGGAGAAAGAAAAAGAAAAAACAAAGAGAGATAAGAAACTAAAAGTAGCAGATGACTGTCTAAACATAAGTTTACATAGATTTCCAATATTCAACCAAGAATCTTGACATTAAGGGAATAAAGGAAGAGGAATAAACATTAAAGGAAGAAAGGAAGAAAGGAAGATATATATATATATATATATATATATATATATATATATATATATATATATAAATATATATATGAAGAAATACACTCTTAAAGTGTGGTATATTTATGGGATAAAGTGCTCAATATCAGAGATACAGCGCGTGTAATTATAAAAGTGAACATAGAAGTCAACACTTAGAGGCGACTGTCGCCTTGAAGTGTTGACTTCAATGTTCACTTTTATATATATATATATATATATATATATATATATATATGCTAGTCAAACCAATATATCTTTCTCATCATCCTCTAATACTACTTATCTGTAAGATAAAATACTTCTAAAATCCAGTCGTGACAATGCGGCTATGCTATTCTCTAACAATTCACACCAGTAAAACGCACCATCACTGCATTTGCTACTTATTTGATAGCAATCAAGTAACCTTTTACTCCACCTATAATCCTTCATTTCCTATGCATCCTAGACACCTTAATAAAATCTTTTAATTACTTCTATGTTTCATAATTTTTTCTGTTCGCTGATTTATATTGACTTTTCTACCTTTTAGACATCTCCGTAGCATTGTTGTTTTTTCATTCGTATTTGTTCAAGTGATATTGATTTCATTATAATTCTTCATGCATTTTACGTTTTAAGCACATTGATTTGCTGCCATTCATTAGAAGCCTATTTTTGTCAAATGACTTCGAACGTTATCCAAGATTTTATTTCATTTTTCTGGACTTTTTTTTTTAAATGTTCTCATCTGAACTAAATATACGTGTTCTTGGGTTTCTCGTTCTTCGCCATCTATTCCCATAATCCTCAGTAATTATGATTTTAGGATACTATGACGGAATTTATTTCTTTCGAAGAATTTGTTTCAGAAAATGTTTGCAACAGCGTATATCCTTATGGAATTTCTCTGAAGAAGGAAAACAGAAAATCTTGGCACTGATTCCAAATCCAAACTTGTACAAAGTCGGATTTACTTGAAAGATTTTAGATTATCTGGAAAGTGAACAAAATCTGAGATTATTCATTGCGACTGGCTCAAGAAGGAAGTTTCCAACAAAATAATATCCTTCCACGAAAATTCTGCTGATGCTGGTAATACAAATACTACTAGTGCTACAACTACTGATAATAATAATAATAATAATAATAATAATAATAATAATAATAATAATAACAAGAAGAACAAGAAGAACAAGAAGAAATGGCGCTAAAGACAGTTTCTAAAAATAAAAGATGAAAACTGAAGTTAAAACCAAACTTTTGAAGCAACATCTTTTATCTGTAACTTTAATTTACTGAGTGTATGCATTACTTGGTAGTACTAATCTTTCTCTCTCTCTACACACACACACACACACATATACATATATATATATATATATATATATATATATATATATATATATATATATATATATATATATATATATATATATATATGAAATATTTGCGGGATCCTTCTCAAAATGTATTGAAAAACAGCTTGATTAGTAGTAAAAAGTGATGGCAAGTAATGGTGATATGATTATAATATATAACGTAATAAAATGTAATTGCATTTTATTACATTTTTGGGAAGAGTAATGTGAAAAAAAAAATGAAATTAGATAACGTAATATATATATATATATATATATATATATATATATATATATATATATATATATATTAGGTTACGTAATTTCTTTTTTTATATATGGGATGTAATACATGCATATATAGGGGATGTAAGGGCGGCTAGGATGGACAAATTTGGAGAGTCAAGTTCAATATCCAGTTGATTTAATTTCACTTTAGCGTAAATAATTTTGGAAGAGGTATGAAATCCTCTCATCAAACTGTCGCCACTATAATCAAATATTTGCTTCTAAAGAGCACTGACGGCTCTGCAAGTGTGTACTGAACAAGGGTAAATATTCAGTCCTTCTTCTATTCAAGCAATTACAACTGAGGTCTATTGTGGAAAGGATCGTGAAAAGGGACGATTGAATTAATTATAATACATATATTTATGTATTATACTTAATTCAAATATTATGTATTATGTATTATTTTTGAAAATGCTAATTTTCAAATTAGCACATAAATATTCTTCACGTACAACTGTTATATATATATATATATATATATATATATATATATATATATATATATATATATATATATATATATATGCTACACAAAAATATTCGTGTTTCAATATGATGATTGTACTTCTTCAGGCGATGGTAAATAACTGGTGATTAAATGAGATTTAAGAAAATTTAATAACAAAGTGTTACCTCTTTTCCAAATATGAAAGTTACGGTCTATTTTCTGTTGAGCATTTTAAAAAAATAAATGCTACGAACAGTGGGATTTGACTCCATCTGTTCTTTCTCTGATTTGTACACACACACACAACACACACACACACACATATATATATATATGTGTGTGTGTGTGTATATATATGTGTGTGTGTGTATTCAAGCATGAAGTAAATTGCCTTGACACGGATTTGAACACTGTCAGTACTGCTTATATTTACAGATATTCTATCTCAGATATTGTATGTTTTTTTTTCCTTTTAAATAAAGCATACCTGTCTTCGTGATTCGAATACAGCCTTTAATAAATTTTATGGATTATTCAGGCTTGTTAAATGAACGGAACGTCTACTCAAACATGAACATCCCCTAAAAATAACATTAAAGTGATTAAGTCTGTCCGATTAATAAAAAAAAAACGCTTATATATGTATATATATATATATGAGGATTTTATTTATTAACCGGGCAGACTTTCTCACTTTATTGTTCATTTTCCCTTTTTGTATACTTGTGGAACTTGCTATCTTCTCCCCACCCACACTTTTGAATTTTAATTGTTTGTAAATAAAACTTATTTCTTTTTTCCTTCTGATTGATATTGAGTGTTTTGTTTGTTTTCCAATTTGCCAACGCATACCAACACGGTCGAAATGTACAACATGACGTCCGTTTTGTTTAAGTCTATGTTTTATTTCTGTGGGTACAAATCACTTTACATATATATATATATATATATAGATATAGTTATATATAGATATGTATGTATATATTAATGGATTTTCTTTTTTGGGGGAACCGGCATATCTTTATTACTACAAAGTTTTATTGGATACCAGTATTTGAGTAGACGCCTCTTTTAACTTTAAACCAGTAGATGAAATAAATACAGTTTAAAATAAAAGGAAGCGTTTAATCATATACTGGTATTCACTAAAAATAACGTTTGGGTATCCATATTAATATCACTTTGACAAGCAGCTCATATATGTTGACCAGTCTCGACATCAATTTAAATCGTATATATATATATATATATATATATATATATATATATATATATATATATATATTACTGAAATGTGAAAATTTCTCTGATTTAACCAGTAGAGAAAACAATATTTATGAATAAAAATGACAATAAGAAAACTGATAATTGCTGACGCGTATTTTGCTTTGATAAAGTCCACATTGGACGAAACGCGTCAGCAATTACCAGATTTCCTATTGTCATTTTTATTCATAAATATATATTACTGTTACTTTTACATTTACTTGTAACATTACATGGCATAACCCAACTTAGGGCAAAATTCTTGGTGTATCTTCTGTTTTTACTCTGTCATTCTCTGTTTCATATTCTATATGTTGGATTCTGTTATAATATTGTTTGCATTATCATTTTCTGATCATTTTCTTTGTGAAGACACACGTTGTTCTCCTGCATTTTTCTTAGGTTGATAAGCAATTCTTTTTCTTCATAATTGTTATTTTATAAATAATTATGGAAATTCCAAACTGGAGATACCAGAAGCAAACAACTGCAACAATTTAAATATTTGTCAAGTGTTTTCCAGTGGGTGGAAAGTGCGACACTGAAATCCGGAAACTCATTGGGATAGAGAAAGACGCCTTTCAAAAGCTAAGAAAAGTATTAAGAAACAAAAAAAAAAAAATCGTTAGAAACAAAGAAAAGAGTACTGAAGAGTCATGTAATATTAGGTTGGTGCAAAAATACTGACGTAATAATGTCGTTTTTTGACATTAAAAAAATATGTCAAAAAACGACATTATTACGTCATTATTTTTGCACCAACCTAATATCATTCCTCCTATATGTCAGTAAATGCTGGAGAATCTCCTCGTTGATGAAGAGTAAACTTGAACCAACAGAAAAGTTGATCTACGGAAGGAACCTGGGGATACTATGGACTGAATATATAAGCGACGGCGTTTTACAGAAAATGAAAACAAAATGTGTACTTAAAATCAGAAAAAAAGAGTTTTGAAATTTCTTGTGAACATAATGAATAAAAAGAACTTGGGAAATTTGATACTTGTTGAGGGCTTCTCCCCTTTGTACACAAATGGAATCACCCAGTATTTACATATACTACTGCTACGTGAAAACTGGAGAGGGGAGTTAAAGGTTGTAGGTAACCGGAAGAGTGAGAATAAGGTAACAGACAGACAGAACGAACGTGGCTAGCAAGAGTCACAGTGAGCGAACACGTCGACTTAGTAAAACGTCATACAGCGATACTTCATTACCAAAGACTATATAGATATTTTGCTACTAACCCGTATTCCTGGAACTACTAACCGGCTTTACCAGTTTGTATTATTACGTTAATACATTATTTTCCTATATTAATTCTTGGCGTTTGTTATTTATTGGTAGCGTATTTCATCCCGGAATCCACAACAATATTCCCAGGACAGCTTGAAGGTAAGAAGAAAACTACGCATATACTACCTAGTAAATTTTGTCTAAAGAAATGGCTGAACAGGATTTAGGTGAAATAAAAAAAGACTGAATTTATTATGAGCTACAAAGAACATGTATTTGTGAAGAGCTATAATCACCATCTGTTTGAAGGGAGACAGCACATAGAAGAATTCTTTTGGTGATTAAATTTATTTTCTCATTCACACACAAGGGAATATGCCAGGTATTTTTTTTAAGTAAGGCATGAAATGAATAAAAATGAAATTTTCATTGCCGTCGCTCGTATTTCGATGTAGCAGAGAAGGAATTTACAAAAAAAAAAAAAAAAAAAAAAAGAAAAATAAAAAAAGAAAAGAAAAGAAGAAAATTGATCAGAAAATAGTATTGGATACTAAACAGCAAATTGTTTGTAAGAAAATTGTGCCTGGGAATCTCCAAGGAAAGTTATTCGATTGAAAAAGTTCAGAAAGGAAGAATGTAAAATTTTGGCTTATCAGTATGACTGGTTCCATAAGCTTAGTGCAGTAGACATTAATTATTAGGCACCCAGTGAGGATCGAACTCCCTACTAATAATCAACCAAACTAATTGATTAACTATTACACCATTCCTGTTTGCCCGATTGATGACTATCATGGAAACTAAACGAAGAATTTATAACTGATGATTGGGTTTTTGAAGGCGTGGAGGTCATCAAGAGTGCTCTAAAGATGGATCCTCAAAGATGGATCCTCAAAGATGGATCCTTCAAGCAGTGAATAGAAGCGTGGCAAAAAAGATGCATATGTGAATTAGATTCGAAAGAGGAAACCATGTAGTTTTCTTGTTTGGAATTGAAATATATTCTGTCTATATTTCTGAGATGAGGTATTTATTTACATTATTCGGACTATTGTCCTCATCTTTGTCGCCATATTTATTACAACGTTTCGGCCGTTGTACGCTCCGGCCTTCTTCAGGTTGCTGGAATGTCGAACTGAACGTTGGAACTGAACTAACGGATGTCAGTTATCAGTTATCTCCTGCTAATTTCCCTCTGAAAGTTCTCCACTACCTTAACCGGGTATTGAACTCACACTCTTTGGGTCCTGTCACTGGATCTAACCAACGCCTTTATCCACTGTGCCATGTATCCTTGTGATAAATATGGCGACAAAAATGAGAATAATAGTCCGAATAATTGAAATATATTGTTTGTGACATCATCCTTGTTATTTTTCAGAATTACCCTATATGTCCTTGGGTATAATTTCCATGTCTGGTGGCATCCTCTGAGTAACAAAAAAAAGCGTGTACACGCCGACCATTTTAAAAACCGTTAGTCGACGTTGAACGATGTCCAATGATTTTATATATGCTTCAGGAAACTTGACAGTCAAACGGTTGGTTTTTTAGATACGCGCATGAATAACTTCCGGTGAAAACGAGTCGTGTAGTATTAAGAATTGATGCTTGTGTTGGAAGTAAGGAGACAATAAGAAAATTCTTCCATCATAATTCAGAGAAAGTCCAAGAGACGGACAAAGTCGGATTCCAGCATCCAAAGAAAACGCGTTTTCGACGTCATCAAACCAGAATAAAAGGCCTCATCATTTACGTGTGTATATCATACTCACCCTAATGAGCATAATATCTGAGTTAAAATAATTGACAGATTCAATAAATACACTACGATTGAAGTTGTCAGACTGTGGGGTCTTCAAGCCATTATCATTCGAGTTATCACTGGTGCGTGGGGGTCCATACCACCGAACCTAGATTTCTACACAGAGAAATATCAGAATAAAGCCTACTATCTCATCTGTTTAGAAAAGTTTGTCATTTCAAGTTAAAAATATTCTGCGACATGTGATTTCTGTCAAAGGTAGTACAACTTGAGGCATGTCACATATAATGCCATTTCTCTGATATAAAAAGAAAACTCTGGAAAGCAATAATAATAATAATAATAATAATAAACTGTAAATAATGGCAACGAGAAGAAGACGATATGAAAAGCGTCGTAGGCTCTATTGACAGTATAAGATATTCTTAACGGACCTCAAAAAGTTTTACAGGAACATTTGAAAAGCAGTCATAGAAGTCAAAAAGCCAAAATCTACTGAAGATGAGCAAATTTCTCGAGAGAATATATGGAACAACCGAAAGGAATATAATCCCAATGCAGTGCATATCAAACGTGAAGAAGGAAACGTGAAGGTTAAAGCTCTACAAGAAAATATATTTAAGAATAATATTAGGCAAGCTCTAAAGAAATCCCTAAAATGAAAATCCGTAGGAAATCATAAGGTACCCAACTTTTGGCTTTTTATCATCTGTTATTAATCCATAGAACCTTTGCACAAACTTTATCAATGCTAATTAATAACCCCAATGAAATTCCAGAATCGATCAGAGAAGGTATTACATATCTTGTACCAAAAATGAGTGAAACAGATGATGCAAAAAATGATAGGTCACTAACATATCTGTCCACCACATATAAATTGATCACGTCTGTTCTTACGGACCGTATTTACTCTTTTCTCGATGGAAACAAAATTCTTCCACTGGAACAGAAGGGATATCAAAGAGGTTTATATAGTTGCAAAGTTCAATTGCTAGTAAATAAAATAATCTTGTATAACTGCAGCAAAATATTTCAGCAAAATATTTCAGCAAAATTTCAATAGATTAACATAAACTTTTGAGCATGTGCCACACTCTTAGGATTTTAAGGCTTTGGAAATGGACAAAGTATTCGTGGTGATAATAAATTTTCTTAAATATAGCATGGGAATTTGGAAAACTACATTATACCTAAATCCTACCAGAGGCATTGCCACTTCTAATTATTTGAATATCCGACGAAGAATCATTAAGAAGTTTTACAGGCAAATTGGAAAAGCAGTGATAGAAGTCAAAAGGCCACCATCTATTGAAGAAATGCAAACATTTTTTGAGAATATTTGGAAGAAACCAAAGGAATATAATCTAAATTAAGAGTGGATCAAACGAGAAGGAAAAAATAAGGATAAACTTGTGCAAAAATGGAAAAATATAACCAAGTTTAAAGCTCTAATTAAATACCCAAAATGAAATAAACAGGAAATGATAAGGTACCCAGCTTCTGGATTTATCATCTGTGATCAATTCATACAAATCTTGCACAAACTTTATTAATGCTAATTAATAACCTCAATAGAATTCCAGAATGGATCACTGAAGTTATTACATATTTCCTACAAAAACAGGTGAAACACATGATCGAAAAATATAGACCAATAACATGTCTGCCCCTATAAATCATATCCAGATAAAATGTACTTACTCATTTCTCGATTAAAACAATATCCTTCCTCTGGAACTGAAGGGTTGTCGGAGAGTTACATATGGTTGCAAAGATCAAATATTAATACATTAAATACTCCTGGAAAATTGCTAAGAAAAAACGTAGAAATCTTAGCAGAGCTTGGATAGATTACCTTAAAGCCTTTGGTCGTGTGCCACACTCTTTGATCCTTAAAGGTTTGGCAATGTACACAGTTTACTTGGTGACAATAAATTTCCTTAAATATAACATGAGACTCTGGAAAACAGCATTATCCATAAATCACACCAAAGGTACTCTAATTCAAATTGTTTGAATATCCGACACCCTGTTGCGCTTCTTTTCTGTCTTTACTTAACCCCCCCACTTTCGCATAAACTAGTCAATAACAACTATGGACACAAATTAAAAAACAAAGTGTTTAATCACTTATTTTACATAGATGATATCAAAACCTTTGACAAAGACGACAATAAATTCAAGGCTATCCTCAATGTCCTAAATGTAGTGTACTATATAGTAAAAGTAATAAGCAAATTCAAAAGTTATGGTTGCATTCTAGATATTACATTAGTTTGCGGGATATTTTTGTGTCTGTCTTTAAAATACGATGCTTGGAAAGGCTCAAGATAAAGCATTTTTTGTCTCCTATATTTAACAATATTTGTTTGAATAATGATTTGTTGCCTCTATACACTGTTGAAATGTTCTCGGTCCGATATACTCTCCAAAATTAAACCAAATGAGAAAAAATTGTTCTCCATTTTTTAAAATGGTTTCACGAACAGACTGACAACTTTTCAGCACAATCTATCACACACACACACACACGAACATGTACGTTTGTGTGTGCGTCAGTGTGATTGTGTACCCAAATAGTTCTGTTATCAGTGACAGTAAAGATAATGAGACAGGTAATTAAGTTTTATGGAGACCTGAAGACGTTCAGCCCTCGAGCAGAACCCAAAAGAGAATACAATGGCGACGAATTATTAGAAAAAGTGTATAACGTAACGAAACAGAAAAAAATGCACTAACTCTAGAAACTGTAATCAAATCATTTTCGTTAATCAAGAAAAGCCGAGACGAAATTATTACGATTATACCAGGGAAACCAAGCGAAGAATTTTCAAAAACAATGCAATTACGAATAGTCCCAAAATTCCCGAATATTCTCCAAAACTGCTAACAACTGAGATGAACCGCATGACCCTGATTTGGGTAAAGGTAAAATTAGCAATGAGTAGTGTACAGTGAAGATTTTTAGAAAGAAATCTATTAAGAGACAGAAATATCACCCGAGAAAAGAGTGTTGAACTGCTACACCTGAAATCTGAAATTTTAATCGGTAATTATTATTTTTATACACCCGCAATAGAAGTAGATAGGTTTGTCCGGTTCCCACTCCTCCTTGGAAATTTGAACAGCAATAGACGTTCTTTCCTTGCTTCTTGTTTAGTATTGAGTTTTCCGCTCCCTTCTAAAATCTACACCAGATCTATACTTTTAACATCTCCCTCTGAATTTTGCAATTTTATTCGCTAATTAAATCTTGACCTCTCCAAGTCTAGAATTAGCTGTTATCTTGCACTTTCTTATACCAGTACAAACCCACACAGTAACCGTCGACCTTCAGTGGCCTTTGGAGAATATTATTAAAACAAGTCATATCTAATCAACTATGTTGCAGTTTCATGGCAGGGAGGGTGTGTAAGGTGACTAGTATTATTATAAAAGATAGTATTTTATGGATAGCCGTTCTGAATGGACAGACACAAGAGAACTATAGTAAATTTTGGATGACGCAATCGTAAAGTTCACATTCCTAATTGTTTTTTTGAACAGGAGAAGAGGTTTAACCCTCGTTTTCAATTTAGGATTAGTTTCCTGGTTCCTTTTAAAGTCTACTTTAGTATCTTATTTTTAGTGCCTCGACTGAACTAAAATCTTTAGATCCTCAAGTCTACAGTTTTCTTGCATAACCCCAAGGACTTCAGTTCTTGCCCTTTCTTACACTCATACAGCACATCACAGTAACCCTCCAGCTTGAATGGCTCTTGGGCCTTGTATTGTGTGAACATTAGTTAAAAAATCACAAATGAAGTAAAACATCTTATTCTACTGATAATGTTAAGAATGCTTCATTCACAGTATTCGACAAATGCGGACATTTTAACTCAAAACTCTTGCTAACAACCAGTAAAAAGATGTCCGTCATTTGATCTTCAGTCTGAGTCACCGGTTACGACTGGTGTGAATAACCAATTAGTCAAAAAATTAGAATATATGTTATATCTTTTCAAATATGCTCAGGTTATTTCTGTTCTAGTGAGGAAAGACGGCTCGTAAAATTTCATCCATACAGGTTACGTCGAAGCTAGGAAAAGAAAAGAAAAGAAAAGAAAAAGAGTAACTTACTTGACAAGTCCAATAAATTTATGGAGAAACAAATATCAGAAGGTCAAAAAAGGGTCAAATCGGGCCAAATATTAGTGAAGTTCTGGAAATCGATGGCGAACTATCGTTGCACACAATTTTAAAGGAGCCGGATCATAGAGAATTATATTTATAGCAGTTATAGTATCAAAGGTTCATAACAATTAAAAATTCGAGACAAATTAACCCTTACCGTAACAAGACCCCCATAAAATCATCAAACACTCTTGGTGAGTACGTGCTTAATAATAATAATAATAATAATAATAATAATAATAATAATAATTAAGAACTGTAAAATAATTCTGAGAGTATCAAAGCAGACTTGACTGGCTAGGAAAATTGAATCACTGAGAATTGTGCAATTTTCGTACGTCCATGGTAATAATAGTAATATTAACCGTTTCCTTTTAAGGGAATATTTGGCATTCATTGATGTAGCAGCAAGTCCTGCTCTTGGTTGAAATTTATAAAATCTTTCTACTAAAACAATTTTTCAGAAGAATAAGTTTCTCATGTCCAGTAACTGTTATCGCTCTTTTCAGTATAGATAGGTACTTCTTTCTTAATATTTTGTTTGAAATAATGGGGACCGTCAAATTATATGCGCTGTACAGTTGCGTAGTTGCTGTTGTTGATAAAACTTCAAATGATGTGGCTTTGCTATAGTTCGTGATTCTGTACCCCAGTTCCTGAGGTACGAATATGGTTCATCACTAAGTCCTACATGCTTAATTCTGTAAAAGACATTTTAAACCATTGACCTGAGAAAGCGGTTGTCTACAGCTGGCTGTTTAGAGTTGGGTGCCGTGCATGACATCCATATGAAATACCCGATTTGATGATGGCATTTAAGAACGTCATTAGTTTTTAGGTTAATGATTTGGTTTTAAGGCACTTTCTGTGTTGGGCAGAAATGACCTCGGCGCAGCATATTATATGTTCAATTCATCTCTTATGAATATATAAACTATATGTTTTTGTGCAAAAAGAATAAGAAAGTCCTCAGGAAGTTTGAAATACAAACGTATCATCCAACATAGACCAGAAGTCCAGATCTGATCATCAGGACGAAGACTGTAAACTTGTTATTGATGATTTTTTAAAAGATACGTATTGGAAAAAAATGTATGTGAAATAATGCAAGCATTGTCAGAGGCTAAGAAATCTAGTGGATTATTTAGTGTTATAGATTTTAATATCAAACAAAAATGGTTTAATTCAAGTCTTATACGACAAAGGTAGAAATTACTGGTTCGGATATCGGTTCGATTTACAATAGTCGAAAAGATGGACAGAGATCGAATACCTGCAAGTAACAAACCGGAAGTACTTCTCTTTTGGGTTGGGTCTTGCCCTTCTCAAGTGGATGCAATCAGATTGATCCAAGTCACAATGACAGAGGTAATGTCAGAAATGAATGCAAACATTAATGCAGAGAGTACTATTATATATGCCTAATGAAACTATTTTGTCATTCTTATGAAAATAAATTACAAATACAGAAGGAAACTATTTAAAATTACTGGCAATGGAGATCATAAACTAAAAAAGAATTTCTAATATTTTTTTTTCTTCCCAAAGAAATGCATTGGAAATAAAAAAAAAAAGGTTGTAATTGTCGTTGGTCAAGAATTGTGAAAACATTTCAGTATGCATAGGGTTATTTTATGAAATAATTATGATATCGTTATTGGCATTTTGTATTGAAAATTTGGAAGAATATGTACTGTTAGGAGTTAAGCCTATTGTTACTGCTAAAGAATTACATATACACTTAATGACACACAGATAAAAGCATGCAACACACACCTAAAACACCCGATACATACATATATATATATATATATATATATATATATATATATATATATATATATATATATATATATATATATATATGGGGGTATTTGAGAGAGAGAGAAATAGTAAGAATAAAGGCTAAAGCTGAAAATAACCTAAAAGCTTAAAATATAAAATAAACAGCGTTATATGTTTCATCTTATATATATATATATATATATATATATATATATATATATATATATATATATATATATAAATGTAATGAAAAACAAACCACTTTAAGGTACCATTACGATAATTTATTTCACCTAAATCCTTTTTTAAGGATTCAGGATGATCGGGTAAAAACTTCCAACAACGAATTGAGAGAAAAAATGGGATTAGAAAGTGGTTTGTTTTTCATTACATATTAGCTCTGTCCTAACATTGAGCTCTCAGGATTTCATCCCCTTTGGATTTACCAATTCGGTTTACCAAGTTCCTTATAACTTAACTATTTATATATATATATATATATATATATATATATATATATATATATATATATATATGTATATATATATATATATATATGTATAAACAGATTATTATTGCCACACCAGGATAAAATGATCTTTAAAAAAGGGATAATATTTTATTCATGAAAATGGATAAAAAGTATGAAGCCAATCAACATTTTAGAGTACCTTTCGGACGACACATCTTCACCAAAAATATGAATTATAATGGTTAAAATAATGACAGTTGAAAAGAAAAAAAATATTTTCAACAACTTGTGTCAAAATATATCAAATCTGGGGGAGGAACAAAAAAGAAATATATTATTAGTTAGGCATAGAATTGACGACCGTCTCCTCGAACAAGGCCCACTTATGTTTTAATTTTCCCTGCCTCCACAGTGTAGGACGTTTTTATCTTAATAACAACAAACTCCAAGATGATAAGGTGGAGTCTGATCCGTGTCCTGTGCAAGATAGAGAATAATTCCTGAGAATAGTCCGTTCAGCAAGAAACAGAATTCAATAAATGCTCGCCGATATCGGGGTCATGAACCTGTGAACACCCTGATGCTACAGGGTCATGTCTATGTACTTGGCACGGAACATGCTGGGCGATGCTAACCTGTAACCGCTCGATAGTTTTGCCCACAAAGTAGATCTCACATCGACATTTATACTGATAAACAACTAAACACTGCTGATTGGCAGGCAAAACATCCTTGTGGCCAGAGGATATATATATATATATATATATATATATATATATATATATATATATATATATATATCGATATTAAATATAAATATGCTTCTGCCGCTAGCACAACTGTGATTATCGCACGCACCAGTTTCCCCGAAGTGTACAATTACTGCCACACAGATTCTTGCTTCCCAGTTTGTTGGAAATCTTGATCTGTTGTCCCTGTCTTTAAGAACTTACTCTTCGGTAATGTCTTCGAGGCATTTATCAACGCCCAAGGGGTTATGCACCTTACATCCTATGATCTGCTCTCAGATAAACAATATGGTTTCAGCTTTGCCCGATCTACCGCTGACATGCTCACGGCCATAACTGAATTTGTATACCAAGCACTTCACAAAAACGGACAATCTCGAGTCGTGGCTCTAGATATCTCTAGAGCGTTTGGCATTGTTTGGCATGCCGGCCTTCTTCGTGAGCCTCAGTGACATGAGATTACAGGGCGATTATTTGATTTAATACAATCATTCCTGTCAAATCGTGAAATGAAGGTCGTCCTAAACGGGTTCTCCTCCAGTCCCTACACACGAACGCAGGTGTTCCCCCAGGCTCTATCCTGGGTCCTATACTGTTTCTGATCTTTATTGATGATCTTCCTGATATCAGCTCCCAAGTTGGCATCTACGCAGACGACACTACTATTTATTCCTGCCTCAATAGGAAATCTGGTATCGCTGAAAAAACTAACCCGGCTGTTGGTCCCCGAAAGGACCTCCAATCTTTTGTTGACTGGGGCAGGAAATGGATGGTAAACTTTAAAGCCTCCAAAACGAAACTGCTCTCATTTACTCACCACAGAGAACCCTCCATGATTCCAATCCGAACGGCTGCTGCCCAACTACACGAGAACTTCTCTCCGTGTTTGCTTGTTCTTATGCTGTCCACTGACCTGAAGTGGAACAAATAAATTGAATCAATAGCTTCAAATATACAAATTAACCATTCGCCCTTGCATGGAGTATTGCTGCCATATATGGTCTGAGGCACCTTCTGTTTGCCTCGGAGTTCTTGACAAGATCCAGAGATGGATATGTAATTGGCCCTGATCTGGCATCTCGTCTACAGTCACTCTCTCACAGACGCGCCCTCGCCTCTCTCTGTCTTTTCTACAAATACTTTCATAGTAATTGCTCCGCCGAGCTGCTTTCACCGGTTTCCAGACTCCATGAACTTAAGCGCCCTACGAGGCTGGCATCCCGCCCCCACCCTTACACTGTAGAAACTATTAAATGTAGCCGTCTCTTCTACTCCAATATCTTCATACCTCGCACCTCTCGCCTGTGGAACACTCTTCCCTATTACTGTTTCCCTGAGAGCTATAATCTCCAACTATTCAAATGTAATGTCAATCGACACCTCCAGTTACCTTGATCTATCCACTACCCTTCTCCTCATCCTTTCTTCTATCACTCCTATCTGCTCTTGCTCCAAATCTTCTGCAACCCCCTGCATCCTAGTGGCTTCACGCCTTACTCGGGGCGTAATGCTTAAGAAAAAAAATCTACCGTAAGGAATTTGTATCCATCCATCAAATCTAAACATCAGCCATTCGTCCTTGCATGGAATACTGCTGTTATATATGGTCTGCTTCTCTCGCTGTTCGTCTAGAGTTCCTCGACAAAGTCCACAGACGGATATGCAATGTGATGCGTCCTGCTCTGGTGTCTCGTCTACAGTAACTCTCTCACAAACGTGCCGTTGCTTAGCTCTGTCTTTTCTACAAGTATTTTCACGGCATCTGCTCCAACGAGCTACTTTCACTGGTTATCAAACTACATCAATTTAAGCACTACTAGGTTGGAATCTCGGTCTCGCCATTTCACTGTCGAAAAGGTTAAATGTAGCTGTTTCTTCTACTCCAGCAGCCTCTTATCTCGAACTTCTCGACCCTGGAAGCCCTTTCTTCTTAATTGCTTTCCTGACAGAAATAATCTTCAAAAATTCAAATATAATGACAATCGACATCTTCTGATAGCTTGATCTTGTTCCCCGTCGTTCTCTTTATCCTTTCCTCAAACACTTCTCACTCTCTGTTAACCCTTGCGTGCTAGTGGCATTTTCGGCTTGCTTGGAGTGAAAGACTTAAACACAATATATATATATATATATATATATATATATATATATATATATATATATATATATATTTAAGTTATAAGGAACTTGGTAAACCGAATCGGTAAATCCAAAGAGGATGAAATCCTGAGAGCTCAATGTTAGGACAGAGCTAATATGTAATGAAAAACGAACCACTTTAAGGTACCATTACGATAATTTATTTCACCTAAATCCTTTTTTAAGGATTCAGGATCATCAGGTAAAACTTCCAACAACGAATTGAGAAAAAAAAATTCTCAATTCGTTGTTGGAAGTTTTACCTGATGATCCTGAATCCTTAAAAAAGGATTTAGGTGAAATAAATTATCGTAATGGTACCTTAAAGTGGTTCGTTTTTAATTCGTTGTTGGAAGTTTTACCTGATGATCCTGAATCCTTAAAAAAGGATTTAGGTGAAATAAATTATCGTAATGGTACCTTAAAGTGGTTCGTTTTTCATTACATTTATATATATATATATATATATATATATATATATATATATATATATGTTCGAATCTCACCACGGGTGATTTGACAGGAAGGAGACTTCCTGATGTTATCGGTCTGGACGATCCTAGCATGCGGTACATTTGGAAAGTGCCTGAAAGCCATATCACTGTTTGACCCAAGCCCTGTGAGTGAAATTGGGTAGACGGAACACTTGGGGGACCGTCGATAGCTGAGCTAGCACGAGGTCACAAGTCATCGTGACCGAGAGTTTGAGTGTACTGGCATTGTTCAGATTGTTGATCACGCTAAATAACACGCTCTCTCCCAGAAATTGTAACTAAGGTCTGCTCAGTATAGTTACTGTATAAACCAAATGTAGTCTCTGTGGGTTTTGAACAAACATAAATATGACTGAGTTAGCATTTAATTTAGGGATTAGAAAGCCGCCCTATTAGACAGGTATCCTCGAATACAAGCGGCTGGCTATCATATATATATATATATATATATATATATATATATATATATATATATATATATATATATATATAATTTAAAGAAAAACAGACCACTTTAAGGGTCTATTATTATTTCACCAGAGACTTATTTTTCCCTTGATTTTCAGACATCACTTTCAAATGGTAAAACGAAAATTGAAATTACAATTTACACCTTTGACGGGCCGTATTAAGGTTATATAAGATGACACAGAAGGTAACGGGGAATGGTGTGAGAGACATGGTCAAATTTAGAGAGGGAAGGGAGAGTTTTAAAATGTATTTTTATATTTCTTTTTATTATAATACTTAATATTGATGGAGGAGCGGGTAAGGATCAGACATTCAACTATTTAATCCGTTAACTGAACGGAAATGATATGGGGAAAGGAAAAGGAGAAAAAGGAAAAAATAAAAAAAGGGCAAAGTAAAGAGAGAAGAGGTGTACTTAGGGTTTTCGGAGCAAGAAGAGGGGTGGTATAGCTTTAGCAATATATATATCTATATATATATATATATATATATATATATATATATATATATATATATAACAGATGAAAAAGATGACCTGTTATATTGCTAGAGTGTCTTTAAATTCCAAATAAGAATGTGCAATGTTCTGTGTAATCAGTCTCTTTTAACATCACCATAACACATCCTTCTTGCGTTGCTTCAATCAATGATGTCATTATAATTCTTTGGGTTTGCTTTCTTCTTTCGTTTCTCGCTTTTAAGAATTTAAGCAACGTACGACATTGGTAACCACCACAAACACATACATATAAAGAAATAATTTATACTAAATTGTTAAAACAACCAATGAATTTGATAACACAAAATGTATACCAAATGTCCTTTTTCACTATCAATTTTCGATGTCGAAGCAGATAATTCTTCCGACGACGATCATGGCTTATATCATGCATCTCGCTAGAAAGTTTTTACAGAAATAAGCAATTTAAGATTTTGCGAAAATTAATAAAATACCACGTAATGCCATTTATTTTCTATCTATCTATCTATAGAACCATTTTTAACGCGTGGAGGACCTCAAGAGGTCCGTAACGGCGGAACTGAGGGGCATCCAAAAACTATCCTTTTAGGAGTGCTTAGATGCGTGACAGAGAAGGATGTAAAAGTGCAGATGACCCGAGTGCGGTTACTCTGAAAAGGAAACCATGTAATTTGTTGTTTAGAATTGAAATAAATGGTTCCTGACACCAGTTCCGTTACTTTCAAGGAAGAGCTCGTATATATACTGGTAAGAGCTGAAAATCATTCGACACAATAAAAAATCTAAGTAAATGACCAAACTAAGAGTATATATATATATATATATATATATATATATATATATATATATATATATATATATATAGTAGTTCAATGTTCGCTTTCTGACCATGAGTCTCGGGGTCGGATCTCACCGCAGTTGATTTTTCATGAAGGAGACTTCCTGACGTTATCGGTCTGGGGTGGGGGGTTTCCAGCGTGCGGTATCTTTGTAAAGCGCCTGGAAGACCATATCACGATTTGATGTGCTAGCACGAAGTCACAAGTCATAGTGACCGAGGGATTGAGTGTGCAAGTATTGTTCAGATTGCTGATCATGCTAATCAAACTCTCTCCCAGAAACTGTAACTAAGGTCTGATCACTATAGTTGCAGCAAAAACCACCTGTTGGTTCTCTTTGTGTTGAAAAAAAAGAAAAAGATGTGCTTGATCGAGCGTCTGCAAGCCTCCCTAGTATACTGGTATCCTCGAATTCGAGTGGACAGCTATTATATATATATATATATATATATATATATATATATATATGTGTGTGTGTGTGTGTGTGTGTGTGTGTGTGTCTGTGTGTGTGTGTGTGTGTGTGTGTGGCGAGAGAGAGAATTAAAGGATTTCTTTTAATCCGTCTTCGCCTCTCTCGTCTTTTTTACAAATACCTTCACGGTAACTGCTTCGATGAAATGCTTTTGCTGGTTCCTAGACTCCATGAAAATAAGCGTTCAACTAGGCTGGCATCTCACTCTCACCCTTTGACTGTCGAAACTGTTGAATGTCGCCGTCTCTTCTATTCCAATAGCTGCATGTCTCGCATTTCTCGCTTTTGGAACTCCCCATTTTTTGTTTTCCTGGTCGCTATAATCTCCAACTATTCAAATGTAATGTCAATCGACGTCACCAGATGCCCTGATCTATCCCCTATCCTTCTCTTCATTCTTTTCTCTATCACTCCTATTTGCTCTCGCTACAACTCTCTGTAACCCTTTTCGTGCTAGTGGCTTCCAACCTTGCTTGGGGTGAAACGCTTAAAAGAATTCCGACATTTCTAATAATTTAAACGTTATTTTTAGAGAATGAATCCTCTTTTTTTGAACAGTGTGTAAACTGGATTCGGTACATATTGAAAAAATAAAAAGTTATCTGCGACAAGGATGAATCTTCTCGCAGGACCTATTCAAAATTTATATTCAGGCTATTCTAAGAGAATCATAATTCCGATCAGAATTCATTACAAGCTGCCACAATATTAACAGCATTAAATATGAAGATGACAGAGTATATATATATATATATATATATATATATATATATATATATATGTGTGTGTGTATGTGTGTGTGTTTGTCAATTCACCGTAAGCAAAAAGATAATGCTATCCAGAAACAAGGGGCTACTGGGAGTGAAAGAGAATGGAGCTGGAAGCCTCTTCAAATGACCGGGCAGGATCGTGAACCGGGCGATGGGCGAACTTTTTTACATTTATTGAGGAAAAAATAAATAGTCTCTTCTATTAGGAGTTTGTCCAGAATTCACTAACATAGAGGAAGTCTGATATTAAATTTCTCTCTTTTATTTGGGTCTAATGAAATATTCCTGTTTCGTAATATCTGTTTAGCTCAAAAGCACATTACAAATGTAAGAACATTGAGTTCACTAATGGTTCCACGCAGGGAGAAATTAACTTCCGGTTTGAACGAACGAGTTATTTCAGTTCACAAATAAAAAGCGGCCATAATAAATAGGCTGAACTGAATAAAACGCTGGTGCCAAAGTTTTACAAATTGGAAGTGTGGGATGTGAATAGAAGCGACCAGGTCGACCATGCAAGCTGACACCATGGTCTATTGGTTTTATCAGAAGATTGGTTAGTGAGGACCCGAGAAAACTGGCAGCAGATTTTGATAATGAGGTCAAAATGTGTACAATGAATGTTTCAATAATCTAATGAACTAGACCACAAGACAGTGCTTGCATAACCGAAGACTGCCATTTAAAAATAGTTCCGTTTGAAGTTCGTACAAGCAAATGAAGACAAAAAATAATATTCTTGGAAGAAAGTTTGCGGTAGATGGTGCTGTGTTGATATAGAGTTTAGGTTACATTTGTCATTCGTGTACATTTGTGTATAGTCTGTCTTCAAAGTTTAACGTGTGTAATAGTGAGTTAACTGAGAAGTCTCCAGGATATTCATATTCAGAGCAGGCAGATATGATTTTTGTATACGGTTGCGCGAATGGCAATTTATGCGAGTCTGCACAGCTGTATCAGACTGCGTTTCCAGTTCGAATGTCGCCGTATCATCCAACCTTTAGTGCTGTTTATCGTCGCGTATGATAATAAGTATTTTTCTATTGCATCTTGTATTGAACATTTAACAGCGTCTATCGTAAACTTTAAACTTAACTCAAAAACAAAAGAGTTTTGGAAACATGTTTTATGGTATTTTGTCATTTTTTGGTGTGAGGAAACCACTATCAAATTTGTAAAAGCATTATGATACAATATATATATATATATATATATATATATATATATATATATATATATATATATATATATATATATATCGAGAGAGAGAGAGAGAGAGACAGAGAGAGAATATAGCAAAAAATCAAAACACACCTTCTGTGGGTATAAATTGATTTCAATCAGCGCTAAGTAATTTGCCATTATTCAACCCTGACGAATGGACTGTGTTAGTAACGGAATCAGAGACTTATAATTTAACTTAGCAGTTGAGAAATTCATACCTGACCTACTCAAATCGACGCCTCAGCCAGATAAAATGCCCGAGTTGGTGGTGAGGGGATGACGGGAGATATCTCTCTAAAAGAGAAGAAGCTCGATAGATCCAATCCGGATATTAACCTTATGATCATAATTTAGGGTTATATGAAGAATGAGTATTGGAATTAAAACTAAAGCAGGATCGGAAAGGAAGCTTATATATAAACAAAATTTTATTTAAATATAAAAGATTAGGTTCCAATTGGATAATACCAAATTTTAATTATAAAAGAGGTGAACAAGATTAACAATAAATCGTATTTAGACAATAATTATAAAGAAATAATATATTTGAAGGTTTTATATTATTAAGAAATAAAGAATTTAAATATCAAACAATTTAAACATAGAATAAATTTACCATAAGTTAAATTATTAAGAAAACAATACTATACCTGGAATTCTTTAAAAATCTAAGAGATCGAAAGAATAAAACAAAAAAAAAAACAAAACAAAAAATTAAACAAATAAAAATGTTGATCAAAAAGAAGTAAATATAAAAGGGGACTGTAATAAGATAGGATAAATATAGAGAAGAAAGGGAAATGTAGAAATTAACTATCGTTATATATTCAACATTAGACGGGTTTGTGAGTTAACAAGTAATAAGTTAAGAAGTTCTTATAAAATATTAGGTTGGTGCAAAAATAATGACGTAATAATGTCGTTTTTTGACGTTAAAAATACGTCAAAAAACGACATTATTACGTCATTATTTTTGCACCAACCTAATACTAAAAGCTTAAATCTACTTATATGTCTACATTTTAAAACTAATCCGTTCCTTTGATTTAATAGTTTGCTTTGATTATTGTATTTTCTTATTCTAATTTTCCCCCTAAATATAGGTTGCACCTATCTCTAAGACTATTAGGAGTATGAGCGAAACCTATAATTTTCCAATTTATCTAAGGATTCAGACCTTTTTCCTTCAATTCCCACATTGTTTTCAAAGAGCCGTCTGGTATTTTAATTTAGGATTCGTAAAAAAAGGTGCCTATGCGTATAAAATCTCTGTTTCCATTCCCCCGCGGAAAGTCCAATGTAAACATTATATTTTAACATATTTTCTTTATGGAGATTTCATCGATAAATATATACCAAACTGCTGCGGGTGGTGCAGGACCCCAAACTGTAAATGCCTTCAGCGAGAATAGGAATCAATCTGAGTGTAAACTCTGCAATACTGTCATACTGGCCTTTTTTACGCGACCTTGACAGAATGACAGAATCGAGATATTGAAAGTGACAACTGATCCGTTATCTCTTTAGTTATTATATCAGCAACAAATTTTACTGACTTCCAAGAAGTCTATTGTTAAAACCCTGTTAGAGGATTTCACTATTTTTCTTAACGGCGCCTGTGAATGGAATTCGAACAGATATCCGTTTGCTTCTCGTATATCATGCCACTTTTGAATACATAATTTTGAAACTGAATTTAAGCGGGTCGCATCATACACAAGATATAAAATACGGTGGAGTAATGGATAGCGGGAACGGATTGAAGAATCGGAGAGATCCAATTCCAGTCGAATCCATTACATTCATTTACGTGCTAATACACTTGGGGAAGATATGAATCCTCTTCTTCTCCTCCCAGCTATAGGTAAACAGCAAGGACAGAACGGGTTCTATAGCCTTGTATGGCAACTAGTCTACCGCAGAAAAAAATGACAGCGTGAAAAAAATTTGCCTCGAAAAATACATGATCGTCTAAGTGTGTATCACGCATGGCACATAAATGATGTAATGCTGGCCGTTGACCAATATATATAAATCTATTTACTGTAGTTAAAATAGCTTCAAGATTAGAAATTCTAATTTCGCATAGTATACGACCATATACGGCATCTATCTATCTATCTATCTATCTATCGATCTCAGTCCTTTTCATATCTATCTATCTATCTATCTATCTATCTATCTATCTATCTATCTATCTCAGTCCTTTTCATATCTATCTATCTATCTATCTATCTATCTATCTATCTATCTATCTATCTCAGTCCTTTTCATATCTATCTATCTATCTATCTATCTATCTATCTATGGTGGTTCATATCTATCTATCTATCTATCTATCTATCTATCTATCTATCTTTGGCGGTTCATATCTATCTATCTATCTATCTTATCTATCTATCTATCTATCTATCTTTGGCGGTTCATATCTATCTATCTATCTATCTATCTATCTATCTATCTATCTATCTCTGGCGGTTCATATCTATCTATCTATCTATCTATCTTTGGCGGTTCATATCTATCTATCTATCTATCTATCTATCTATCTATCTCTGGCGGTTCATATCTATCTATCTATCTATCTATCTTTGGCGGTTCATATCTATCTATCTATCTATCTATCTATCTATCTATCTATCTTTGGCGGTTCATATCTATCTATCTATCTATCTATCTATCTTTGGCGGTTCATATCTATCTATCTATCTATCTATTGCAGTCTGTGAATAGAGAGGCCCTGTGCATTGATCTCCCATTTGGCCTTAAACTCAACTCAAACTTCAAGGGTAACTCGTACATACGATCCATCATTAAGATGCTGGAAAATTGTCGGTTCACTGTAACACTCCAGTAACTGACTGCACTTAGTTTCCATTGCGTTTGCAAGAGCCTGATCAGGGCGAAATTGGATTACTGTTGCCATACACGTGCAGGAGCTGACCAGTATTCGCTTTCCAATCTTGATACAGTTCAAAAGCGTCTCTGCATCCTTGGGGAGGACAAATTATTTTCCACCTTACAACCTCTTTCTCACAGACGAAATGTTGCAAGACTCTGACTGCTCTATCGCTATTTACAAAGAAAGCGCTCAGACGAACAAAATTCCTTATTTTCTCCATTTCTTATCTTCACAGCTAAAACCCAACAGGCTACGCACAATGTAGCGAACCT